>OY751537.1:1146833-1649639 GCA_963570955.1 Caenorhabditis afra | reverse complement strand
ATTTGACCATTTAAGACGTGCAATCTCTAGAAATAGGTAGGAATAGTGTTTCTGTTGTATTTGACCATTTAAGACCGTGCAATCTCTAGAAATAGGTAGGAATAGTGTTTCTGTTGTATTTGACCATTTAAGACCGTGCAATCTCTAGAAATAGGTAGGAATAGTGTTTCTGTTGTATTTGACATTTAAGACCGTGCAATCTCTAGAAATAGGTAGGAATAGAGTTTCTGTTGTATTTGGCCATTTAAGACCGTGGCAATCTCTGGAAATAGGTAGGAATAGAGTATCTGTTGATATTTGACCATTTAAGACCGTGCAATCTCTAGAAATAGGTAGGAATAGAGTTTCTGTTGTATTTGGCCATTTAAGACCGTGCAATCTCTAGAAATAGGTAGGAATAGTGTTTCTGTTGTATTTGGCCATTTAAGACCGTGCAATCTCTTGAAATAGGTAGGAATAGAGTATCTGTTGTATTTGACCATTTAAGACCGTGCAATCTCTGGAAATAGGTAGGAATAGAGTATCTGTTGTATTTGACCATTTAAGACCGTGCAATCTCTAGAAATAGGTAGGAATAGTGTTTCTGTTGTATTTGGCCATTTAAGACCGTGCAATCTCTGGAAATAGGTAGGAATAGAGTATCTGTTGTATTTGACCATTTAAGACCGTGCAATCTCTGGAAATAGGTAGGAATAGAGTATCTGTTGTATTTGACCATTTAAGACCGTGCAATCTCTAGAAATAGGTAGGAATAGTGTGTCTGTTGTATTTGACCATTTAAGACCGTGCAATCTCTAGAAATAGCCAAATACAACAGAAACTCTATTCCTACCTATTTCCAGAGATTGCACGGTCTTAAATGGCCAAATACAACAGAAACAATATACCTACCTATTTCTAGAGATTGCACGGTCTTAAATGGTCAAATACAACAGATACTCTATTCCTACCTATTTCCAGAGATTGCACGGTCTTAAATGGTCAAATACAACAGATACTCTATTCCTACCTATTTCCAGAGATTGCACGGTCTTAAATGGTCAAATACAACAGATACTCTATTCCTACCTATTTCTAGAGATTGCACGGTCTTAAATGGTCAAATACAACAGAAACAATATTCCTACCTATTTCCAGAGATTGCACGGTCTTAAATGGCCAAATACAACAGAAACAATATTCCTACCTATTTCTAGAGATTGCACGGTCTTAAATGGTCAAATACAACAGATACTCTATTCCTACCTATTTCCAGAGATTGCACGGTCTTAAATGGTCAAATACAACAGATACTCTATTCCTACCTATTTCAAGAGATTGCACGGTCTTAAATGGTCAAATACAACAGAAACAATATTCCTACCTATTTCTAGAGAATGCACGGTCTTAAATGGCCAAATACAACAGAAACAATATTCCTACCTATTTCTAGAGATTGCACGGTCTTAAATGGTCAAATACAACAGATACTCTATTCCTACCTATTTCTAGAGATTGCACGGTCTTAAATGGTCAAATACAACAGAAACAATATTCCTACCTATTTCCAGAGATTGCACGGTCTTAAATGGCCAAATACAACAGAAACAATATTCCTACCTATTTCTAGAGATTGCACGGTCTTAAATGGTCAAATACAACAGATACTCTATTCCTACCTATTTCCAGAGATTGCACGGTCTTAAATGGTCAAATACAACAGATACTCTATTCCTACCTATTTCTAGAGATTGCACGGTCTTAAATGGTCAAATACAACAGAAACAATATTCCTACCTATTTCTAGAGAATGCACGGTCTTAAATGGCCAAATACAACAGAAACAATATTCCTACCTATTTCTAGAGATTGCACGGTCTTAAATGGTCAAATACAACAGATACTCTATTCCTACCTATTTCCAGAGATTGCACGGTCTTAAATGGTCAAATACAACAGATACTCTATTCCTACCTATTTCTAGAGATTGCACGGTCTTAAATGGTGAAATACAACAAATACTCTATTCCTACCTATTTCCAGAGATTGCACGGTCTTAAATGGTCAAATACAACAGATACTCTATTCCTACCTATTTCTAGAGATTGCACGGTCTTAAATGGCCAAATACAACAGAAACAATTTTCCTACCTATTTCTAGAGATTGCATGGTCTTAAATGGTCAAATACAACAGATACTCTATTCCTACCTATTTCTAGAGATTGCACGGTCTTAAATGGCCAAATACAACAGAAACAATATTCCTACCTATTTCTAGAGATTGCACGGTCTTAAATGGTGAAATACAACAAATACTCTATTCCTACCTATTTCCAGAGATTGCACGGTCTTAAATGGTCAAATACAACAGATACTCTATTCCTACCTATTTCCAGAGATTACACGGTCTTAAATGGCCAAATACAACAGAAACAATTTTCCTACCTATTTCTAGAGATTGCATGGTCTTAAATGGTCAAATACAACAGATACTCTATTCCTACCTATTTCTAGAGATTGCACGGTCTTAAATGGCCAAATACAACAGAAACAATATTCCTACCTATTTCTAGAGATTGCACGGTCTTAAATGGTCAAATACAACATATACTCTATTCCTACCTATTTCTATGGTCAAATACAACAGATACTCTATTCCTACCTATTTCCAGAGATTGCACGGTCTTAAATGGTCAAATACAACAGATACTCTATTCCTACCTATTTCTAGAGATTACACGGTCTTAAATGGCCAAATACAACAGAAACAATATTCCTACCTATTTCTAGAGATTGCACGGTCTTAAATGGTCAAATACAACAGATACTCTATTCCTACCTATTTCCAGAGATTGCACGGTCTTAAATGGTCAAATACAACAGATACTCTATTCCTACCTATTTCTAGAGATTGCACGGTCTTAAATGGTGAAATACAACAGATACTCTATTCCTACCTATTTCCAGAGATTGCACGGTCTTAAATGGTCAAATACAACAGATACTCTATTCCTACCTATTTCCAGAGATTGCACGGTCTTAAATGGCCAAATACAACAGAAACAATATTCCTACCTATTTCTAGAGATTGCACGGTCTTAAATGGTCAAATACAACAGATACTCTATTCCTACCTATTTCCAGAGATTGCACGGTCTTAAATGGTCAAATACAACAGATACTCTATTCCTACCTATTTCTAGAGATTGCACGGTCTTAAATGGCCAAATACAACAGATACTCTATTCCTACCTATTTCCAGAGATTGCACGGTCTTAAATGGTCAAATACAACAGATACTCTATTCCTACCTATTTCTAGAGATTACACGGTCTTAAATGGCCAAATACAACAGAAACAATATTCCTACCTATTTCTAGAGATTGCACGGTCTTAAATGGTCAAATACAACAGAAACAATATTCCTACCTATTTCTAGAGATTGCACGGTCTTAAATGGCCAAATACAACAGAAACAATATTCCTACCTATTTCTAGAGATTGCACGGTCTTAAATGGCCAAATACAACAGAAACTCTATTCCTACCTATTTCCAGAGATTGATTCGAGTTCAATTTTCGAGAAAAGAAGGCGAGAGAGTGCGTGAAAGTGAGAGACGCAGACGAATATCTGTCCCTCTCTTTCTACCGTAATCCGAATCAGGCGATAATTTCCGGTTACTGTAGCTGTAGTACCCTCCCCACCCTTCAATAATAACCACTCCCCACGGTCCCCCTATTCCCCCAACGGCGGCTGTAATTCCTTGAAAAAGTTGTGTTGCGAAATTCAGACTACCGTATCTACTGTAATCGTCGTACAACCTCTTAGATATTTTGGTAGTGACCTTCCCCCACCCTAAGTATGCTCCCATCAAAATTTGGAGTCAATCGGTTCGGTACGAAAAAGTGTCAAAAATGACCGTTTCTACTGTAGGTACCGTAATCCTACCGTAATCCCGACCAAAAATGTTATAGGGGTGAAGCGTCCCGAGACCCATAAGGCTATGCAAAATATCAGACCGGTCGGTCGAAAGGCTGGAGTGTTATTCAGGGTTTAGTGCGAGACATACAAAACTACTCAAATAGTATAGTAAAGATATTGTTTCTGTTGTATTTGGCCATTTAAGACCGTGTAATCTCTAGAAATAGGTAGGAATAGAGTATCTGTTGTATTTGACCATTTAAGACCGTGCAATCTCTGGAAATAGGTAGGAATAGAGTTTCTGTTGTATTTGGCCATTTAAGACCGTGCAATCTCTAGAAATAGGTAGGAATATTGTTTCTGTTGTATTTGGCCATTTAAGACCGTGCAATCTCTTGAAATAGGTAGGAATAGTGTGTCTGTTGTATTTGACCATTTAAGACCGTGCAATCACTGGAAATAGGTAGGAATAGTGTGTCTGTTGTATTTGACCATTTAAGACCGTGCAATCTCTAGAAATAGGTAGGAATATTGTTTCTGTTGTATTTGGCCATTTAAGACCGTGCAATCTCTAGAAATAGGTAGGAATAGAGTATCTGTTGTATTTGACCATTTAAGACCGTGCAATCTCTAGAAATAGGTAGGAATAGAGTTTCTGTTGTATTTGGCCATTTAAGACCGTGCAATCTCTAGAAATAGGTAGGAATATTGTTTCTGTTGTATTTGGCCATTTAAGAGCGTGCAATCTCTGGAAATAGGTAGGAATAGAGTATCTGTTGTATTTGACCATTTAAGACCGTGCAATCTCTGGAAATAGGTAGGAATAGTGTGTCTGTTGTATTTGGCCATTTAAGACCGTGCAATCTCTGGAAATAGGTAGGAATAGAGTATCTGTTGTTTTTGGCCATTTAAGACCGTGCAATCTCTGGAAATAGGTAGGAATATTGTTTCTGTTGTATTTGGCCATTTAAGACCGTGTAATCTCTAGAAATAGGTAGGAATATTGTTTCTGTTGTATTTGGCCATTTAAGACCGTGTAATCTCTAGAAATAGGTAGGAATATTGTTTCTGTTGTATTTGGCCATTTAAGACCGTGCAATCTCTAGAAATAGGTAGGAATATTGTTTCTGTTGTATTTGGCCATTTAAGACCGTGCAATCTCTTGAAATAGGTAGGAATAGTGTTTCTGTTGTTTTTGGCCATTTAAGACCGTGCAATCTCTGGAAATAGGTAGGAATATTGTTTCTGTTGTATTTGGCCATTTAAGACCGTGCAATCTCTAGAAATAGGTAGGAATAGAGTATCTGTTGTATTTGACCATTTAAGACCGTGCAATCTCTAGAAATAGGTAGGAATAGAGTTTCTGTTGTATTTGGCCATTTAAGACCGTGCAATCTCTAGAAATAGGTAGGAATAGTGTGTCTGTTGTATTTGACCATTTAAGACCGTGCAATCTCTAGAAATAGGTAGGAATAGTGTGTCTGTTGTATTTGACCATTTAAGACCGTGCAATCTCTAGAAATAGGTAGGAATAGAGTATCTGTTGTATTTGACCATTTAAGACCGTGCAATCTCTAGAAATAGGTAGGAATAGAGTATCTGTTGTATTTGACCATTTAAGACCGTGCAATCTCTAGAAATAGGTAGGAATAGTGTGTCTGTTGTATTTGACCATTTAAGACCGTGCAATCTCTGGAAATAGGTAGGAATAGTGTGTCTGTTGTATTTGACCATTTAAGACCGTGCAATCTCTGGAAATAGGTAGGAATAGTGTGTCTGTTGTATTTGACCATTTAAGACCGTGCAATCTCTAGAAATAGGTAGGAATAGAGTATCTGTTGTATTTGGCCATTTAAGACCGTGCAATCTCTGGAAATAGGTAGGAATATTGTTTCTGTTGTATTTGACCATTTAAGACCGTGCAATCACTGGAAATAGGTAGGAATAGAGTTTCTGTTGTATTTGGCCATTTAGGACCGTGCAATCTCTAGAAATAGGTAGGAATATTGTTTCTGTTGTATTTGGCCATTTAAGACCGTGCAATCTCTAGAAATAGGTAGGAATATTGTTTCTGTTGTATTTGGCCATTTAAGACCGTGCAATCTCTAGAAATAGGTAGGAATATTGTTTCTGTTGTATTTGGCCATTTAGGACCGTGCAATCTCTAGAAATAGGTAGGAATATTGTTTCTGTTGTATTTGGCCATTTAAGACCGTGCAATCTCTAGAAATAGGTAGGAATAGAGTATCTGTTGTATTTGGCCATTTAAGACCGTGCAATCTCTGGAAATAGGTAGGAATATTGTTTCTGTTGTATTTGACCATTTAAGACCGTGCAATCACTGGAAATAGGTAGGAATAGAGTTTCTGTTGTATTTGGCCATTTAAGACCGTGCAATCTCTAGAAATAGGTAGGAATATTGTTTCTGTTGTATTTGGCCATTTAAGACCGTGCAATCTCTAGAAATAGGTAGGAATATTGTTTCTGTTGTATTTGGCCATTTAAGACCGTGCAATCTCTAGAAATAGGTAGGAATATTGTTTCTGTTGTATTTGACCATTTAAGACCGTGCAATCACTGGAAATAGGTAGGAATAGAGTTTCTGTTGTATTTGGCCATTTAGGACCGTGCAATCTCTGGAAATAGGTAGGAATAGAGTATCTGTTGTATTTGACCATTTAAGACCGTGCAATCTCTGGAAATAGGTAGGAATAGTGTGTCTGTTGTATTTGACCATTTAAGACCGTGCAATCTCTAGAAATAGGTAGGAATAGTGTGTCTGTTGTATTTGACCATTTAAGACCGTGCAATCTCTAGAAATAGGTAGGAATAGAGTATCTGTTGTATTTGACCATTTAAGACCGTGCAATCTCTAGAAATAGGTAGGAATAGAGTATCTGTTGTATTTGACCATTTAAGACCGTGCAATCTCTAGAAATAGGTAGGAATAGTGTGTCTGTTGTATTTGACCATTTAAGACCGTGCAATCTCTGGAAATAGGTAGGAATAGTGTGTCTGTTGTATTTGACCATTTAAGACCGTGCAATCTCTAGAAATAGGTAGGAATAGTGTGTCTGTTGTATTTGACCATTTAAGACCGTGCAATCTCTAGAAATAGGTAGGAATAGAGTATCTGTTGTATTTGACCATTTAAGACCGTGCAATCTCTAGAAATAGGTAGGAATAGTGTGTCTGTTGTATTTGACCATTTAAGACCGTGCAATCTCTGGAAATAGGTAGGAATAGTGTGTCTGTTGTATTTGACCATTTAAGACCGTGCAATCTCTAGAAATAGGTAGGAATAGTGTGTCTGTTGTATTTGACCATTTAAGACCGTGCAATCTCTAGAAATAGGTAGGAATAGTGTGTCTGTTGTATTTGACCATTTAAGACCGTGCAATCTCTAGAAATAGGTAGGAATAGAGTATCTGTTGTATTTGGCCATTTAAGACCGTGCAATCTCTGGGAAATAGGTAGGAATAGAGTTTCTGTTGTATTTGGCCATTTAGGACCGTGCAATCTCTAGAAATAGGTAGGAATATTGTTTCTGTTGTATTTGGCCATTTAAGACCGTGCAATCTCTAGAAATAGGTAGGAATATTGTTTCTGTTGTATTTGGCCATTTAAGACCGTGCAATCTCTAGAAATAGGTAGGAATATTGTTTCTGTTGTATTTGGCCATTTAAGACCGTGCAATCTCTAGAAATAGGTAGGGAATATTGTTTCTGTTGTATTTGGCCATTTAAGACCGTGCAATCTCTAGAAATAGGTAGGAATATTGTTTCTGTTGTATTTGACCATTTAAGACCGTGCAATCTCTAGAAATAGGTAGGAATATTGTTTCTGTTGTATTTGACCATTTAAGACCGTGCAATCTCTGGAAATAGGTAGGAATAGAGTTTCTGTTGTATTTGGCCATTTAAGACCGTGCAATCTCTAGAAATAGGTAGGAATATTGTTTCTGTTGTATTTGGCCATTTAAGACCGTGCAATCTCTAGAAATAGGTAGGAATATTGTTTCTGTTGTATTTGGCCATTTAAGACCGTGCAATCTCTAGAAATAGGTAGGAATAGAGTTTCTGTTGTATTTTGACCATTTAAGACCGTGCAATCTCTGGAAATAGGTAGGAATAGAGTATCTGTTGTATTTGACCATTTAAGACCGTGCAATCTCTAGAAATAGGTAGGAATATTTGTTTCTGTTGTTTTTGGCCATTTAAGACCGTGCAATCTCTGGAAATAGGTAGGAATATTGTTTCTGTTGTATTTGGCCATTTAAGACCGTGCAATCTCTAGAAATAGGTAGGAATAGAGTATCTGTTGTATTTGACCATTTAAGACCGTGCAATCTCTGGAAATAGGTAGGAATAGAGTTTCTGTTGTATTTGGCCATTTAAGACCGTGCAATCTCTAGAAATAGGTAGGAATAATGTTTCTGTTGTATTTGGCCATTTAAGACCGTGCAATCTCTGGAAATAGGTAGGAATAGTGTGTCTGTTGTATTTGACCATTTAAGACCGTGCAATCTCTAGAAATAGGTAGGAATAGTGTGTCTGTTGTATTTGACCATTTAAGACCGTGCAATCTCTAGAAATAGGTAGGAATAGAGTATCTGTTGTATTTGACCATTTAAGACCGTGCAATCTCTAGAAATAGGTAGGAATAGAGTATCTGTTGTATTTGACCATTTAAGACCGTGCAATCTCTAGAAATAGGTAGGAATAGTGTGTCTGTTGTATTTGACCATTTAAGACCGTGCAATCTCTGGAAATAGGTAGGAATAGTGTGTCTGTTGTATTTGACCATTTAAGACCGTGCAATCTCTGGAAATAGGTAGGAATAGTGTGTCTGTTGTATTTGACCATTTAAGACCGTGCAATCTCTAGAAATAGGTAGGAATAGTGTGTCTGTTGTATTTGACCATTTAAGACCGTGCAATCTCTAGAAATAGGTAGGAATAGAGTATCTGTTGTATTTGGCCATTTAAGACCGTGCAATCTCTGGAAATAGGTAGGAATAGAGTTTCTGTTGTATTTGGCCATTTAGGACCGTGCAATCTCTAGAAATAGGTAGGAATATTGTTTCTGTTGTATTTGACCATTTAAGACCGTGCAATCACTGGAAATAGGTAGGAATAGAGTTTCTGTTGTATTTGGCCATTTAGGACCGTGCAATCTCTAGAAATAGGTAGGAATATTGTTTCTGTTGTATTTGGCCATTTAAGACCGTGCAATCTCTAGAAATAGGTAGGAATATTGTTTCTGTTGTATTTGGCCATTTAAGACCGTGCAATCTCTAGAAATAGGTAGGAATATTGTTTCTGTTGTATTTGGCCATTTAAGACCGTGCAATCTCTAGAAATAGGTAGGAATATTGTTTCTGTTGTATTTGGCCATTTAAGACCGTGCAATCTCTAGAAATAGGTAGGAATAGAGTTTCTGTTGTATTTGACCATTTAAGACCGTGCAATCTCTGGAAATAGGTAGGAATAGAGTATCTGTTGTATTTGACCATTTAAGACCGTGCAATCTCTAGAAATAGGTAGGAATATTGTTTCTGTTGTTTTTGGCCATTTAAGACCGTGCAATCTCTGGAAATAGGTAGGAATATTGTTTCTGTTGTATTTGGCCATTTAAGACCGTGCAATCTCTAGAAATAGGTAGGAATAGAGTATCTGTTGTATTTGACCATTTAAGACCGTGCAATCTCTGGAAATAGGTAGGAATAGAGTTTCTGTTGTATTTGGCCATTTAAGACCGTGCAATCTCTAGAAATAGGTAGGAATAATGTTTCTGTTGTATTTGGCCATTTAAGACCGTGCAATCTCTGGAAATAGGTAGGAATAGTGTGTCTGTTGTATTTGACCATTTAAGACCGTGCAATCTCTAGAAATAGGTAGGAATAGTGTGTCTGTTGTATTTGACCATTTAAGACCGTGCAATCTCTAGAAATAGGTAGGAATAGAGTATCTGTTGTATTTGACCATTTAAGACCGTGCAATCTCTAGAAATAGGTAGGAATAGAGTATCTGTTGTATTTGACCATTTAAGACCGTGCAATCTCTAGAAATAGGTAGGAATAGTGTGTCTGTTGTATTTGACCATTTAAGACCGTGCAATCTCTGGAAATAGGTAGGAATAGTGTGTCTGTTGTATTTGACCATTTAAGACCGTGCAATCTCTGGAAATAGGTAGGAATAGTGTGTCTGTTGTATTTGACCATTTAAGACCGTGCAATCTCTAGAAATAGGTAGGAATAGTGTGTCTGTTGTATTTGACCATTTAAGACCGTGCAATCTCTAGAAATAGGTAGGAATAGAGTATCTGTTGTATTTGGCCATTTAAGACCGTGCAATCTCTGGAAATAGGTAGGAATAGAGTTTCTGTTGTATTTGGCCATTTAGGACCGTGCAATCTCTAGAAATAGGTAGGAATATTGTTTCTGTTGTATTTGACCATTTAAGACCGTGCAATCACTGGAAATAGGTAGGAATAGAGTTTCTGTTGTATTTGGCCATTTAGGACCGTGCAATCTCTAGAAATAGGTAGGAATATTGTTTCTGTTGTATTTGGCCATTTAAGACCGTGCAATCTCTAGAAATAGGTAGGAATATTGTTTCTGTTGTATTTGGCCATTTAAGACCGTGCAATCTCTAGAAATAGGTAGGAATATTGTTTCTGTTGTATTTGGCCATTTAAGACCGTGCAATCTCTAGAAATAGGTAGGAATATTGTTTCTGTTGTATTTGGCCATTTAAGACCGTGCAATCTCTATAAATAGGTAGGAATATTGTTTCTGTTGTATTTGACCATTTAAGACCGTGCAATCTCTAGAAATAGGTAGGAATATTGTTTCTGTTGTATTTGACCATTTAAGACCGTGCAATCTCAGGAAATAGGTAGGAATAGAGTTTCTGTTGTATTTGGCCATTTAAGACCGTGCAATCTCTAGAAATAGGTAGGAATATTGTTTCTGTTGTATTTGGCCATTTAAGACCGTGCAATCTCTAGAAATAGGTAGGAATATTGTTTCTGTTGTATTTGGCCATTTAAGACCGTGCAATCTCTAGAAATAGGTAGGAATAGAGTTTCTGTTGTATTTGACCATTTAAGACCGTGCAATCTCTGGAAATAGGTAGGAATAGAGTATCTGTTGTATTTGACCATTTAAGACCGTGCAATCTCTAGAAATAGGTAGGAATATTGTTTCTGTTGTTTTTGGCCATTTAAGACCGTGCAATCTCTGGAAATAGGTAGGAATATTGTTTCTGTTGTATTTGGCCATTTAAGACCGTGCAATCTCTAGAAATAGGTAGGAATAGAGTATCTGTTGTATTTGACCATTTAAGACCGTGCAATCTCTGGAAATAGGTAGGAATAGAGTTTCTGTTGTATTTGGCCATTTAAGACCGTGCAATCTCTAGAAATAGGTAGGAATAATGTTTCTGTTGTATTTGGCCATTTAAGACCGTGCAATCTCTGGAAATAGGTAGGAATAGTGTGTCTGTTGTATTTGACCATTTAAGACCGTGCAATCTCTAGAAATAGGTAGGAATAGTGTGTCTGTTGTATTTGACCATTTAAGACCGTGCAATCTCTAGAAATAGGTAGGAATAGAGTATCTGTTGTATTTGACCATTTAAGACCGTGCAATCTCTAGAAATAGGTAGGAATAGAGTATCTGTTGTATTTGACCATTTAAGACCGTGCAATCTCTAGAAATAGGTAGGAATAGTGTGTCTGTTGTATTTGACCATTTAAGACCGTGCAATCTCTGGAAATAGGTAGGAATAGTGTGTCTGTTGTATTTGACCATTTAAGACCGTGCAATCTCTGGAAATAGGTAGGAATAGTGTGTCTGTTGTATTTGACCATTTAAGACCGTGCAATCTCTAGAAATAGGTAGGAATATTGTTTCTGTTGTATTTGGCCATTTAAGACCGTGCAATCTCTGGAAATAGGTAGGAATAGTGTGTCTGTTGTATTTGACCATTTAAGACCGTGCAATCTCTAGAAATAGGTAGGAATAGTGTGTCTGTTGTATTTGACCATTTAAGACCGTGCAATCTCTAGAAATAGGTAGGAATCTCCCGCCAAAAGGGACCTCCCTCCAGAGTTTGAATCTCCTGCCAAAAGGGATCTCCCTCCGAAGTTTGAATCTCCTGCCAAAAGGGACCTCCCTCCAAAGTTTGAATCTCCCGCCAAAAGGGATCTCCCTCCGAAGTTTGAATCTCCCGCCAAAAGGGATCTCCCTCCGAAGTTTGAATCTCCCGCCAAAAGGGACCTCCCTCCAGAGTTTGAATCTCCCGCCAAAAGGGATCTCCCTCCGAAGTTTGAATCTCCTGCCAAAAGGGACCTCCCTCCAAAGTTTGAATCTCCCGCCAAAAGGGATCTCCCTCCGAAGTTTGAATCTCCTGCCAAAAGGGACCTCCCTTCAAAGTTTGAATCTCCCGCCAAAAGGGACCTGCCTCTAAAGTTTGAATCTCCCGCCAAAAGGGACCTCCCTTCAAAGTTTGAATCTCCCGCCAAAAGGGACCTGCCTCTAAAGTTTGAATCTCCCGCCAAAAGGGACCTCCCTCCAGAGTTTGAATCTCCTGCCAAAAGGGATCTCCCTCCGAAGTTTGAATCTCCTGCCAAAAGGGACCTCCCTCCAAAGTTTGAATCTCCCGCCAAAAGGGATCTCCCTCCGAAGTTTGAATCTCCCGCCAAAAGGGACCTCCCTCCAGAGTTTGAATCTCCCGCCAAAAGGGATCTCCCTCCGAAGTTTGAATCTCCTGCCAAAAGGGACCTCCCTTCAAAGTTTGAATCTCCCGCCAAAAGGGACCTCCCTCCAAAGTTTGAATCTCCCGCCAAAAGGGACCTGCCTCTAAAGTTTGAATCTCCCGCCAAAAGGGACCTCCCTCCAGAGTTTGAATCTCCCGCCAAAAGGGATCTCCCTCCAGAGTTTGAATCTCCTGCCAAAAGGGATCTCCCTCCGAAGTTTGAATCTCCTGCCAAAAGGGACCTCCCTCCAAAGTTTGAATCTCCCGCCAAAAGGGATCTCCCTCCGAAGTTTGAATCTCCCGCCAAAAGGGATCTACCTCCGAAGTTTGAATCTCCCGCCAAAAGGGATCTCCCTCCGAAGTTTGAATCTCCCGCCAAAAGGGCCCTCCCTCCAAAGTTTGAATCTCCTGCCAAAAGGGACCTCCCTCCGAAGTTCGAATCTCCTGCCAAAAGGGACCTCCCTCCAGAGTTTGAATCTCCCGCCAAAAGGGATCTCCCTCCAAAGTCCACTCTCTTTCTGGAACATTCTATCAGTTTGTGGGAGATTCCAGTTCATTTTTCGAGAAAAGAAGGCGAGAGAGTGCGTGAAAGTGAGAGACGCAGACAAATATCGGTCCCTCTGTTTCTACCGTAACCCGAATCAATCGATAATTTCCGCTTACTGTAACTGTAGTACCCTTCCCACCCATCAAAAATATCCACTCCCCGTGATCCCCCTATCCCCCCAACGGCAGCTGTAACTCTTTGAAAAAGTGATGTTGCGTAATTCCGACTACCGTATCTACCGTAATCGTCGTACAACCTCTTAGATATTTTGGTAGTGACACTCCCCCACCCTAAGTATGCTCTCATCAAAATTTGGAGTCAATCGGTCCGGTACGAAAAAGTGTCAAAAATGACCGTTTCTACTGTAGGTACCGTAATCCTACCGTAATCCCGACCAAAAATGTTATAGGGGTGAAGCGTCCCGAGACCCATAAGGCGATGCAAAATATCAGACCGATCGGTCAAATAGTTGGAAAGTTATTTAGGTTTGAGCAAAAGACAAAGTCCATAACGCAAATAGTATAGTAAAGATAGAGTATCTGTTGTATTTGACCATTTAAGACCGTGCAATCTCTAGAAATAGGTAGGAATAGTGTGTCTGTTGTATTTGACCATTTAAGACCGTGCAATCTCTAGAAATAGGTAGGAATAGTGTGTCTGTTGTATTTGACCATTTAAGACCGTGCAATCTCTGGAAATAGGTAGGAATAGTGTGTCTGTTGTATTTGACCATTTAAGACCGTGCAATCTCTAGAAATAGGTAGGAATAGTGTGTCTGTTGTATTTGACCATTTAAGACCGTGCAATCTCTGGAAATAGGTAGGAATAGTGTGTCTGTTGTATTTGACCATTTAAGACCGTGCAATCTCTAGAAATAGGTAGGAATAGAGTATCTGTTGTATTTGACCATTTAAGACGGTGCAATCTCTAGAAATAGGTAGGAATAGAGTATCTGTTGTATTTGACCATTTAGGACCGTGCAATCTCTAGAAATAGGTAGGAATAGAGTATCTGTTGTATTTGACCATTTAGGACCGTGCAATCTCTAGAAATAGGTAGGAATAGAGTATCTGTTGTATTTGACCATTTAGGACCGTGCAATCTCTAGAAATAGGTAGGAATAGAGTATCTGTTGTATTTGACCATTTAGGACCGTGCAATCTCTAGAAATAGGTAGGAATAGAGTATCTGTTGTATTTGACCATTTAAGACCGTGCAATCTCTAGAAATAGGTAGGAATATTGTTTCTGTTGTATTTGACCATTTAAGACCGTGCAATCTCTAGAAATAGGTAGGAATAGAGGATCTGTTGTATTTGACCATTTAAGACCGTGCAATCTCTAGAAATAGGTAGGAATAGTGTGTCTGTTGTATTTGACCATTTAAGACCGTGCAATCTCTAGAAATAGGTAGGAATATTGTTTCTGTTGTATTTGACCATTTAAGACCGTGCAATCTCTAGAAATAGGTAGGAATAGTGTGTCTGTTGTATTTGACCATTTAAGACCGTGCAATCTCTAGAAATAGGTAGGAATAGTGTGTCTGTTGTATTTGACCATTTAAGACCGTGCAATCTCTAGAAATAGGTAGGAATAGTGTGTCTGTTGTATTTGACCATTTAAGACCGTGCAATCTCTAGAAATAGGTAGGAATAGTGTGTCTGTTGTATTTGACCATTTAAGACCGTGCAATCTCTAGAAATAGGTAGGAATAGAGTATCTGTTGTATTTGACCATTTAAGACCGTGCAATCTCTAGAAATAGGTAGGAATAGTGTGTCTGTTGTATTTGACCATTTAAGACCGTGCAATCTCTAGAAATAGGTAGGAATAGTGTGTCTGTTGTATTTGACCATTTAAGACCGTGCAATCTCTAGAAATAGGTAGGAATAGTGTGTCTGTTGTATTTGACCATTTAAGACCGTGCAATCTCTAGAAATAGGTAGGAATAGTGTGTCTGTTGTATGTGACCATTTAAGACCGTGCAATCTCTAGAAATAGGTAGGAATAGTGTGTCTGTTGTATTTGACCATTTAAGACCGTGCAATCTCTGGAAATAGGTAGGAATAGTGTGTCTGTTGTATTTGACCATTTAAGACCGTGCAATCTCTAGAAATAGGTAGGAATGGAGTATCTGTTGTATTTGACCATTTAAGACCGTGCAATCTCTAGAAATAGGTAGGAATAGAGTATCTGTTGTATTTGACCATTTAGGACCGCGCAATCTCTAGAAATAGGTAGGAATAGAGTATCTGTTGTATTTGACCATTTAGGACCGTGCAATCTCTAGAAATAGGTAGGAATAGAGTATCTGTTGTATTTGACCATTTAGGACCGTGCAATCTCTAGAAATAGGTAGGAATAGAGTATCTGTTGTATTTGACCATTTAGGACCGTGCAATCTCTAGAAATAGGTAGGAATAGAGTATCTGTTGTATTTGACCATTTAAGACCGTGCAATCTCTAGAAATAGGTAGGAATATTGTTTCTGTTGTATTTGACCATTTAAGACCGTGCAATCTCTAGAAATAGGTAGGAATAGAGGATCTGTTGTATTTGACCATTTAAGACCGTGCAATCTCTAGAAATAGGTAGGAATAGTGTGTCTGTTGTATTTGACCATTTAAGACCGTGCAATCTCTAGAAATAGGTAGGAATATTGTTTCTGTTGTATTTGACCATTTAAGACCGTGCAATCTCTAGAAATAGGTAGGAATAGTGTGTCTGTTGTATTTGACCATTTAAGACCGTGCAATCTCTAGAAATAGGTAGGAATAGTGTGTCTGTTGTATTTGACCATTTAAGACCGTGCATTCTCTAGAAATAGGTAGGAATAGTGTGTCTGTTGTATTTGACCATTTAAGACCGTGCAATCTCTAGAAATAGGTAGGAATAGAGTTTCTGTTGTATTTGGCCATTTAAGACCGTGCAATCTCTAGAAATAGGTAGGAATATTGTTTCTGTTGTATTTGACCATTTAAGACCGTGCAATCTCTAGAAATAGGTAGGAATAGTGTGTCTGTTGTATTTGACCATTTAAGACCGTGCAATCTCTAGAAATAGGTAGGAATAGTGTGTCTGTTGTATTTGACCATTTAAGACCGTGCAATCTCTAGAAATAGGTAGGAATAGTGTGTCTGTTGTATTTGACCATTTAAGACCGTGCAATCTCTAGAAATAGGTAGGAATAGTGTGTCTGTTGTATTTGACCATTTAAGACCGTGCAATCTCTAGAAATAGGTAGGAATAGAGTTTCTGTTGTATTTGGCCATTTAAGACCGTGCAATCTCTAGAAATAGGTAGGAATATTGTTTCTGTTGTATTTGACCATTTAAGACCGTGCAATCTCTAGAAATAGGTAGGAATAGTGTGTCTGTTGTATTTGACCATTTAAGACCGTGCAATCTCTAGAAATAGGTAGGAATAGAGTTTCTGTTGTATTTGGCCATTTAAGACCGTGCAATCTCTAGAAATAGGTAGGAATATTGTTTCTGTTGTATTTGACCATTTAAGACCGTGCAATCTCTAGAAATAGGTAGGAACCAGCGGTTAGACGCGGCTACCGCCGCGTCTACCCACTGGCTTTTGCTGAAGTTGGCGGCACGCTTTTTTTTGCAAAGTTTTTCGCAAAACGGTTTTCAACATGAATTTGTCTCCCGCCAAAATTGACCTCCCTCCAAAGTTTGAACCTCCCGCCAAAAGGGACCTCCCTCCAAAGTTTGAATCTCCCGCCAAAAGGGACCTCCCTCCAACGTTTGAATCTCCCGCCAAAAAGGAC
This sequence comes from Caenorhabditis afra, assembly GCA_963570955.1. NCBI lineage: Eukaryota > Metazoa > Nematoda > Chromadorea > Rhabditida > Rhabditidae > Caenorhabditis > Caenorhabditis afra. The sequence goes on along the minus strand of OY751537.1, from coordinate 1,632,654 downwards.
CTCCCTCCAAAGTTTGAATCTCCCGCCAAAAGGGACCTCCCTCCAAAGTTTGAATCTCCCGCCAAAAGGGACCTCCCTCCAACGTTTGAATCTCCCGCCAAAAAGGACCTCCCTCCAAAGTTTGAATCTCCCGCCAAAAGGGACCTCCCTCCAAAGTTTGAATCTCCCGCCAAAAGGGACCTCCCTCCAACGTTTGAATCTCCCGCCAAAAAGGACCTCCCTCCAAAGTTTGAATCTCCCGCCAAAAGGGACCTCCCCCCAAAGTTTGAATCTCCCGCCAAAAGGGACCTCCCTCCAAAGTTTGAATCTCCCGCCAAAAGGGACCTCCCCCCAAAGTTTGAATCTCCCGCCAAAAGGGACCTCCCCCCAAAGTTTGAATCTCCCGCCAAAAGGGACCTCCCTCCAAAGTTTGAACCTCCCGCCAAAAGGGACCTCCCTCCAAAGTTTGAATCTCCCGCCAAAAGGGACCTCCCTCCAAAGTTTGAATCTCCCGCCAAAAGGGACCTCCCCCCAAAGTTTGAATCTCCCGCCAAAAGGGACCTCCCTCCAAAGTTTGAACCTCCCGCCAAAAGAGACCTCCCTCCAAAGTTTGAATCTCCCGCCAAAAGGGACCTCCCTCCAAAGTTTGAACCTCCCGCCAAAAGGGACCTCCCTCCAAAGTTTGAATCTCCCGCCAAAAGGGACCTCCCTCCAAAGTTTGAATCTCCCGCCAAAAGGGACCTCCCTCCAAAGTTTGAATCTCCCGCCAAAAGGGACCTCCCTCCAAAGTTTGAATCTCCCGCCAAAAGGGACCTCCCCCCAAAGTTTGAATCTCCCGCCAACACACTTTTTGCAACCCCCCCCCCCCCTCCCTCCCACTCGCTTTCTGGAACATTCCATCAGCTGGCGGCACAATTCAGTTCATTTTTCGAGAGAAGAAGGCGAGAGAGTGTGTGAAAGTGAGAGACGCAGACAAATATTCCCCCTTCTGTTTCTACCGTAATCCGAATCAATCGATAATTTCTGCTCACTGTAACTGTAGTACCTTCCCTATACTTCAAAAATAACCACTACCCACTGTCCCCCTATCCCCCCAACGGCAGCTGTAACACTTTGAAAAAGTGATGTTGCGAAATTCCGACTACCGTATCTACCGTAATCGTCGTACAACCTCTTAGATGTTTTGGTAGTGACATTCCCCCACCCTAAGTATGCTCCCATCAAAATTTGGAGTCAATCGGTCCGGTACGAAAAAGTGTCAAAAATGGCCGTTTCTACTGTAGGTACCGTAATCCTACCGTAATCCGGACCAAAAATGTTATAGGGGTGAAGCGCTCTGAGACCCATAAGGCTATGCAAAATATCAGACCGATTGGTTCAAAGGCTGGAATGTTATTCAGGGTTTAGCGCAAGACAGAGTCCATAACTCAAATAGTATAGTAAAGATAGTGTGTCTGTTGTATTTGACCATTTAAGACCGTGCAATCTCTAGAAATAGGTAGGAATAGTGTGTCTGTTGTATTTGACCATTTAAGACCGTGCAATCTCTAGAAATAGGTAGGAATAGTGTGTCTGTTGTATTTGACCATTTAAGACCGTGCAATCTCTAGAAATAGGTAGGAATAGTGTGTCTGTTGTATTTGACCATTTAAGACCGTGCAATCTCTAGAAATAGGTAGGAATAGAGTTTCTGTTGTATTTGGCCATTTAAGACCGTGCAATCTCTAGAAATAGGTAGGAATATTGTTTCTGTTGTATTTGACCATTTAAGACCGTACAATCTCTAGAAATAGGTAGGAATAGTGTGTCTGTTGTATTTGACCATTTAAGACCGTGCAATCTCTAGAAATAGGTAGGAATAGTGTGTCTGTTGTATTTGACCATTTAAGACCGTGCAATCTCTAGAAATAGGTAGGAATAGTGTGTCTGTTGTATTTGACCATTTAAGACCGTGCAATCTCTAGAAATAGGTAGGAATAGAGTTTCTGTTGTATTTGGCCATTTAAGACCGTGCAATCTCTAGAAATAGGTAGGAATATTGTTTCTGTTGTATTTGACCATTTAAGACCGTGCAATCTCTAGAAATAGGTAGGAATAGAGTATCTGTTGTATTTGACCATTTAGGACCGTGCAATCTCTAGAAATAGGTAGGAATAGTGTGTCTGTTGTATTTGACCATTTAGGACCGTGCAATCTCTAGAAATAGGTAGGAATAGAGTATCTGTTGTATTTGACCATTTAAGACCGTGCAATCTCTAGAAATAGGTAGGAATAGAGTATCTGTTGTATTTGACCATTTAAGACCGTGCAATCTCTAGAAATAGGTAGGAATAGAGTATCTGTTGTATTTGACCATTTAGGACCGTGCAATCTCTAGAAATAGGTAGGAATATTGTTTCTGTTGTATTTGACCATTTAAGACCGTGCAATCTCTAGAAATAGGTAGGAATAGAGTATCTGTTGTATTTGACCATTTAGGACCGTGCAATCTCTAGAAATAGGTAGGAACCAGTGGTCAGACGCGGCTACCGCCGCGTCTACCCACTGGCTCTCGCTGAAGTTTGCGCCACGTTTTTTTGTGAAAAAAGGTTGAAAAACGTTGTTATTATGAACCCCATCCGTCTCCCGAAAAGACAGCTCTAGCCAAAGTTTAAATCTCCCGCAAAAGACGGCTCTAGCCAAAGTTTGAATCTCCCGCCAAAAGACGGCTCTAGCCAAAGTTTGAATCTCCCGCCAAAAGATGGCTCTAGCCAAAGTTTGAATCTCCCGCCAAAAGACGGCTCTAGCCAAAGTTTGAATCTCCCGCCAAAAGACGGCTCTAGCCAAAGTTTGAATCTCCCGCCAAAAGATGGCTCTAGCCAAAGTTTGAATCTCCCGCCAAAAGATGGCTCTAGCCAAAGTTTGAATCTCCCGCCAAAAGATGGCTCTAGCCAAAGTTTGAATCTCCCGCCAAAAGATGGCTCTAGCCAAAGTTTGAATCTCCCGCCAAAAGATGGCTCTAGCCAAAGTTTGAATCTCCCGCCAAAAGATGGCTCTAGCCAAAGTTTGAATCTCCCGCCAAAAGATGGCTCTAGCCAAAGTTTGAATCTCCCGCCAAAAGACGGCTCTAGCCAAAGTTTGAATCTCCCGCCGAAAGATGGCTCTAGCCAAAGTTTGAATCTCCCGCCAAAAGATGGCTCTAGCCAAAGTTTGAATCTCCCGCCAAAAGACGGCTCTAGCCAAAGTTTGAATCTCCCGCCAAAAGACGGCTCTAGCCAAAGTTTGAATCTCCCGCCAAAAGATGACTCTAGCCAAAGTTTGAATCTCCCGCCAAAAGATGGCTCTAGCCAAAGTTTGAATCTCCCGCCAAAAGACGGCTCTAGCCAAAGTTTGAATCTCCCGCCAAAAGACGGCTCTAGCCAAAGTTTGAATCTCCCGCCAAAAGATGGCTCTAGCCAAAGTTTGAATCTCCCGCCAAAAGATGGCTCTAGCCAAAGTTTGAATCTCCCGCCAAAAGACGGCTCTAGCCAAAGTTTGAATCTCCCGCCAAAATATGGCTCTAGCCAAAGTTTGAATCTTCCGCCAAAAGATGGCTCTAGCCAAAGTTTGAATCTCCCGCCAAAAGACGGCTCTAGCCAAAGTTTGAATCTCCCGCCAAAATATGGCTCTAGCCAAAGTTTGAATCTTCCGCCAAAAGACGGCTCTAGCCAAAGTTTGAATCTCCCGCCAAAAGACGGCTCTAGCCAAAGTTTGAATCTCCCGCCAAAAGGGACACCTGGAACACACCTCTCTCACTTTCAGAAACATTCCATCAGTTGGTTGGAGATTCCAGTTCATTTTTCGAGAAAAGTTGGCGAGAGAGTGTGTGAAAGTGAGAGACGCAGACAGATAATCGTCCCTCTGTTTCTACCGTAATCCGAATCGATCGATAATTTCCGGTTACTGTAGCTGTAGTACCCTCCCTACCCATCAAAAATAACCACTACCCACGGTCCCCCTATCCCCCCAACGGCAGCTGTAACTCTTTGAAAAAGTGCCATCTCGAACTTTCGGCCACCGTATCTACAGTAATCCTACAGTAACCTCTTAGATTTTTTCACAGTCTTATTTTTTTGTCCCAACAATGTTACCATTAAAGTTTGGAGCCGATCGGTCCAGCGCGAAAAATGTCGAAAATCGAGCATGGTACTGTAGCTACCGTAATCCTACAGTAACCCGACCCACCATCTTTACCCCGTGGTGCGCCCCTGATATCATGGGCCTATGCCAACTCCCAACCCAATCTATCCACTCGTTCTAAAGTTATTCAGGGCTAACCAAATTACAAACAGACAGAACTATCCAAATAGTATTAGTAAAGATACTCTATTCCTACCTATTTCTAGATGCAATCTCTAGAAATAGGTAGGAATAGAGTTTCTGTTGTATTTGACCATTTAAGACCGTGCAATCTCTAGAAATAGGTAGGAATAGTGTGTCTGTTGTATTTGACCATTTAAGACCGTGCAATCTCTAGAAATAGGTAGGAACCAGTGGGTAGATGCGGCTACCGCCGCGTCTACCCACTGGCTTCCGCTGAAGTTGAAGCCATGCTTTTTTAATGCAAAAAGCTTATTGGAAAGCAGTTTTTGTTATGAGCCTCATTCGAAACCGCCGAAAGGGACCTCCCTCCAAAGTTTGAATCTCCCGCCAAAAGGTACCCCTACCCAAAGTTTGAATCTCCCGCCAAAAGGTACTCCTGCCCAAAGTTTGAATCTCCCGCCAAAAGGTGCCCCTACCCAAAGTTTGAATCTCCCGCCAAAAGGTACTCCTACCCAAAGTTTGAATCTCCCGCCAAAAGGTGCCCCTACCCAAAGTTTGAATCTCCCGCCAAAAGGTACCCCTACCCAAAGTTTGAATCTCCCGCCAAAAGGTACTCCTACCCAAAGTTTGAATCTCCCGCCAAAAGGTGCCCCTACCCAAAGTTTGAATCTCCCGCCAAAAGGTACCCCTACCCAAAGTTTGAATCTCCCGCCAAAAGGTGCCCCTACCCAAAGTTTGAATCTCCCGCCAAAAGGTACCCCTACCCAAAGTTTGAATCTCCCGCCAAAAGGTACCCCTACCCAAAGTTTGAATCTCCCGCCAAAAGGTGCCCCTACCCAAAGTTTGAATCTCCCGCCAAGAAGTGCCCCTACCCAAAGTTTGAATCTCCCGCCAAAAGGTACCCCTACCCAAAGTTTGAATCTCCCGCCAAAAGGTACTCCTACCCAAAGTTTGAATCTCCCGCCAAAAGGTGCCCCTACCCAAAGTTTGAATCTCCCGCCAAAAGGTGCCCCTACCCAAAGTTTGAATCTCCCGCCAAAAGGTACTCCTACCCAAAGTTTGAATCTCCCGCCAAAAGGTGCCCCTACCCAAAGTTTGAATCTCCCGCCAAAAGGTGCCCCTACCCAAAGTTTGAATCTCCCGCCAAAAGGTACCCCTACCCAAAGTTTGAATCTCCCGCCAAAAGGTACTCCTACCCAAAGTTTGAATCTCCCGCCAAAAGGTGCCCCTACCCAAAGTTTGAATCTCCCGCCAAAAGGTACCCCTACCCAAAGTTTGAATCTCCCGCCAAAAGGTGCCCCTACCCAAAGTTTGAATCTCCCGCCAAAAGGTACCCCTACCCAAAGTTTGAATCTCCCGCCAAAAGGTACCCCTACCCAAAGTTTGAATCTCCCGCCAAAAGGTGCCCCTACCCAAAGTTTGAATCTCCCGCCAAGAAGTGCCCCTACCCAAAGTTTGAATCTCCCGCCAAAAGGTACCCCTACCCAAAGTTTGAATCTCCCGCCAAAAGGTACCCCTACCCAAAGTTTGAATCTCCCGCCAAAAGGTGCCCCTACCCAAAGTTTGAATCTCCCGCCAAAAGGTGCCCCTACCCAAAGTTTGAATCTCCCGCCAAGAAGTGCCCCTACCCAAAGTTTGAATCTCCCGCCAAATTTATGAAACCTCTTTCTCCCTTTCCCTGCTTTCTTTCTGGAACATTCTATCAGTTTGTGGGAGATTCCAGTTCATTTTTCGAGAAAAGAAGGCGAGAGAGTGCGGGAAAGTGAGAGACGCAGACAAATATTCGTCCCTCTGTTTCTACCGTAATCCGAATCAATCGATAATTTCCGCTTACTGTATCTGTAGTACCCTGCCCACCTCTCAAAAATATCCCCTCCTCATGATCCCCCTATCCCCCCAACGGCAGCTGTAACTCCTTGAAAAAGTGATGTTGCGAAATTCAGACTACCGTATCTACCGTAATCCTCGTACAACCTCTTAGATATTTTGGTAGTGACCTTCCCCCACCCTAAGTATGCTCCCATCAAAATTTGGAGTCAATCGGTTCCGTACGAAAAAGTGCCAAAAATGACCGTTACTACTGTAGGTACCGTAATCCTACCGTAATCCCGACCAAAAATGTTATAGGGGTGAAGCGCTCTGAGACCCATAAGGCTATGCAAAATATCAGACCGATTGGTTCAAAGGCTGGAATGTTATTCCAGTTTCAGTGCGAGACATACAAAACTACTCAAATAGTATAGTAAAGATAGAGTTTCTGTTGTATTTGACCATTTAAGACCGTGCAATCTCTAGAAATAGGTAGGAATAGAGTATCTGTTGTATTTGACCATTTAAGACCGTGCAATCTCTAGAAATAGGTAGGAATAGAGTATCTGTTGTATTTGACCATTTAAGACCGTGCAATCTCTAGAAATAGGTAGGAATAGAGTATCTGTTGTATTTGACCATTTAAGACCGTGCAATCTCTAGAAATAGGTAGGAATAGAGTATCTGTTGTATTTGACCATTTAAGACCGTGCAATCTCTAGAAATAGGTAGGAATAGAGTATCTGTTGTATTTGACCATTTAAGACCGTGCAATCTCTAGAAATAGGTAGGAATAGAGTATCTGTTGTATTTGACCATTTAAGACCGTGCAATCTCTAGAAATAGGTAGGAATAGAGTATCTGTTGTATTTGACCATTTAAGACCGTGCAATCTCTAGAAATAGGTAGGAATAGAGTATCTGTTGTATTTGACCATTTAGGACCGTGCAATCTCTAGAAATAGGTAGGAATAGAGTATCTGTTGTATTTGACCATTTAGGACCGTGCAATCTCTAGAAATAGGTAGGAATAGTGTGTCTGTTGTATTTGACCATTTAAGACCGTGCAATCTCTGGAAATAGGTAGGAATATTGTTTCTGTTGTATTTGGCCATTTAAGACCGTGCAATCTCTAGAAATAGGTAGGAATATTGTTTCTGTTGTATTTGGCCATTTAAGACCGTGCAATCTCTAGAAATAGGTAGGAATAGAGTATTTGTTGTATTTGGCCATTTAAGACCGTGCAATCTCTAGAAATAGGTAGGAATAGAGTTTCTGTTGTATTTGACCATTTAAGACCGTGCAATCTCTAGAAATAGGTAGGAATAGAGTATCTGTTGTATTTGACCATTTAAGACCGTGCAATCTCTAGAAATAGGTAGGAATAGTGTGTCTGTTGTATTTGACCATTTAAGACCGTGCAATCTCTAGAAATAGGTAGGAATAGAGTATCTGTTGTATTTGACCATTTAAGACCGTGCAATCTCTAGAAATAGGTAGGAATAGTGTGTCTGTTGTATTTGACCATTTAAGACCGTGCAATCTCTAGAAATAGGTAGGAATAGTGTGTCTGTTGTATTTGACCATTTAAGACCGTGCAATCTCTAGAAATAGGTAGGAATAGAGTATCTGTTGTATTTGACCATTTAAGACCGTGCAATCTCTAGAAATAGGTAGGAATAGTGTGTCTGTTGTATTTGACCATTTAAGACCGTGCAATCTCTGGAAATAGGTAGGAATATTGTTTCTGTTGTATTTGGCCATTTAAGACCGTGCAATCTCTAGAAATAGGTAGGAATAGAGTTTCTGTTGTATTTGGCCATTTAAGACTGTGCAATCTCTAGAAATAGGTAGGAATAGAGTTTCTGTTGTATTTGGCCATTTAAGACCGTGCAATCTCTAGAAATAGGTAGGAATAGTGTGTCTGTTGTATTTGACCATTTAAGACCGTGCAATCTCTGGAAATAGGTAGGAATATTGTTTCTGTTGTATTTGGCCATTTAAGACTGTGCAATCTCTAGAAATAGGTAGGAATAGAGTTTCTGTTGTATTTGGCCATTTAAGACTGTGCAATCTCTAGAAATAGGTAGGAATAGAGTTTCTGTTGTATTTGGCCATTTAAGACCGTGCAATCTCTAGAAATAGGTAGGAATAGTGTGTCTGTTGTATTTGACCATTTAAGACCGTGCAATCTCTGGAAATAGGTAGGAATAGTGTGTCTGTTGTATTTGACCATTTAAGACCGTGCAATCTCTAGAAATAGGTAGGAATAGAGTTTCTGTTGTATTTGGCCATTTAAGACCGTGCAATCTCTGGAAATAGGTAGGAATAGAGTATCTGTTGTATTTGACCATTTAAGACCGTGCAATCTCTAGAAATAGGTAGGAATAGAGTTTCTGTTGTATTTGGCCATTTAAGACCGTGCAATCTCTGGAAATAGGTAGGAATAGAGTTTCTGTTGTATTTGGCCATTTAAGACCGTGCAATCTCTAGAAATAGGTAGGAATAGAGTTTCTGTTGTATTTGGCCATTTAAGACCGTGCAATCTCTGGAAATAGGTAGGAATAGTGTGTCTGTTGTATTTGACCATTTAAGACCGTGCAATCTCTGGAAATAGGTAGGAATATTGTTTCTGTTGTATTTGGCCATTTAAGACCGTGCAATCTCTAGAAATAGGTAGGAATAGAGTTTCTGTTGTATTTGGCCATTTAAGACCGTGCAATCTCTGGAAATAGGTAGGAATAGTGTGTCTGTTGTATTTGACCATTTAAGACCGTGCAATCTCTAGAAATAGGTAGGAATAGAGTTTCTGTTGTATTTGGCCATTTAAGACCGTGCAATCTCTGGAAATAGGTAGGAATAGAGTTTCTGTTGTATTTGACCATTTAAGACCGTGCAATCTCTAGAAATAGGTAGGAATAGAGTATCTGTTGTATTTGACCATTTAAGACCGTGCAATCTCTAGAAATAGGTAGGAATATTGTTTCTGTTGTATTTGACCATTTAAGACCGTGCAATCTCTAGAAATAGGTAGGAATAGTGTGTCTGTTGTATTTGACCATTTAAGACCGTGCAATCTCTGGAAATAGGTAGGAATATTGTTTCTGTTGTATTTGGCCATTTAAGACCGTGCAATCTCTAGAAATAGGTAGGAATAGAGTTTCTGTTGTATTTGGCCATTTAAGACCGTGCAATCTCTGGAAATAGGTAGGAATAGAGTTTCTGTTGTATTTGACCATTGAAGACCGTGCAATCTCTAGAAATAGGTAGGAATAGAGTTTCTGTTGTATTTGACCATTTAAGACCGTGCAATCTCTAGAAATAGGTAGGAATAGTGTGTCTGTTGTATTTGACCATTTAAGACCGTGCAATCTCTGGAAATAGGTAGGAATATTGTTTCTGTTGTATTTGGCCATTTAAGACCGTGCAATCTCTAGAAATAGGTAGGAATAGAGTTTCTGTTGTATTTGACCATTTAAGACCGTGCAATCTCTAGAAATAGGTAGGAATATTGTTTCTGTTGTATTTGACCAATTAAGACCGTGCAATCTCTAGAAATAGGTAGGAATAGAGTTTCTGTTGTTTTTGGCCATTTAAGACCGTGCAATCTCTAGAAATAGGTAGGAATAGAGTATCTGTTGAATTTGACCATTCAGGACCGTGCAATCTCTAGAAATAGGTGGGAATAGTGTTTCTGTTGTATTTGGCCATTTAAGACCGTGCAATCTCTAGAAATAGGTAGGAATAGAGTTTCTGTTGTATTTGACCATTTAAGACCGTGCAATCTCTGGAAATAGGTAGGAATAGAGTTTCTGTTGTATTTGACCATTTAAGACCGTGCAATCTCTGGAAATAGGTAGGAATAGAGTTTCTGTTGTATTTGACCATTTAAGACCGTGCAATCTCTAGAAATAGGTAGGAATATTGTTTCTGTTGTTTTTGGCCATTTAAGACCGTGCAATCTCTAGAAATAGGTAGGAATAGAGTATCTGTTGAATTTGACCATTCAGGACCGTGCAATCTCTAGAAATAGGTGGGAATAGTGTTTCTGTTGTATTTGGCCATTTAGGACCGTGCAATCTCTAGAAATAGGTAGGAATAGAGTTTCTGTTGTATTTGACCATTTAAGACCGTGCAATCTCTAGAAATAGGTAGGAATAGAGTATCTGTTGTATTTGGCCATTTAAGACCGTGCAATCTCTAGAAATAGGTAGGAATATTGTTTCTGTTGTATTTGGCCATTTAAGACCGTGCAATCTCTAGAAATAGGTAGGAATATTCTCCCGCCGAAAGGGACCTCCCTCCAAAGTTTGAATCTCCCGCCAAAAGGGACCTCCCTCCAAAGTTTGAATCTCCCGCCAAAAGGGACCTCCCTCCAAAGTTTGAATCTCCCGCCAAAAGGGACCTCCCTCCAAAGTTTGAATCTCCCGCCAAAAGGGACCTCCCTCCAAAGTCCACTCTCTTTCTGGAACATTCCATCAGCTGGCGGCACAATTCAATTCAATTTTCGAGAAAAGGAGGCGAGAGAGTGTGTGAAAGTGAGAGACGCAGACAAATATCGGTTCCTCTGTTTCTACCGTAATCCGAATCAACCGATAATTTCCGCTTACTGTAGCTATAGTACCCTCCCCACCCTTCAAAAATATCTCCTCCCCACGGTCCCCCTATCCCCCCAACGGCAGCTGCAACTCCTTGAAAAAGTGATGTTGCGAAATTCCGACTACCGTATCTACCGTAATCCTCGTACGACCTCTTAGATGTTTTGGCAGTGACACTCTCCCACCCTAAGTATGCTCCCATTAAAATTTGGAGTCAATCGGTTCGGTACGAAAAAGTGTCAAAAATGACCGTTTCTACTGTAGGTACCGTAATCCTACCGTAATCCTGACCAAAAATGTTATAGGGGTGAAGCGCTCTGAGACCCATAAGGCTATGCAAAATATCAGACCAATCGGTCCAAAGGCTGGAAAGTTATTTCGGTTTTAGTGCGAGACAAACAAAACTACTCAAATAGTATAGTAAAGATATTGTCTGAATAAAAAAAAACCATTTTCTGAATGTTTTTTCTGAATTCAACAATTTTTTGAGTCTAAAAAATTGTGCCTGAAAAATATAATATTGACAGAATTTTTTCTAAAAATTAGTTGAAAATAAAATGCCTTACTCGTTTTATTTTTTATCAGGGAAATTAATTCTGAACGAACTTTTTTAAAAAAAAATATTTTATCCAGAAAAAAAGCGAGACAGACATAGTTGTTTTAATCTCGAAAAAAACAAATTGAGTAAAGAAATTATTCTTTATTTTTAGAATTAATTCATTAAAATTTTTCCTGGAAAAAAATGGAAAAATCAGACCCGAGTTTTCTTCCAAAAAAAAGTCATGATGGGAGAAAATAAAAGTCAGACAAAATTTTGTCAAAAAAAATTGACAATTAAAATTTCCTAGTCCAAAAAAAAAAGAATTGAACAAGGCACTTACTTTTTTTAAAAAACAGTTCAAAAAAATATTTCCTGAATCTTTTTATTCTAAATTTAGCAATGTTTTTTGAGACTGAAAATAATGTTAATTTTTTCTAGAAAAAAAGTATTCATGATTTTTTTTTTTGGAAAAATATCAGACCTGATTTTTTTAGAAAAAAAAAATTCGCATAATTTTTTTTCTAAAAGAAAAAAAATTTGTTGCGTTCTCCAATTTATTTTTTACGAGTAAAAAAATTGTGTCTGGTTTTTGTTTTTTTTCTAAAAAAAAATTTTCGCACGAGTTTTTTTTTCTGAAAATTAGGAAAAATAAAGTACCTCATTCGAAAAAAAAAACCAAGTAAGGCACTTCATTTCGTTTCTCATTAAAGTATATGCTAAATTTTCTTAAAATGAAAAGGAAAACCAGGCAAAATTTTTCTTGTGTGTCGTGTCATAGTCTCCAACTCTTGCCTTGTACGAAATAAAACAATCACAATTACAATTTCCAGTTTCAAAAAAAGAATTGAATAAGGCATTTACTTTTTTTAAAAGCAGTTCAAAAAAATATTTCCTGAATATTTTTATTCCAAATTCAGCAATGTTTTTTGAGACTAAAAAACAGGTTTATTTTTTCTAGAAAAAAGTATTTTATGATTTTTTCATGACGTTTTTTGGAAAAATATCAGGTCTGATTTTTTTTAGAAAAAAAGAATTCGCATAATTTTTTTTCTAAAAGAATTTTTTTCTGAAAGTTAAAAAAATTGGATGCGTTTTCCAATTTATTTTTTATTTTCTCAAAAGAATGAAATGAGTGAGCATTCAATTTTTTTGAAAGCATTAACTGAATCTTTTTTTCTGAGTTTAGCATGAGCTTTTTTGGAAAAAAATTACCTCTGGTTTTCATTTTTTTTCAAAAAAAAAATAATTTTGAATTTTTTCTTTGAAATTTAGGAAAAAAAACAAGCCTCACTTAATTTATTTTCTTGATACTAAATTGTGTCTGGTTTATATTTTTGCTGGAAATCAAAGTATTTTTTGAATATATTGAATTCCGCATTAATATTTTTTGGAAAAACAAATCGGGCCTGGTTTCAATTTTCCTAGAAAAAAAAGTTTTTGAATCTTTTTTTTCTGAATTCAGCAATTTTTTTTTTAAAATAAAAAAGTTTGTCTGATTATTTGTTTTGTTCTAGTGATCAAAGTATTTACTGATTTTATTGAAAACTCAGCATGAATTATTTTTTTTAATTAGGTTGTTTTTTTCTAGAAAAAAATATAATTGCACAAAATGCTTTGTTCGAAAAAAATCTAGTAAGGCACTTCATTTTACCAAGCAAGTTTTTTTAATTGAAAATAAAAACCAAACAAAAGTTTTTTTTACAAAAAAAATCGAGCAAAGCATTTTTTTTTATTCTCAGAACAAACGCACAATTTTTTCCAAAAAAAAAATTCATGCTAAGTTTAGAAAAAAGTTCAGAAAACATTTGTTTTTTCCAGAAGTTTTTCTAGAAATTTCTAAAAAAATTGTTTTTTCTAAACTCAGAATGAATTTTTTCTAAAAATGTAAGTGGCTTATTAAAATTTTTTGGGTTTGAAAAATTCTGTCCGGTTTTAATTTTTTTTTCTAGAGAAAAACATTTTGAATGAATTTTTCGAAAATTAAAGAAAATAATACATCTCATTCAAGAAAAAAAAAATCTCTGGAAAAAAATTTTCGACACTGTGATGTTGCAATTTTCAGAAAACCAAATAATCCTGCTTGGAATTTTTAAGTTAACAAAAATTCTTACTCGGTTTTTTTTCAGTGTGAAAAAAATATGAACTTATTTTTTTCTACTGAATAAAAAATACTGAATAATTATTTTTCTTCAAAATAGTAAAAAAAACTTCTGCTTGAATTTGTTTTCTGTCACTGAAAAATAAATAAATAAAATCTCTCTTAATTTGTTTTTCAGGAATTAACAAATTAAAACATTTTCTCATTTTTTTCAATTTCTCTTTCGAATATAACTGCGTAATAAACACAAAAAGATCGTTTTCTTCACAACAACGTGAGTGCCGGTCGTCGTATCTCTGCAGAAACAACAAAAACCATTTTCCATCCTACCTGTTCGGAAAAACATTGGACCTCTCAAAACAATTCAATAAAATCTGAAAACGTGCGTTTCCCACGTTCTTTGAGTTTTTCTTCGAGCAGTGCGGATCGCTAACGACAAAAACGGATGTTATGCTAAAACTCCGAAACAATGTCCATTCAACTTCTACTTTCCCCCCTCTGTTGTTGAACTAAAAAGAGCTCGGGCTAAGTGGATTATCCCTGGCGCCAGCCGATTCGACAAGAAAATTCCTGCCTTGTCAGCTTTTGCTTTAGGGATCCAACTCGAACTTTCACTCTCGCGCTGATGGAGAGAGGTCGTAGGTGTTGGACGCTGACCCCCCCCCCCCCCTTTCTCTCTCTCTCTCTCTCAATCTGCAACTAAGGTCCGGGTGTATGGGTGAGCCCCGGCAAAAACCGATTCGATTGGATATTACCAGTCTTGTCAGCTTTTGCTCACGGGGCCCACCTTCAACCCTCACTCTCTCTCTCGATCTGCAACTGAGGTCCGGGTGTATGGGTGAGCCCCGGCACAAGCCGATTCGATTGGATATTACCAGTCTTGTCAGCTTTTGCTCACGGGGCTCACCTTCAACCCCTGACTATCTCGTACATGAAGTCTGCGTTCTTTGAACAAAGCGCTCCGCCTTGTTCTGGAATTTTTTACTCGTTGTTATTGCGCATGACGCTTCTAATCGACCACTCTGAAACAGAGTTTGGGGTGAGTCGAAGATCCCTGGCGCCAGCCGATTCGAATGGATACTTCCAGTCTTGTCAGCTTTTGCTTAGGTCTCCAACTCAAACCCCTCACCCTCTCGCCGATGAAGACTGCTTTGTTCGGAGAGTTCTCTGAAATTCGTCACTCGGTGTTTTTTGCACATGACTTTTCAAACCGAACATTTCATCATAGCCCTCATAGAGAATCTCTCGAACGCGAACTGCAATCCACACCCAAAATGAATTTCCTCCGAGTTTCCTGAAATACGGGCCTTCTCTGGTTCACTCAACCCATCACTCTCGTCAATGAAGTCTGCTTTCTTTGGACAAAGCGCTCCGCCTTGTTCTGGAATTTTTCACTCATTGTTGTTGCGCATGACGATTCTAACCGACCACTGCCGTTTTTCTCTACTAGGGAATCCATCGAACGCTTCCTGCCAGCCGCATTTGTTCAATTTCCTGAAATACGAGCTTTCTCTGTTTCATGCTCCCGGCTACTATGACATACCGAGGTGCCGCACCTCGCAGTTGCACCTCGCAGTTCTGCTTCATCTACTATTCTCTCGTCCCTAGCTTCTTCTCGCCCCACCTCCTCCTCCTCCGCTCGCCCCAGTCTTTCATCTTTCGCGCCTTCCGAGCTCTTTCCCCCTTGGGTTATCGAAAAAACGCTGAAATCATTGCCCCCCAAAACCGGGTTCTCTCCCCACCTCATTAATTTCCGCATCATAAATAAATGTCAAACATCTCTCGCCCTACCCCTATCCATCCTTTTCTCCGAATCCATCAGAGACTCCTCTGTACCTTATCACTGGAAAAAAGCTTCCGTTATCCCTATATTCAAAAAGGGTTCCCCTTCCTCCCCCCCTAAATTACAGACCTATAGCTCTCACCGATCCCATCGCCCGAATCTTCGAAAAAATCCTTTGCACCCGCATCCGCATCGATTACTCCCACCTTTTCAACAAGTACCAGCATGGGTTCTTATCCAGGAGATCGTGCCCAGGCGCCCTCCTCTATTCCACCTCCCACTATAAATCACTTCTCAAAACTTACAAGTCTGTTGACGTTGTATACTTTGACTTCACAAAGGCTTTTGACCGGGTTAACCACGCCATTCTCTACCAGAAACTGCTCGACTTTGGCCTCCCCCCTCTCTACATTAACTGGTTCACATCGTTCCTCTCCGGTCGCTCCTTCAATGTTAAAATAGGCAACTTCACCGACCCCACCTCCTCTCCCACGCCTTCCGGCGTACCGCAAGGAAGTGTATCCGGCCCCCTACTCTTCCTCATCTTTGTCAACGATCTGCTCGATAAGCTCGCCTCCATTCCCGATCTTTTCCTAGCCGCGTTTGCCGATGACATTAAAATTTTCTCCTCCTCCCCCCCGCTCTCCAGGCGGGCATTGACTTAGTTGCCGAATGGTCCTCCTCCCACCACCTCCCCCTTGCACAAAGCAAGACAACTCTTCTCAGATTAGGCAGCGCAAACCGCCGCACAACTTACTCTCTCAACGGCTCTCCTCTCGTCGACTCCAACCTAGTGCGTGACCTTGGCCTCCTAACCGACCCGGCACTAAAGTTCTCCGCCCATATCAATAATGCAGTATCTAATACCCTCCTCATAGCAAAGCAACTACTTCGTTCTTTCAAATCCAAAGATCCTATATTCTACTCCTTTCTTTTCCACGCATACGCCCTTCCTTCCTTAGAGTACTGCTCCGCTATCTACGCGCCTCCCCTTGACTCCCAACTCAGCCATAAGCTAGAAAAACCTCTTAGATACTTCACCCGTAAGGTCTTTGAGCGCACAAACACCTCTTTTTCATCTTACCTCGACCGTCTCTCCACTCTAAACATCTTCTCCATTAGACACCGCAGGCTTGAGGCACAACTAACTCTTCTTTACAACTTTCTGGCCGACCTCTCTCACTTTCCAGGGCTGTCAAAATTCGTTAGGTTCTCAGACTGCCCGCGCCGTCCCATGTCCCTTATTTGTGTCCAACCCTTCATTGATGACTTCTTTTCTTTCACTATTCCCTACTGGAATGCCATTTTTGGCTGTTGCCCCCACTATCTTCCCCCGTCCGATTTCAAATGTACCCTCTCCCGCGAAATAACCAGATACTAATTCTTCAGTTGCGTTTTACCTTCGATTGTCTCTAGCCCCCATTCACTTCTCATCCCCCCCCCCCCTTGGGCACACCTCGTGAGGGGCAGCCCCAAGTCTCTGCCCCCCCCCCCCCCTCGTTGCTTAAATTCTGTTCAATAAATAAATGTAAATGTAAATACGAGCTTTCTCTGTTTCATGCTCCCGGCTACTATGACATACCGAGGTGCCGCACCTCGCAGTTGCCGATCAAGTGCGTGATGAACGAAGTGACCTGAAATGAAGCAAGTTTATTCGAAAATAGGAGAATTAAGTCAGCGTTTGCACTTGAAAACGCGGTCGTTTATTAGTGGTCTTATTCGTATGCAGACAGATGATAAACTAGTAACTAGAGCACGCTAAGCTCACTCTAGCATTTCAAATGGAATAAGAAGCTCTGTTTTGTTTTCAGAATCTTAAATGGCTTTGTCACCCCAGCTCCTGTCTTTTCCCAAAACCCGCTTTTTCAGCTCACCTGGTCTGCAGGTAGGACGTGGAAGCCGCCTGAAGTGTCTGAGCTTCCCAAAACCGTGTTCGAAGTAGATCCAAGGTTCCTGCAACATCTCTGTGTTTCTTTTGATTTGTGTTCTTATCACGTACCACATCTCCGCACCTCGCATCGTTTTGCCTACTTCGCGATTTGGAGTCGATCAGATCAACCTAAAACATAAGAAGTTGGGAGGGAATGGAAGAAAAGGCATCTTGGCGCTTTTGGGACCACCACTCACTTCCTTCCTTCATTGGGTTCCGTTTAATGGGCACCGTCTGTCCATCAATGCCCGGCGGCGTTTGGAGTGCTGAAGAAGGATCTGAAACAAAAACTGGGTCTTGTGAATGTATTATGTGCTTTGGACACCAAGTTCTCAGTTTTTTATTCGTCGTTTGGGCGATTACGGAAATAATTTTCTCAATTTGAGATTTATTTTTCAAAAAGCGTACCTTAAACATCCCTCCGGTGCATTGGAAACCATTATTTTGTAGGCTTCCCTTTTATGACGCGTGGAATAACCGATGAAGTGGAGAGCCTGGAAAAGTCACGTTTTCTGGACGTTTTTTTTATGTTTTTCGAGCGTTATTCTCATTATCTTACCCTTCCAACTTGATATCTAAAAAAATCTCTACCAAGAAAACCTGGAACTTCAGAAAAACCGTAAAAACCGCAATACCTCCGCTTTCGTCGTCTTCCGGCCGATTTTTCGATTTTCGAGCGCATCATTGAATGTTGCCAAGCAGGAGACATGAATAATCTGTAGAGAAGCCAAATCAGAACAGTTTTCGGCTGAAAAAACAAGAAAAAACAAAGAAAGGCGGCGAAAAATGAAGGGAAAGGCGGCGCACATGATATTTTTCGAAATGAACGGAGAGGAGAGACGCAGACACACCAGGTCGCGTCGAGACATCACGGCCGCAAAAGTCTATGCGCCTTTAAAGTGTCCGCCTATTTTTCGGTTTTTAGCGGTTTTTTGACAGATTTTTCTACAGAAAACCGTGAAAGAACATACAGAATGTTACAAAGTGCTGAATAACGCTGAAATACGATAGACGGGAACACTGAAATCGCGACAGCACGTCTGAAAAGTTTGAATGGTTTTGTGATCAGTTTGTGATGTGGCAGTTTGAGCAAAACCTGCACGAACATGTTTCATCTAGGCTTATCTATCAGATCCGTATCAAAAAGAACTCTCATCTCGAGCGGGAGGCTGGAAAAATGCAGATTGTCTGAAACTGCCCCACAAATGGACTTTAATTTTGTCTGGAACGAGAGAGCTGGAACAAAACCTGCACGAACATGTTTCATCTTGGCCTATCTATCAGATCCGTATCAAAAAGAACTCTCATCGGGAGAGGGAGGCTGGAAAAATGTAGACTGTCTGAAACTGCCCCACAAATGGACTTTATTTCTGTCTGGAACGAGACAGCGGAACAAAACCTGCACGAACATGTTACATCTTGGCTTATCTATCAGATCCGTATCAAAAAGAACTCTCATCTCGAGCGGGAGGCTGGAAAAATGTAGATTGTCTGAAACTGCCCCACAAATGGACTTTATTTCTGTCTGGAACGAGACAGCTGGAACAAAACCTGCACGAACATGTTTCATCTAGGCTTATCTATCAGATCCATATCAAAAAGAACTCTCATCTCGAGCGGGAGGCTGGAAAAATGTAGATTGTCTGAAACTGCCCCACAAATGGACTTTATTTCTGTCTGGAACGAGACAGCTGGAACAAAACCTGCACGAACATGTTTCATCTAGGCTTATCTATCAGATCCGTATCAAAAAGAACTCTCATCTCGAGCGGGAGGCTGGAAAAATGTAGATTGTCTGAAACTGCCGCACAAATGGACTTTATTTCTGTCTGGAACGAGACAGCTGGAACAAAACCTGCACGAACATGTTTCATCTAGGCTTATCTATCAGATCCGTATCAAAAAGAACTCTCATCTCGAGCGGGAGGCTGGAAAAATGCAGATTGTCTGAAACTGCCCCACAAATGGACTTTATTTCTGTCTGGAACGAGACAGCTGGAACAAAACCTGCACGAACATGTTTCATCTAGGCTTATCTATCAGATCCGTATCAAAAAGAACTCTCATCGGGAGAGGGAGGCTGGAAAAATGCAGATTGTCTGAAACTGCCCCACAAATGGACTTTATTTCTGTCTGGAACGAGACAGCTGGAACAAAACCTGCACGAACATGTTTCATCTAGGCTTATCTATCAGATCCGTATCAAAAAGAACTCTCATCTCGAGCGGGAGGCTGGAAAAATGCAGATTGTCTGAAACTGCCCCACAAATGGACTTTATTTCTGTCTGGAACGAGACAGCTGGAACAAAACCTGCACGAACATGTTTCATCTAGGCTTATCTATCAGATCCGTATCAAAAAGAACTCTCATCGGGAGAGGGAGGCTGGAAAAATGCAGATTGTCTGAAACTGCCCCACAAATGGACTTTATTTCTGTCTGGAACGAGACAGCTGGAACAAAACCTGCACGAACATGTTTCATCTAGGCTTATCTATCAGATCCGTATCAAAAAGAACTCTCATCTCGAGCGGGAGGCTGGAAAAATGTAGATTGTCTGAAACTGCCCCACAAATGGACTTTATTTCTGTCTGGAACGAGACAGCTGGAACAAAACCTGCACGAACATGTTTCATCTAGGCTTATCTATCAGATCCGTATCAAAAAGAACTCTCATCTCGAGCGGGAGGCTGGAAAAATGCAGATTGTCTGAAACTGCCCCACAAATGGACTTTATTTCTGTCTGGAACGAGACAGCTGGAACAAAACCTGCACGAACATGTTTCATCTAGGCTTATCTATCAGATCCGTATCAAAAAGAACTCTCATCTCGAGCGGGAGGCTGGAAAAATGCAGATTGTCTGAAACTGCCCCACAAATGGACTTTATTTCTGTCTGGAACGAGACAGCTGGAACAAAACCTGCACGAACATGTTTCATCTAGGCTTATCTATCAGATCCGTATCAAAAAGAACTCTCATCTCGAGCGGGAGGCTGGAAAAATGCAGATTGTCTGAAACTGCCCCACAAATGGACTTTATTTCTGTCTGGAACGAGACAGCTGGAACAAAACCTGCACGAACATGTTTCATCTAGGCTTATCTATCAGATCCGTATCAAAAAGAACTCTCATCTCGAGCGGGAGGCTGGAAAAATGTAGATTGTCTGAAACTGCCGCACAAATGGACTTTATTTCTGTCTGGAACGAGACAGCTGGAACAAAACCTGCACGAACATGTTTCATCTAGGCTTATCTATCAGATCCGTATCAAAAAGAACTCTCATCTCGAGCGGGAGGCTGGAAAAATGTAGATTGTCTGAAACTGCCCCACAAATGGACTTTATTTCTGTCTGGAACGAGACAGCTGGAACAAAACCTGCACGAACATGTTTCATCTAGGCTTATCTATCAGATCCGTATCAAAAAGAACTCTCATCGGGAGAGGGAGGCTGGAAAAATGCAGATTGTCTGAAACTGCCCCACAAATGGACTTTATTTCTGTCTGGAACGAGACAGCTGGAACAAAACCTGCACGAACATGTTTCATCTAGGCTTATCTATCAGATCCGTATCAAAAAGAACTCTCATCTCGAGCGGGAGGCTGGAAAAATGCAGATTGTCTGAAACTGCCCCACAAATGGACTTTATTTCTGTCTGGAACGAGACAGCTGGAACAAAACCTGCACGAACATGTTTCATCTAGGCTTATCTATCAGATCCGTATCAAAAAGAACTCTCATCGGGAGAGGGAGGCTGGAAAAATGCAGATTGTCTGAAACTGCCCCACAAATGGACTTTATTTCTGTCTGGAACGAGACAGCTGGAACAAAACCTGCACGAACATGTTTCATCTAGGCTTATCTATCAGATCCGTATCAAAAAGAACTCTCATCGGGAGAGGGAGGCTGGAAAAATGCAGATTGTTTGAAACTGCCCCACAAATGTACTTTAATTTTGTCTGGAACGAGACAGCTGGAACAAAACCTGCACGAACATGTTTCATCTAGGCTTATCTATCAGATCCGTATCAAAAAGAACTCTCATCGGGAGAGGGAGGCTGGAAAAATGCAGATTGTCTGAAACTGCCCCACAAATGGACTTTATTTCTGTCTGGAACGAGACAGCTGGAACAAAACCTGCACGAACATGTTTCATCTAGGCTTATCTATCAGATCCGTATCAAAAAGAACTCTCATCGGGAGAGGGAGGCTGGAAAAATGCAGATTGTCTGAAACTGCTCCACAAATGGACTTTATTTCTGTCTGGAACGAGACAGCTGGAACAAAACCTGCACGAACATGTTTCATCTAGGCTTATCTATCAGATCGGTATCAAAAAAAACATTCATTTCGAGTGGGAGGCTGGAAAAAACAACGGAAACGTTCAAATATTTGAATGCGCCGAAATATTTGACCTACCGCGCGCGCGAACACGATTCTCCCACGGTCCCCATAAACCCAATGACCGCCCAATTGCCCATTTCTTCTCATTCGTACCCTTTGCCTCCGTTGAGGATGGTGCGTCGTTTTTCTCTCTTTCTCGATTTCAAGTACTGACTGTCATTTTTTGAGATTTTTCCCACTTGATTCGTCTTTTTTGCATGTGCTTTCTATTCTTAGCGATCAAGTGAAATAAAGTGTCTCACGTTGTCATAGGAAACAACGATCGCATATTTGTTCACGGTTATTTGAGCACATTTTCTCGTCTCAAAAAAAAAAATCGATAATTTTTTTTCCTGTGATGTCGTTTGCGTTTTACTGGCGACTGAAACCAACTTCTTATCAAACAGGATAGTTTTTATATCTATTTTCTGTTATGTATCGCGATATGCGTTAGATACGCAAAAACACGCAAAGGCGCTCAGAATGTGCGCTCCAATGCAAAAATGCCTCCACAGGCCATTGGAGAGAGACTGGGTCGTACAGACAGCCCGCGCGCGCTCGCTCACCTTCGACCCCCCCCCCCCCCCCCCCCCAATATCGATTTTCCTTGTTCGCGTCAGTCGCATTCATTTCACTGCTCTCTCGTTTTCTCTCTTTTTTTCACTTATCAGATTGTATTTACCTGTCCTCTGTTTTTAAATGAAAAAATTTTTACAGAAGGGTAATTACACAATTTCGTACTATCGAAATGTCTCTATCAAAATTTCACGCTGAGGATACCTTGGGGTCAAAGTCACCTCGCACAGAGGATCACCAAAATCATCTCGCCGGTTAGTTGTCGTTTTCGAAGTTGTTATCAATTGTAATCATTTCAGTGAGAAAAGCAAACGGACCGAGTTGTGACAAGGCCAATGACCCGCCGTCGAAACCATCACCGGTGAAGCTTCCCCAGAGCAACAACCCGTCGCCGAGGCCAGGACCCTGGAAGCCTCCCCAGAGCAACAACCCGTCACCGAGGCCAGGACCGTGGAAGCCTCCCCAGAGCAACAACCCGTCACCGAGGCCAGGACCGTGGAAGCCTCCCCAGCCAGGCGACCCGTCGTACAAAGCGGGCTGGTGGGACGTCACCAAGGCCAACGACACGCCGTCGAAACCGTCCCTGGTGAAGCCTCCCCAGAGCAACACCCCGTCGTCGAGGCCAGGACCGTGGAAGCCTCCCCAGAGCAACAACCCGTCGCCGAGGCCAGGACCGTGGAAGCCTCCCCAGAGCAACAACCCGTCGCCGAGGCCAGGACCGTGGAAGCCTCCCCAGCAAGGCGACCCGTCGTACAGAGCAGGCTGGTGGGACGTCACCAAGGCCAACGACACGCCGTCGAAACCGTCCTCGGTGAAACCTCCCCAGAGCAACAACCCGTCACCGAGGCCAGGACCCTGGAAGCCTCCCCAGAGCAACAACCCGCCGTCGAAACCGTCCCCGGTGAAGCCTCCCCAGAGCAACAACCCGTCACCGAGGCCAGGACCGTGGAAGCCTCCCCAGCCAGGCGACCCGTCGTACAAAGCGGGCTGGTGGGACGTCACCAAGGCCAACGACACGCCGTCGAAACCGTCCCTGGTGAAGCCTCCCCAGAGCAACACCCCGCCGTCGAGGCCAGGACCGTGGAAGCCTCCCCAGAGCAACAACCTGCCGTCGAAACCGTCCCCGGTGAAGCCTCCCCAGAGCAACAACCCGTTGCCGAGTCCAGGAAGGTGGAAGCCTCCCCAGCCAGGCGACCCGTCGTATAGAGCAGGCTGGTGGAATGTCACCAAGGCCAACGACCCGTCGTCGAAACCGAAACCGACCCCGGTGACGCCTCCCCAGAGCAACGACCCGCCGCCAAAGCCGGAACCGTGGGCTTGCGGCCAGGGCTACGACCCGTCGTCGAAACCATTGCCGTGGCACCGCGATCATCCCAATAACTTGCCTTCGGAGAAAATTGTTCATCCCATCGCTAAAAAGTCGGATGGCAAAAATAATTTTGAGCCGACAACAAACGACTGCCAGCAGAAAATGGACAACAAGAAAAACCACGTTACCAAAAAGATGGCTCCGACGGGTATGAATAAAAACGGGAGTGCGAAAGCCAGTGCATGCACGATGAAGGGAAGGTGAGTGATTCATTATCGATGATCGGCAAGCAGTTCTCCATTTCTAGATCTGGATGGTGGAACCGCGCCCAGGGCAACGACCGGAAATCGAAACCACCACTGGTAAAACCTCCCCAGAGCAACAACCCGTCGCCGAAACCAGAACCGTGGGCTTGCGGCCAGGATTACGACCCGTCGTCGAAACCATTGCCGTGGCACCGCAATCATCCCAATAACTTGCCGTCGGAGAAAATTGTTCATCCCATCGCTAAAACGTCGAATGGCAAAAAAAAGTCTGCACCGACTACCAACGATAACCAGCAAAAGGTGGACAATACGAAAAACCGGGCTACCGATACAGTGACTGTGACCAACGCGCGCAAATATGTCCCAATTGGAGGAGGAAGGTGAGTGATTCGATTTTGCCGATAGGCCGATAACTTTCCATTTTCAGACCCTATATTAAAAACAGCATTTTGAGACCAGCACCATGGAATAACTACAAAGAAGAATACGACTGGTATCGTGTAGAGTGTTTGGTCTCTCATGGACTGGAGCCGGTGACGTTCGATTATAGCAAACGCAATGAGAAGAGTTCAGTTTTTTGCACTTTTTCAAAATAGACTAGAAAGTGAAATCTCTTTTGCAGTCATTGACTACTCAGTGGAATACGGGCGTATACTGAAGAAATACACGCCAAATTTTGTGTACTCGTCTGATGATTATTGGGACGAATCATCCGATAGCGATGAAGAGTGGGATGAGGAGCCGGAGGCAAAGCTCAACTCCTCGAAAAAAGTAGCGGTGTGGCCTTCTGACGATGTGAACAACGAGCCGTTGCCGTGGCATCGCGATCATCCTGATAACTTGGCATGGGAGAAACTGGCTTCTTCTGTCGCTAAGATGAAAGAGATTCACTCGAACATAGCTCCAGTCACCAATGAGAAGATGTTCTCTTCGAAGGAGGAGGAAGAAGCCGTGATGAGAGCGCTTGACATACAATACGCGGAGATGTGGGGCGGGACACTGTAAGTTTCCATGTCAGTTGCCCGATGTTCATTCATGCTCTCTTTCAGCCCTCCGGCCGACTTCCTGAAACAACCTTCTGAGCAATGCCAAGACACAGCTGATAGCAATGTTTCTTTGAGGTAGGCAAAGTCTTCATTTTTAAAATCATTTTAAAAATTATTTTTCAGCTCGAAAAACACCGCTTTCGGCTGTCATAACGCGTCTCAACGGGAACCGGAAGGAGCTATCGCAAGTGATCTGAAGGCGTTTTCCAGTGAGAAGATTCACCCGAGTGGCGGAGATGAGTCGAAAAAGTCGATCGGTGGCTCCCTCCAAGTTGTGGGCTCTTTGGCAACTCAACCGTCTACGAAGGATGAGATGGAGACCGGCGAGGACACCACGAAGAAGCGGCGTTTGACTCTCCCATCCGCTGCTAAGACGTCTTCGAATTACGAGAAAAAGTCCGACGGAGGCACCAAGAAGAAGTTCACTCTCCCTCCAAAGTCGAAATCTAGTGGCCGTCCCCTTGTCATATTGCCGATCTGGCCCATTATGGACGACTGGGATCTGGATGAGAAGGAAATCGAGAGAAGAGCCGCAGGCGAGCGCTACCTGGAGTCGTGCTCTCGGAGATTCGGATGTTTGGAATACCATAAGATCTCGACCGCACTCAACGACCTAATGCCGTTGGGCGCGACGCACCGCAACTTCCCGCCCAAGTCTTCGCGCAAACCGAAAAACGAGAACAAGTCCGACGGAGGCACCGAGAAGAAGTTCACTCTCCCTCCAAAATCTAAATCTAGTGGCCGTCCCCTTGTCATATTGCCGATCTGGCCCATTATGGAGGACGACTGGGAAGATGAGTAATACTCATTGAACAGTTCATCTATTCGTAGTGGAAGTATTTGCCACGCAACCATCCTCTCGTTCCTATTCATACTGATTAATTATCTCATTTTTATGGTTCGTGGGTATTTTATCTATTTTATTTTATTTGACTGTAGGAACACTTTACTACGCTTTTTTTTTCATTCCGCACGTGCTGTTTTATCCATTTTTTAATTAAGTTTTCCCACATGAAGTTTAAACCTGCCCCCAGTTACAGTTCAAATGTAGTCAATCGCTTTTCACACCTGGATATCAGAACGTAATCAATTTGACTTTCGTCTAAACACTTTTCCTGACAACGTTGCTTCTGATGAAAAATACTCTGAATGCTCAAGGCCCGATCAGTTGGAAAGTTACTGCTCCTCTCAGTGTGGGTTTTGAACATACGTCCGGAAATACCGTTACTCATTGTTTGTCTTCCATATCATGGAATTCTCCTCGTCAGCTTTTGCTTTGTCTTCTTCAGCTGCCCCTCCTCCTCCTCCAAAACGACGTCTGACCATGGACGAGGACGACGATTTGGCTGCGACTGTTTCTGTCCGCTTGGTTACTCCACCTTTCCTTCGAGAATACCTTGGAATGCAGGAGCACATCGACCGACTTACGCCTTTTTATTTTACATTAAGTAATACCGTATTCACTCTTATTTAACGGCACCTCTCATAGAACGGCAGTTTCTAATATAACATTTTTAAAGTCGCAAAATTATTTTTCATTCAGAGTTATATTTTTTTAAATTCGAAATTTTTTTTTTATTCAGGTTTTTTTTTTGGAAAATCGATTTTCTATCTGTAAAAAGTGGCAACTAATTTTTAACGGCCGTCAGAATTTTTCGAAAATCAAAATGGTAATTTTTATTCAGAAACAATACTGTTTTTTTGTTTTTTTTTTCATTTTAAAATTTGCCAGTGTTGTAGAAATCCTTCTTCCATCATTTAAAAACCAGCAAATTTCATTTCTTAAATACCGATTTCATAATTTTAGAAATGGGCGATTTTTTCGCATATTTTTTTCCGTTCCTTCGGGAATTTTAACTGAATAATGCGAACGAAAATCATAATTTGCAGTAAAAAATTCATGTTGCTGCAAATTGAGCGTTTTCGTGCTCAACATTTGAATGGCTGAAAATTTGAAAATTTGTTTTTGCCCATTTGGCAGAATTTCGATGTTGAAACGTTTTTTAAAATCATTTTCGATGCAAAAACATTAATTTCCGCGACAAAATGAGCATTTATAAGTTTTCTTTACATTTTTAGACATTGCCAGTTTAATTGTTTTTTGTAGCCGTTCTATTTTCTTTGAATCAAAAATTTTTTTTTGAAATACTACTCCTTTAATTTATGAAATCGGCACTATTTTTTTAAACGTCGTTCTAATTTTTTTTCAAAATCAAAATTCTTCTGGATACCCGATTTTATAATTTAAGAAATCGGCAATTTTATTTTTTTGCATGGTCGGCCGTTTTAATTTTTTTTAAATTGTTTTTTATTGTACTTTGTGTTTTGATGTTTTTCGAAAAACATAATACAAGAAATGAACGCAGAAATGACCAGTGAGAATTATTTTGAAAACATTGAACTCAAAACTGGCGGTTATTTAGTTCGCCCTGAATTTTTTAAAAAAATATTTATTACATTATTTTTCATCGTTTCGTGAAATATCACAAGTAAAAATCGAGTTTCAGCGAAATGGTAAAAGCTAATTGAAACGGTGGTCTTTTTAAGAAGCTATTCGGTGTTGGGGCAAAACAATGTTAAAGAAATTTTGCCAGAGCTCGCATTACAGTCAAATTGCTTGTTTTAGCTAGAAACGCTTAATGTTGCCTCGCGAGAGACGATTAACATAAGAGAAGGACAAAGGATTGCCTACTGTTATTGAAAAAAATACATTTCGCGAACATCCACAATTACATCGATTATAATCTCAACATGTAATACCCGCGCAGGTGCTAATCGAGCGTTCCAATCAGTATGGCCTTGTTGTATTTTCTGACGATGTCCTTTGTCGTGACGAGCGGTATGAACCGATACTTCACTGAGTAGATCCATTAGAAAACCAAAATCCGCAATGGCTCCAACGAATCAGCACCGACTGATGTAGTAGACTGAGACGAGTGATAGGAAATCCCGGAATGAGACAGCGGAGTGTACAGAATGTTTACTGTGAAATTAGTAAATTAATGGATCAATTTGACAATAAAAACGTTAGTTGTCTACTTACCTTTTTTATTATTTTTTTTGGATTTGACAGAATTTTCCATTGCCACCCAGACGCGATGATGGTGACGGGTGGATTCCGTGACGTTCTAGTGAGCAGAACAACTTGTTTCTTGGCTCATTTCTGGAAAAAGCACATAGACTAAGCTTACTCTGCTGAACTATAATTTCTTGAGTTATTTCTATTTTTGCACGACGCAAAACATTTTCAAAACAGAAGGTGCATACTTTTCTGACAGCAAAAGTGTTCATTTCTTTTTTTCAAAAAACCAGAAAATTGTAGAATTTTTTATTGGTTTTTCGAATGATCATTTTGTGCTCCTCTAATTTTTTTCAGAAATTCCAAAATTTCAGAATTTTTCCTCGAATGTTCAGTAATTAAGGAAATGTTCAGTAATTAAGGAAATAATTAAAGAAATTACCCGAATTATTTTTTTCATCCCGAATACCAATTAACAAACAAGAAAGTTACTTGAATTTTTTTTTCAAATGAAAATTTATAACTAAGGAAATTTTAAGATTTTTTCCGAAAAAAAAGGGGTAGGACATTACTGGAATTATCTTTTTTATTCCGAGAAAAAAAAATAGGTAATTACTGAAGATAATTTGTTATTTTTGAAAAAAAGCAAGAATATTTTGGGAAATTAGTGGAATTATTTTTTTTATTCCGACTAAAAATGTTTAGAAATTGAAAGTCAATGAAAAATGTTCAACTTACTTTTTTTATTTGAACAACATTTTCCGTTGTTGGTTATTGGGAAAACAAAAAAAGGGGGGGGGGGGTTACTGTAGAAAATAATGTTAAATATGAAGAGAAAAATACAAGCGACCGTCCAGGACAGTCATTGGGAGAATGAATGAATGTGTTTGGATAGGGAGAGGACGGGCAGAGGGGTGGTGAAACAGCAGAGGTCACTTGCCAAGAGGAGGTCACCAGAAACAGCGTGAGCGAGAGAAGAGGGATTAGGAAGAGTGCGCCAATGTTGTAATGTGAATGAGGCCCCTTCGGCCATCTGCCCCTCCATCTGCACCTTTGCAGTGTCCAGATAACGTCATTCGGCGTGCACAATAAAAAGAAGGCTCCTTCCCATTGCATGGAATTCTCAGAAAATGGCTCATCTTTTTTATTGAAAAAAACACGTCGGGGTCGCGGTCGTATCCCCAGCTTGCTCGGGCGTTCAAACATTTTTTAAAAAATGTCTTCGGAAGCTTTGTAAATAATAATTGTATTGAATTCCTATTGCTTATAGTGCTTGGAAATTTTCTAAATAAGGAATTTGACAACCCTGATCAAAAAGTTGTCAACTACTAGGTTTGAATTTTCAGCACGCTCCACCGGTCTCAATCCTATTGGTGGGGGTAGAGTCGGCAGTGAGAAGCCTCCCACTGCAACTGTCCTGGGTGGGTCTGAGTCTCCATACACCCGCCATACTCTCTCGTTTTTCTCATTATTCAGATTGTCGTCGCAATGGGGAGGGGAAGGGGTGTTGGTGCCAGCCAGGCCGAGACACAAATCCATATTGCGCAGGTGGTCACCCACACGCACACACAACGCACAACATCCATGAATACTAATTAGACATCTGGGCTATATTTTGAAAACAAACATTTATTTGGCCACATGAATGGAATATAACAAAGTTGAGTTCACGGTGAAGTCACCAGGCACTTGGGATCGTGCCAGACGGTCAAAATGATCTCCTGCTCACAATCGTCATCTAGCTTCACAAGCATCGTCGCTGTGACGCCATCGGTGCGTTGAAAGTCCAGTCCTTGCTCTTACGGCGTCGTTGGGTTGAAGTACGTCGCGCTTCCCTTCTTTCCTTGGCTTGTTTTGATCGACTTGAGGAGGTTACGCGCGTTGGGCATAGCGCGGCGGAAACCCGTCGGAAGCGTGCTTCTGCGGCTTATTACCAGCACATCGAGTGGCCACGTGCTCCGTTGCCATCGTTTGAACGCGGCATTGATGTCGTCTTTGGTGAGGCGGCTGTGCCAAAGCGTCACACGTTTCGCGTCGCTCATCATTTGAACCAGATTCTCGAATGTCACCCATTCCGAGTGGTGTACCTCAATCTTCGAGTAGGACAACTCCTGTCGGGTGTCGAGAGTCGGGAGTCGAGCACGGCGGTGGCCTTCAGTTCGAGGTGTCCGGTTTTCAGATGGGTCAACAGGTACTCCAACTCGTCCCGCTTCGAAGCCAACTCTCCCATTATGAATTTCCGTGGCGACTGGAAAAACGGCGAGGTGAGCAACGCCATCAGGTTCACATCGTATCGCGGATAGCATGTGCGTCGATCGGGCAATGGAACAGCGTCTGCAGCGCCTCGATCATTCCGAACAGCTCCGCCAAAGTGCCGCTCTGCAACATCTGGTAGTTGCCGTCAACGCACGACGCCGACATCTTCAGCTTGCCGAGCACGACATCTTCCAGGGGGCCCTTGTTCGCCGGTTTATTTTTGGGAGTGTAGGCGCTCCACGAAAACGGACGACGTTTACCGCCCGAAACGGTGATCGTGTGAACCGTCTGCTCAATGGTGATGTCCATCTTTGTCGGTTTGATGAACCGGCCGACCGTCTCGATCAGCTCGAAGTTGGCGGCGTTGAGACTCGCGAACGTTACCCTAAACACATATATTGGATCGATAACAGCAGGAGAACTTACATATCGTCGTAGTTTACCAACTCGAAGATCTTTTCGTGGAGAAGGTCCGGCAGGCCGCCCACGACAAACGGATCTTGCTCGGAGATCATCTTGTGGAGCAACTGTAAATTGAGGACTAATTTTTTTGACTTGAAACCACACAAAAACCAACTTAAAACGCGAGTTTTTCAAATGAAAATAAATAACTAAGGAAATATTTTTTAAATCCGAGAAAAAAAATTAGGTGATTACTGAAGTTAATTTGTTGTTTTTGAAAAAAGCAAGAATAATTTGGGAAATTAGTGGAATTATTTTTTTTATTCCAACTAAAAATTATTAGAAATTGAAAGTCAATGAAAAATTTTCAACTTACTTTTTTTATTTGAACAACATTTTCCGTTGTTGGTTATTGGGAAAAAAAGGAGGGGGGTTACTGTAGAAAATAATGTTAAACAGGAAGAGAAAAATACAAGCGACCGTCCAGGACAGTCATTGGGAAGGAGAATGAATGAATGTGTTTGGATAGGGAGAGGACGGGCAGAGGGGTGGTGAAACAGCAAAGGTCACTTGCCAAGAGGAGGTCACCAGAAACAGCGTGAGCGAGAGAAGAGGGATTAGGAAGAATGCGACAATGTTGTAATGTGAATGAGGCCCCTTCGGCCATCTGCCCCTCCATCTGCACCTTTGCAGTGTCCAGATGACGTCGTGAAGAATGAAAAGAAGGTTCCTTCCCATTGCGGTTGATTTCTGCTCGCAAACGGTAAAATGACGAATTTGATATAGAAAGGCAATTAAGGCGAATGACAGTTCGAAAACAGAAAAGAATGCGAAGAAAAAGACCGGAAGTGGTCGAGAATGAGAGCCCACAGGAGTGCTGCGCCAATAAACACTACAGTATCTCTACCGCATCCGGAGAAATTTAAAGACGCAGACCGCGCAATGAGAGCTTCCAAAGGGGGGGGGGGGGTGTCGAACTCACGCAGATTGAGGCGGATCGTCCGAAATCGTGAGCGAATGGAACCAACTCCGCGTCCTCTGGATGACGGGCGGCGGTAAACACATCGACTTGTTGAGGCGAGAATCTGGATTTCCGGAAATGTTTATCTGCAAAAAAGAATATCCGGTTCAGCGTGGGTGGGTCTCGGCACGACTATAAAACCGGTTTATGGTCACTTTGGCTGAAACTGTGACGAAGGAAAATGAAGAAGTAAAACTGACGAGACTTCAAAGAAAACGCCAAAAAAGGCAACAATGCCAATGGTCTTGTTGTTCGCTGGTGATTTAAAAAAAGGAAAAGCAGGTGAAGGGAGCGTGATAAGGGGGTACAAATTATAGCACATTACGATCACGTGCTCCCTGACGAAGTAATACTGTAGCCGTGATTCGTGTTTCAAACGCGCCCCTTTGAACGCAAGCCAAATTTGCAGATGGCGGCGGCGAAACTATTTTTCTGATTTCGCCTGTTTTTCTCGATTTTCACCCGATCTCCTTCATTTTTTTCGACAAGAAAAGTGGAAATTTTAGTTTTAGGGCAGCACCTCTACATTTTCATTCAATTCTTCCCCAAAAAGGCGGGGGAAATTGGGCGAAAATTGGCGAAAAACGACGGAATCTCGAGAAGAATTTCGGCCGAGGCGCTGCACTGTCTCAGCGAGGAAACACGAATCACGGCTATAGAACTGACTGTTCTGCAAAAGAAACTCACCTCTGGAACAGCTGCCAAGCTGCCCTCCCGCGCCTCATGCAACGTGGATATCAGAGATATCTCTGATGATGAAATTGCTCAGCTCTTCCCAGTTCCGCGAGTGACAGACCACTGGAAAACGAGAGAATTCGCCAAGAAAAGAGAGCATCCTCTCGTTCGCGGAGGAAAAAACTGTAAAGTGACGTGATTTCAGGCCCCTCCCCAACTTTTGTGCTGACGAATAAACGCGGTGGCGTCGGCCGTGACCGGTGGCCGGAAATACAAAAAATAAATTGGTCACGGATGCTGCCAGACTGAAACACGAGAAAGTGATTGTTCATCGCGCCTCCAGATTCGTCGGAAACACACCGTTTTATCAGCGAAACGATGAGTGAACTCATGTGATTATCGGTGTTGGCGCGTTTTTCCGACTTTTTGGTTCCAATCAGTCAATTCTCACCGTTTTCAGCAATTGTTGGCTGTTTTTTTTTTGCAGGGTTGCCCCGAATTCCGAGCCGGTCCTGTCGAAAAAAAATTTTCGCACATTTTTTCTTCCGTTTTTTTCGCGATTTTTAGTTAAAAATTGCTTGCAAAATTCATAATTCCCTGCAAAAAACTCGTATCGCTGCGAATTGAGAGTTTTTGTGCACAAAATTTTTGTTTAAATGGCTGAAAATTTTTCACTTTTTTATGGCTTTTGTTCAAGAAAAGTAGCTCTTCACTTTTTTTCGCATTTCAGCGGTAGAAACGATGCTTTAAAGTTTGAAAACAGTGGAGAAAAAAGAATGGGTTTATTTTCTGTCACGAAAACATCAGAATTATTCGTTGAACATTCCGGCGACGCCCTTCACGTCCAGCTCGTCGAACTCGTCGGCGGTGACACGCTTGACGGAGCGATCGAACTGCGGGTTGCGGTGACGACCGTTTGTCTGGTACTGCACCATTGTGGCGAACTCGACTGTGTACCGTCGGCCCATGATCATCAGATCGGCGGTGTCGGTGCTCGTCTGGAACGCCTTCTCCAGGTCCTTCTCGGCGCGCGGATCGAAGCGCCACCAGCCGTTGCCGCGTCCCTTGTAGAGCCAGTACATCGGATTCGCGATTGCCATTTGAGAGGAGGACGCGTCGGCGTCCCGCAGTTCCATCTTCAGGTCCAGCTGCTGCTTGGGACGGTCGAACAGTTCGTGGCGAACGGCGGCACGGCAGAGTGGGCAGCCGCCGAGATTGCGCAGACTGATCGCCTTGATGCACGCGAAACAGAAGACGTGCTGGCACGCGGGCACGGTGAACGGCAGCACCATCACCGAGCAGCAGATCGGACACTCGTTGTCGTCGGGCAGCAGATCGGACACTCGTTGTCGTCGTCCGGTGCTTGTGGAGCTTGAGCTGGAGCTGATGTTGAAGCGGAAGGAGTTGGCGAGGGAGCAGCCATTCTGAAATTGAAAGGGAAATCAAAAATGATCAAGGGGAAATGAAAGGGGAAGGATTCACGAGGCACAAAGGCGAATTGCATGGCTGGCAACTCTCCAGCCTGCCGCGGCCGCGTAACCCGAAAATCGATCACACAACGACCCCCTTCCAAGAAAACGCAATCGATAGAAAATGGACCGAAAAGGGAGGACGGTCAACTCGGTGCACTCCTTCTCGATCTGATAATCGCGCTCGAGGTCCAGCTCGGTGCACGGCAGAGTTGCGCGAAAATGAAATTTTGAAATCCGGAAGACGGAAGACGGAACACGATGTTTCGTTCCGCAAGACGGAAAACGGAACAAACTGTTTTTTTTTCCGAAAGGCGGAATAAAAAAATTTTTCCGGAAGACGGAAGACGGAAGCGGGAAGAGAAAAAGTGGCGGAAGACGGAAGACGGAAGACGGAAGAGAAAAGTCAATAGGGAACGCCGAAAATCTTTTAAAAAAAATAGATCTAAAGTAGTGAATTCTTAGTGGATCTGTACTCAAAGAGGTCGGCACTATACGTACGTATACGTATCAATGAAAAAACGACAATTTTTGGAGGCGGAAGGTCGAATATATTTCCGCCCTCTGAGCTCGGGTGGAAGGAGGGAAGACGGAA
Source organism: Caenorhabditis afra (assembly GCA_963570955.1). NCBI lineage: Eukaryota > Metazoa > Nematoda > Chromadorea > Rhabditida > Rhabditidae > Caenorhabditis > Caenorhabditis afra. The sequence continues at coordinate 1,598,621 of OY751537.1, read as the reverse complement.
AAAAACTTTCAAAATTTTATGGCGGGCCTGCCGGGCCGAGCCGGGCCGGGCCGGGCTGGAGGGGTCATATGGTCGACCCGACCGACCCGGCCCGTGACAACCCTGGAAAAAACTATTTCAAAAAAATCTACCAAAAACCAAATGCTGTAAAAACTTACGACTCATATTCGGCGACATAGCCTTTGACGATATCGTCGAGCTGGTCCGACGTCATCCCGAGCGCCAGGGCCAACTCGATATTTTTGGCTCGCGTCCTTCTGACCTTCCGCATGATGTCGCGGTCCGTGAGCCGGATTGTGTGGCATTTGTCGATGAGCTCGACACTCCTGGAAAACAACAAACATTGTTAATTGGTTACAAATTTTCAAACACTATTAAAATTTAAATTGACCCCTTGTTCACAATCGATAACTCACCGCACGACGAGATTAAAAATTGAAAATATTGGAAAATCAATTCTTCGTTTCCCAAAAATGAATGATTTAAAAATAGACTGGAAATACTTTTTTGCTTTGAATTTAAACAACTTTTTTTTCCTTTGAATTTGAAAACAATTTAGGGAGTTACTTTCATTGATTTTTTTTTCCAAAAAAATATTTGAAAGAAGTTACGGGAATTTTTTTTCATTTCAAATAAATATTAAAAGTTCAGGGAGTTACTTGAATTATTTTGTTCCAAATAAATATAATACGTTCAGAAAATTCCTCAAACTCTTTTTCTGAAAAGTTTGTATAATTTAGAAAAATACTGGAACTATTTTTTTAAATCACAAAGAAAAACATTTTGAAAGTCACAAAAAAACTATAGTCGTCTCCTCACCTTTTTATTTTTTTTGAATTTGAGAGAATTGCCAACCAGCATTTTCCATTGCCACACAGACGCGATGATGGTGACAGGTGGATTCCGCGACTGTTTGGCGAGCAGAACAGCTTGTTTCTTGGCTTTTTCCTGCAAAAAGCACATCGCCTGAGCTTACTATGCTAAACCATCATTGCTTCAGTTTTTTCTTTCTTTTTTTGCACAATGTGCATGTTTCTTCTGACAACCGAAATTTTTCAATTTTTTTTTTTAATCAGAAAATTGTAAAACTTTTCTAAAAAATTCTATTGATTTATTCAAATGTTTTTTGTCCTCCACTAGTTTTTCATAACTTTCAAAAATTTCAGAATTTTTCTCTAAATTTCAAAAGATTCATAAAAATATCTTCCTTATTAATAAAAACCGTGAGGGGTATATCCATCTGTGTGTGTGTCTGTGTGTCTGTGTGTCTGTCTGTTTATTTGTCCGCATTCCAAGGGCAAGAAGAAATAAGAATGCCACCACAAAAGTCCGAACCAGGGTCCACCACCCAACAGACAAACACATGAGCCACTCGGCCGCCGGACCCATGCAAAGGCAACCACCTACAGGGCGGTGAAGTGCGCGCTGTCGGCGGCGGAGCCGCTTGGTTCATGCTGGTCAATGATAAGCTCGTTTTTCAATTTCAGGACATTACTTGAATCATTTTTTTTCAAATGAAAAAAGTGATGTAGGAAATTACTCAAGTTAATTTGTTGTTTCCAAAAAAAAATACTATTGAAAGAAATGAAATTGCTAAAAACTGATTTCAGAAAAAAAAATTGTGAAGGGGAAAAAATGTAAAAAAAAGGAAAGCCAATGAAACATTTGCTACTAACCTTTTTTATTTGACAACATTTTCCGTTGTCGATTATTAGGAAAATAAAAGGGGGTTACTGTAGAAAATAAGGTTAAATATTGAGAGAGAAATGCAAGCGACCGTCCAGGACAGTCATTGGGAAGGAGAATGAGTAACCGGCGGTCGGGGGCGAAGAAGTGGGGCCACTAGCAAACAAAAGATTAGACACACACAGTGAGACAGTCAGACAGACAGAAAGACGGGTGAGAGAGTGAAGAATGTGAAGAGAGTGCCAGAAAAAGGTGAACGCAAGGGAAGGAGGGGGGCTTCGTGTGCGTGTGTGAAGAAGAGAGAGGTCATCTGGCACAGCGTAAGCGAGAGAATGGGGATTAGGAAGAGTGCGTCAGTGTTGTTATGTGAATGAGGCCCCTGCGGCCTTCTGCCTCACCATCTGCGCCTGCGCAGTGTCTAGATGACGTCATCCGGCCTGTAAACTGAAAAGAAAGTTACTTCCAATTACATGGAATTGAACGTTTTTTCAAGCATCAACTGAAGTAATAAGAAATTATTGTTCAGGATGAAAAAACACGTTGGGGTCTCTCTCGTATTCCCGGACTTCTCAGGCGGACAAACACTTTAAAAAAGAAGTTTACGGAACCTTATGCAAAAAAAATTGTGTTGCATTGGTATTGTGTCAAATGATAGTTATAGAAAATTTCAAGTGCTTTGGAATTTTGTGTTTATTCATTCTAAAAAAATCCCATTTTTTGGGGATTTAAAAAAAAATTGAATAAATATCTTGGTGTTTGGGAATTTTGTGAATAATAATTTAATAAAACTGCGTATTTTTGGAAATGAACAACCAGTTTTTCGAAAATGAATTACCAAATTTTCAGAAATTAAATACCACTTTTTCGAAAATAGATAATCAATTTTTTGAAAATGAAATACCAATTTTCTAAAATGCAAACAAAAAAAAATGCAACTTTTCGGAAATAAATGACCAATTTTTTGTAACTGAATGAAACATTTATAGAAACAAACATCCAAATTTTCAAAAATAAATTACCAGGTTTTCGAAATTAAAATACAGATTTTTTGATGATGAAGTACCAATTTTTTGAAAACAAAAAACCAACTTTTCGAAAACAAATTACTGATTTTTTGAACATGAATTACCAATTTTTTATAATAAAATCGCCAATTTTTCAAAAATAAATTGTTTTTCGAAAATAAAATCCCAATTTTTTTCGATAATTAATTACAAATTTTATGAAAATAAAACAAAAATTTTTTTGGAAATAAATTCATTATTTTTCGGGAACAAAATACCCACTTTTCAAAAATGAATTACCAACTTTTTGTAAACAAATAAAAAAATTTTCTAAACTAAACAATCAGTTTTCCGAAAATGAAATACCAGTTTTTTTGAAAATGAATTACTCATTTTTCGAAACAAGAATCCAATTTTCGGAGATAAATCACCAGTTTTTGGAAAACGAATTAGCAATTTTTCAAAAATAAAACCCTAATTTTTTGAAAATAGAGAGTCAATTTTTTGAAAATAAAATACCAACTTTTTGGAAATCAATTCATTATTTTTCGCGAACAATAGCCCATTTTTTGGAAATAAATTACCAATTTTTCGATAACAAACTAACAATTTTTCGAAAATAAAATGCAAATTTTTGGAAAACAAAAACCCAACTTTTCATGAATAAACTACCGGTTTTACCCACTTATCAAAAATAAATTACAAATTTTTTGTAAATAAATAAAACACTTTTCGGAACTAAACAATCAGTTTTTCGAAAATGAAATACCAATTTTTTTGAAAATGAATTACTCATTTTTCGAAACAAGAATCCAATTTTCGGAGATAAATCACCAATTTTTTGATAATAATTACCAATTTGAAAAAAAAAAACTTAGCAAGTATTTGATATAAAATACCAATTTTTTGAACATGAATTATCAATTTTTCAAAAGAAAATCGCCAATTTTTCGAAACTAAAACACCAATTTTTCGATAATAAATTACAATTTTTTGGAAAACAAAAATTCAACTTTTCGGAAATAAATGACCAATTTTTTGTAACTGAATGAAACATTTTTTAGAAACAAACATCCAATTTTTCAAAAATAAATTACCAGGTTTTCGAAATTAAAATACAGATTTTTTGATAAAAAATACCAATTTTTCCAAAACAAAACCAATTTTCGGAAAATGAATTACCAACTTTTGGAAAATGAATTTCCCATTTTGTGAAAATAAAATACTATTTTTTTTGGAAATAAATTCATTTTTTCGGGAACGAAATACCCACTTTTCAAAAATGAATTACCAACTTTTCGGAAATAAATGACCAATTTTTTGTAACTGAATGAAACATTGTTTAGAAACAAACATCCAATTTTTCAAAAATAAATTACCAGATTTTCGAAATTAAAATACAGATTTTTGATAATAAAATACCAATTTTTCCAAAACAAAACCAATAAATTACTTACTTTTTTGGAAATAAAACATTAACTTTTTTGGAAATAAATGCATTTTTTCGGGAACGAAATACCCACTTTTCAAAAATGAATTACCAACTTTTTGTAAATAAATGAGAAATTTTTCGAAACTAAACAATCAGTTTTTCGAAAATGAATTACCAGTTTTTCAAAAATAGAATCCAACTTTTTGAGGTAAAATACCAATTTTTCGAAAATAAAATACCTATTTTTTAAAAAATAAAATACCAACTTTTGTGGAAATAAATTCATTTTTTCGGGAACAAAATACCCACTTTTCAAAAATAATCTACCGTTCCAATTTTCGGAGATAAATCACCAATTTTTCGAGAATGAAATACCAATTTTTCGAAAGAAAATTGTCACTTTTTCAAAAATAAATAACCAGTTTTTCGAAAATATGATAGCAATTTTCGATCATTTTGATTGTGTACTCATAGTACTGCGCGAGCTGCCACCCCGTTTTGAAGTTTCCGAAGTTTGAGGTACTCTTCTCTCTCCACCCTATTTGACAAGTACGATGTTTATCTATAGCCTGTCTTTGTTCTCTACTGAGCCCTTGTTTTGCCAGGTGTAGTTTACGGACGTCATTAACTACCCATCTGTCGCTGTGATTGTATCGACTAGAGGAGGTGCGACCGGGCAGACAACAACGACAGATGGTGACCTAGCATTAGGCTCCGCCCTTTTTGAAATTGAAATTGATTCATTTATTTGGTAAAACAAAAGCGACAAATATAGGTGGGACCGGGATTGAGGTAGTATGACAAGAGAAACCTAATAATGAATGGAAAGACCCATGTGGACCGGCAATAGTCCCAGGGTTAGGAGGGGATGAGAGACTGAAGCGAGAGGGATTTAACGAAACGGATAAAACTCCCTTTTGACTGACGTTCGCGAATTTTTGAGGCCAGGTGATTCCAGATTTTGAGGTGCGCATTCAGGAATGGTCGCGATGAGGAAGTGGAGACCGCGTGGTTGGCCTTGAGAATGTACGGGTATCTTGGTGAACTCCCGGGACGAACGTATTTGTGTAGAGATGGGAAATGCGCGTAGCCGGCCAGAATTTTGTAGATGGCGATGAGCACAGCTTGTATCCGTCTCTGCAAAATGGAAAGGATTTCAAACTGTTTTAGGCGGTCGAAATAGGAACAATAGCTCAGATTGCACCTTTGCATAACCTTCCTGGTGAAGAAACGAAGCGGGCTCTCGAGCAATTTAGAGCTTTCGATGGTGTCCGGGTGGAAGACGATGGCGCAGTACTCAAGCTTAGGTCTCACGAAGATGTCGAACAGCTTGTAGTAAAATCTTGGGTTGGTCGAGCGAAAGCACTTCAGCAGCTGGCGGCACTTGAACATAGAGGATTGGACTGTTAGGCGTATATGTTTGTCGAACGATAGTTTTGGATCCATGACGACTCCGAGGTCCTTTATCGTGTCGGATTCAGCGATTTCAGTACCGTTTATTGTGTATTGGTGACGAGGGTTCGACCGACCGAATCTCATTACAAACGACTTAGATTCGGCAAGAACAAGCCTCCATTTTTCGCACCAGCTCGAGACAAGGTTTGCGCTGTATTGAAGGCTGGATGGGTTTGAACTGAGTAACTTCAAGTCGTCTGCATAGGCGAAGACTTTGACGTCTTCGGGAAATTCTCTGAGTAACTCGTCGATATAGAGCAAGAAGAGGAAAGGTCCGAGTACTGTGCCCTGAGGCACTCCCGAGACGACGTCGTAGGTATCACTGGATACGAAGTCCTTAAGCTTGATTCGGGACCTCCTGTTGGTGAGGAAGGACTTGATCCAGGCGGAAGATTTCATGTGAACCAAAATAAGATTTGGGCCAGTCTCATTCATACTATCCCTCACTTCTGGCCTTGTCTTCCGACGGCCTCTTCTTCCTGGCCTTGTCTTCCGACGGCCTCTTCTTCCTGGCCTTGTCTTCCGACGGCCTCTTCTTCCTGGCCTTGTCTTCCGACGGCCTCTTCTTCCTGGCCTTTATTTATTTTCTACAGTAACCCCCTCTTCTACTTCAATTGACTTTCTAGTCTCACCGATTCTGACAACGGAACTTTTTACTCTTTAAAGGTAAGGATTCGGTTTCAAAAACGCGAAGAGCTTGAAATACTTTTCAGAAGATGTTAGCATCCAGGCAGGATCACATTGTCGAAACGCAAAGTGAAACGAGCTTCGACTTGAGAAAGCCGACTCTTCCGACTCTAAAGTCAACTTAAAAAGGTACGTTCTACGTTCCACCCAATAATTTTTGAACTGCTGGGATCAACCATATTTGCTTTTGCGGCATGGCCCAAGGATACGTCATTCACCTTCTGTGAATAAAAAATTAGAGTAGTGGGGTCATTTTTATGAGACGTATTGTGCCACTCCCGTAAATCCTTCAAGACGACCTGTCAAAAAAAAAAACTTTTTCCGCAAAAATTCAGCTGGCAAATCGGACACGCAATGCTCGAAAGTCGCGAAGTTGCTCGATTGCTCGAAGTGATGGACGATTTGCTGGGCCACGAGAACTTCGAGTTCAATATGCAATCAGTCCGAGGAGCTTGAAATGGCGCAGATGTTGGGTCGAATTCGGTGTGGAAGTCAAACAAGCGACGATATTCAACAGCTTCGAACTCGACTAATCAGTGCGTTAAATCAAGAAGATCCGTCGTTCGAAGACCAGGCTAAGTACTTTTTGGAGCTTTTAAAACAAGACCTGGCGGCGATGGCTCTGTTTCCGACTAACGAAGAAGTTAATGCTATGAATGCGGCTATTGTGAAGATGACTCGACTGGAAACCATGACGATTTTAGCTGAAGACGTAGTCTTGTACAGCGCATCGACATTTCTGCGGACTTGTTTGAAAAAGCAAAAAGCGGAAAAGCCTTGGCAACGACTACCGATCAGTATTCTTCAAAAGAAGAAGGCGACAAAGGATGGCAGGAACTCGGAAGCACAACAAGACATCCGACCTTTTGAGCCTATCGAAAAGAAGACGCATTCCGGACTTCCGCCGCAACTGCAAATCGGTATCGGAGCTCGTGTGATGCTCCGACGCAATATCGACATTTTGATAGGGATGGTGAACGGAGCGACTGGAACCGTGACTGGTATGAAGATGAACGCGGCCAATACTCGGCCCGTATGGATCAATATTTTGTAAGTTGAGACATTTTCTACCAAGAACATATAATCAACATTCGGTTTTTTCAAGTGGGATGACCCGAAACCAGTGGAAATACCGATTTGTGAAATGGATGGATACTATCTGAACAACGAAGACGAAGTTATCCGCCGGATGATGTTTCCACTGGCACTTGCGTATGCTGTGACGATCCATAAATCACAAGGCTTGGCCAAAACCAACATATTTGTGAAATCCAGGAACATATTCGCTGGAGGACAATTCTATGTTGCTGTTTCGCGGGTCACAAAGCTGGCAGGACTGCATCTCGCTGGTATGGTCGCTTCAAAAATCATTCATGACAAAGACGCTTTGATGGAATATAATCGATTGCGTAGAATGTGTTGTAAGAAGAATCACCTGAGTACGGAAGAGGCCACGCCCTACGGAAAAGGCCACGCCCCCACATAATAAGAGGCCCGAGATGAGAAGGATCGTCAGTGTGTTTGTCTGGTTGGACATGAGTTAGGTTGTGGTGTCCCGGTTAGGCTCTTAATATTCTATTCCCATATTATATTCTATTCTCGTGTAATTATATTTATCTTAAACTCAAATAAACACATCGTAATTAAGTCGTAATATTATAGTGATTAGTTATGAGTACACTAGCCACCTGATGGGAACCCAAGTGGCTATGTGTAACAAATGATCAATTTGCTCACTCTTCAAACAAACACCGCTATAGCTCAAAAAACAACAACAACAACGAGAAGTGGAGGAAGAGCGACGGCTCCAGCAGCAGCACCTGTGCCTGTGGTTGAGCCGCAGTGGAAAAAACCGAGAAAACTCTTCTTTTTGCCGCGACAAGTAGTAGGGTCGATTGCGGATATTCGGGATCGGCGTCTTCGGTTTTTCCGTGAAATAAATTGTTTTCTGCCTCACTGAAATGTTCAAATTACTCAATCAAAAACTATACTGCGAGTAATTTGGAAGCCTTCGAAAAACCTCAAATAACTCACATCCTCTTGGAAACCCGAATCGACAGATGTCCGCTGTCCACTGTCCACGAATTTTTCTTTTTCTCCGACAAGTCGCAGAATGTTCAGCCCAATGCATTTGATGCTTCCTGACGGCTGTGTGCAATCCTTTTCTTTTTCAGAATCCGGAAAAAAAATTTCAAAATTAGAGGGTTGATGAATAGTGCGGCAGTCTCTAATAGAACGGCACCTCTATTATAACGGCAGTCTGGAGAGACCTTTGAAAAACTTAACGGCATGCCGTTATATTAGAGAAAATACGGTGTTCAGTTTCAGAAACTCGAGGGCGGCCAAAATTTTTGGTAGCCTCACGATGTACTGCTTCTCCCAGCCGGTTCGCACACTAATTCGCACAGTTTCAGTCGACGGCAGCACGTCGTACACATGGTCGATTGTGGCGGCGATGTGAGTGGGAAGAACGACCAGAATTCCATTTGTCGATTTCATTTGTGTCGCCTTTCCGGTTATTCCACGAAGAAACTTGTTCTTCTGGATAGGTGGGCATCTTTGAATCATAACTTTCCCAATGCAATTCAGATCCGACAATTCCGCTGAAGAGTAAAATAATAAAATAACAACTTTTTTGGAAATAAATTCATTTTTTTCGGGAACAAAATACCCACTTTTCAAAAATGAATTTCCAACTTTTTGTAAATAAATGAGAAATTTTTCGAAACTAAACAATCAGTTTTTCGAAAATGAATTACCAGTTTCTTAGCAGACTCCGATGGAAAGAGCGAAGCATATTCAAACACGCCTGCTTTCTGCTGATCGCCGGTTTGACACTGAAGAAATGTGACCATGCGTCATGTTCGCAAACAAGTAACAACTGACAGCACTCTCGGTGCAAGGTCAATTTCATTTTATCGTTAATATTAAACTTATTTTACTGTTTGCAGGAAAAAAATGGCAAGATTAGGAGAAGGACTGCAAACGAAGGACATCAATCCGCAAGATGATGGGACGCAAAAGAAGATGCAAGCTGTGTTCCATAAGATGAATATTGGAACCCGGTCAAAAACTGTCTTCGGGCTCACGTCGCCGTCTTCGGTGCACCCATTTGGTTCGTGAAATTGCATCCAAACATTAAAGGGTGGACTGATTTGCATTCACTCTATAATAGAGTGTCGCATCGTAGCGACGTGACGGCGCGGACGATAGAAGCGGTGATTTAGAAAGATTTCGTCATTTTTGCCCGGCACTGGCGTGGTCGAGTGCGGAACTTCAAGAAGACGGTTATTCTGTGACCGGAAGGAGGCCCACTCGGAAAAATCGATCACTGGTTTTGGAGCGTCGAGTACCAGCATCGAGGAACACAGCATATCCACTGCGTCTTCTGGGCGGCTTTGACGGTGCCAGCGTCGGAAATTGTCTAGTATCTCTATCGACACGTCACTTGTCGCCTTCCGGATTCTGAAAAAGTGAAGGATTGCACACAGCCGTCAGGGAGCATCAACTGCATTGGGCTGAGCATTCCGCGACGTGCCGGAGGAACAGGAAAATTCGCGGACAGTGGAATTTTAGTGACACAACAAACGATATACTTCACGGAAAAGCCAAAAGTTCCGATTCCGAATATTCGTAATCGCCCGTATTATTTGTCGCGGCAAAAATCAAATTTGGAACAAAAGTGCCGATCGCGAATTTCCCGTCGAAGTTTATGCGGAAGACAAAACAGACGTTAAGTGAAAGAGAAGTAGAAAATTAGAGATATGAAAAAAAGAATAGCGGATGCAGCATAGGCGTTCCATTTCCGGGTGACGCAGTTTTTCTGAAACTAAACCGTACTGTGTCAATTACGACTGTCAACAGACACTCGGTCACAAAAAAACAACGATTAGTCATTTCTCTCCTCACCAACCCCTGTTTTTCTGTTTCGACAAATTCAAATTTTCGCGGCAACCGTAGTTGGCGGGCCTTGCAGCGACCGCTCGCACAAGAAACACGCCAGTGGCTTGCGCAATGCCGGTGTCTTGCCCGGGGTCAGTTACGCTCCACTCATTCATTCATTGAGTCGTCTCCCCTCACTTCGCACCTCCCGCTGCCGCTCGGTCTCTCCCTTGTTTTTTTCTATCGATCTTTTCTTAAAACTAACCAATTCAAGTGTTTTCAGAGCGATGACCCCGTCGATCATGAATAAGAAAGGCGACGCGAACCCGCACGAAAACAAGAAACTCGTTGAAAAGGCGGATATCAACTATGACGATACAGCTTTTTTTAAATACAGCGTATATAAAAAGGTGAGTTTTCGGCTGGAAACTACGCGGAAACGCGAGAATTATTGATTTTTAGATGTCTCGCCATTATCAGCAAGGAAATCGAGTCTGTTAAGCGAAACGACGAGGAGCCGGTCTACGAGCGAGAGCTGTTGTGCAACGGGAAGGATATCGAATACCTGGCAGAGCAACTGTCTCATGTGCCACTTGAACGAACTGGACTACCTGGAGAAGCAACTGGCTCAATTGTCTCACTAAATGGTAGGTGATATGGGAGGACGATTCCCTTCACTTAGTGCTCTTTTTCAGACTGAATGTGTACAAGTCGATAGACTACGACCTCGGAAATCGTATCCCGAGGGATTTTGAAAAGGCGGACCCCAATTTGGAGGCCGAAAAACACGAGTTCCCGACGATGCATGACTTGAAGAAAATAAGAAGAGTCGACTTGATGTCGAAAGCGGTCAAGACGCAGTCGAAAAATACGATATTCCATGTTTATTTCCAGTTTAAAAAATGTGTCAGAAATAGTTGTTTTGTTTTACCTTTTATGTACCTCTTTATATTACGAAATGAATAAATACAAATACGATCAAAAATTCGTTCCCTTTTCTGGTTTCAGTGCCTCTAGATGACCTTCCACATGTTCGCAGAAAGCTGACGCCTTCTGCAAAAACAGGCGTTGTTTTGTTCTGATTGATACTCTCGCCCAGTTACCGACGATTGCATTGCGATAGGTGGTGATAATGAGCATGCTCGGCAGAGGGTCGATGCTCGGAAGCACAGCGATCGTCGCGTTGAGCCACTTTTCCTGGTAGTAAAAGCGCAAAGGAGAAGCGCGAGGGACATGACGCCGGAGAAGAGTGCGGAGAGAAGAAATTAAATTCATTATTTTTCGGAAACAAAATACCCACTTTTCGAAAACGAAAATGAAGTCTTACGAAAATAAATTACCAATTTAAAAAAAAAAAATTTTTTTCGAAGATAAATCAGCGATTTTGCGACAATCAATTGTCAATTTTTTGACAATAAAGTACCGATTTTTCGAAAAAAATTACCAATTGTCGAAAAAAAAAATTATCAATTTTTCAAGAATGGAATACCAATTTTTCGAGAATAAATTTCTAATTTTTCAAAAACTGGTAATTACCACTTTCTAAAAAAAAAACATCAATGGTTAGTCGTATTGTTTTCGTATGTGTAAAAAGTTATTTTTTATTTTTTCTCAGATCGACGTCGAAATCCGAAAAGCTCAGCAAGCTCTTCTGAAACTCCGAGCACGCCGGCAAACACGTCTTTGCTACAATGCCTACAATCGACTCAAATTAATTACAAAATAATTTTCAGAAACGAGACCGAAACGAGATTCCCCCTTCCTGTGCGGATAGCTCACACACACGTCGAAGCGGAAGGATTCAAGAGCAAGTACGAAGTGAACGACGTCTTCCAACTCGGCCATCATGATTACGGCGATTTCACCCAAATGCTTTGTTTATATTGTAATCAATGCATCAATTAAGTGAAAATAATTAAAAATTGTGTACCATTAACATTTCCCAATTTTCCCGAAAAAAAAGCGGTTTTTATTTCACTTATCTCTGATGACTACTTATAACAGAAAAAAAGTAGAAGACATCTGATGAGACTCGAAAAAAAAATACCGTGAAACTTGTATTACAGCGTCACCTCTATTTGAACGGCACCTCTAATAGACCGACACCCAAAACCCCAAAATCGTAAGGGTTCCTTCTGTGGATTCTTGAATTTGATTTTTCCTAATCTCGGGAATTAGGAAAATGAATTTTGTGGGGCGATAGCTACCATGACAATGGACGAGACAGCGACCAGGTCGGCAGACGAGACTACAATCATGACGATGGACGGACTTTTTTCAATTAATTCCGTTATCTTCTTTTTTCTTATCAAAAAAGTCAACAAAAAATTTCAGATTTTCAAACATTTTTTGTTTTGGTTCTCTGAAAGTTTGATTCTCGGGAAAATTTTGAATTTAAAAAAAAATTACTTTTGTAAAAATCAGTTTTGTAAATTTTCTATTTTTTGCGAGTTAAAAATTTTTTTATACAAAAAATAATTTTCCATTTTCTCATTTCTTCAAAACCCAAAAAAAGGTTTTTGACAAAAGAAATCTACCTATTTTTTTTCCTAACTCCTAAAATTGTAAAGAGTATAGAAAAAAGTTACCCTTCTCCTTTTTGCATTGATTTTCTAATAGGAATATTTGAGAATTTTTATAAGATTTTTTCAATGCATTGATTTCCTTTTTCTCTTCCTTAAAATCCTCAATTTGCTCAGCAGGGTCCACTCGGAAGGTACATGACGTCGGTTCTCTCTTTCTCTGTTTTTGAAAAATTCAGTTTTTTTCTTGTTTTCACTTTCAATACCCCATGCCATTCTTTTTCGTTCGAATAGCAAAAAATTGGGCAACTAAGTAAACGCGGCTGAGTGCGTCATCCAGTCCAGACGCAATTTCGCCGTCATAGTCTCTCTTTTCCAACGCTCTCTGTTGCGACAAACCTTGATTGGGAATGTGCGAGGGGTTGGTTAGAGAACAAAGAAAAGCAGAAGAGAGACAGAAGGAGATTTCTCCCTCCCGCCCGTCCCTACCCACATCCACTCCCGCTTCGAGGGAGAACCTCGTGTCGCACTCAGGCAAGGGTCTCTGGACACGCGACGACACAGTTGAAACAAGTGTTACCGTATACTTCTCTGCGTCTCTCTCCGCTTTGCGTTGCCTTCAACTGTCCACTACCCGTCCTCTCTACCCACGTAAACCGCTACGCAGCCGCGTTGCAAGCGACAGATTCTTTTTCTCTGCGTCTCTCTTTCTGTCCCTTTCCCGTCCTCTCTACCCACGCTCATTCATTCCCCTTCCCAATGGCCGTCCGTGATGGCCGCTTCCACATATATCGTAGTTCATATCTTATTCCTACCTAACTTTTATTTTCTACAGTTGCCCCCCCTTATTTTCTAAACTTTCCCCCCTTATTTTCTAAACTATCCCCTCTTATTTTCTAAACTATCCCCCCTATTTTCTAAACTATCCCCCTCCCCTATTTTCCTAATATCCGACAACGGAAAATGTTGTCAAAGAAAAAAAAATCCGTCTAAGGAAATTGAAAAAGGTAAGCCTGCAAAAAGAAAAGATAGAAAAGTAACGTTTTCCAAATATTTTTTTAAATTTTAGAATTAGCTTATTTTTTTTTTAATTTTGGAATTCGAAAAATTAAAATATTTCTCGATTTTTTTTCAAAACTTGAAAATAAATTAGAAAAGTTAAAATTTTTTTCGAATTTTTTAAAAAAAGAATTTTCAAATGAATTAGACAAATTAAAACGTTATTCGAATTTTTTTTCAATTTGAAAATTAATAAGAAAAATTAGAAAACTTTTCGAACATTTTTTTTCGAAAATTCTATACAAATTCAAAAAATAAAATATTTCTCGAATTTTTTTTTCGAAAATTCTAGACAGATTTTAAAAAAAATTAGAATATTTCTTGAATTTTTTTTCGAAAATTCTAGACGAATTTTTAAAAAATTAGTATATTTCTCGAATTTTTTTTCGAAAATTCTATACAAATTCAAAAAATAGAATACTTTCAAAAAAAAAAATTAGAGTATCTCTCTAATTTTTTTCTGAAAAAGTCTAGACAAATTTTAAAAAAATTAGATAATTTTTCGAATTTTTTTTTCGAAAGTTCTAGACAAATTTATGAAAAAAAAAAAATTTTTTTTCAAAAATTCTAGACAAATTTTAAAAAATTAGAATATTTCACAAATTTTTTTTACGAAACTTCTAGACAAATTTTGAAAAAATTAGAATATTTCTCGAATTTTTTTTCGAAAATTCTAAACGAATTTTAAAAAAATTAAAATAAATTTCGAATTTTTTTTCGAAAATTTTAAACAAATTCAAAAATAGAATATTTTCAATTTTTTTTCTGAAAAATTCTAGACAAGTTTTAGAAAAATTAGAATATTTCTCGAATTTTTTTTCGAAAATTTTATACAAATTCAAAAAATAGAATATTTTCAATTTTTTTTCTGAAAAATTCTAGACAAGTTTTAGAAAAATTAGAATATTTATCAATTTTTTTTTTGGAAAATTCTAAACGAATTCAAAAAAATTAAACATGTTCTGGAATTAAAAAAAAATTCTAGACAAATTAAAAAAATAGAATACTTTCAAATTTTTTTTTCGAAAATTCTAGACAGACTTTAAAAAAAATTAGAACAGCTCTCAAATTTTTTTTAAAACTCTAGACAGGTTTTGAAAAAATTAGAATATCTCTCAAATTTTTTTTCGAAAATTCTAAACGAATTTTAAAAAAATTAAAATATTTCTCCAATTTTTTTTCGAAAATTCTATACAAATTCAAAAAATCGAATATTTTCAATTTTTTTTTCAAAAATTTTAGACAAATTTAAAAAAAAACACAAATTCAAATTCGCGTTTATGTCTCAACGTTTTTAAGAATAACAGCTTAGCAATTTTTGTTTTTCATCGATAAGTCCGAAAAAAATTCAAAAAAAATTTAGATTCGTTCTCAATTTCTAAAAATTGTTCCAAACTAGTTTTTAGTTCTTAGCATTTTTAGTTTCAAAGAAATTCTCAAATTGGTTTTTAATTTTCTAAAAAATTTTTGAAATTATTTGCAATCCTTGAAAAAAATTTTTGCTAAATTTTAAAAACTCAAAAATTTTTTAATGCGATTTTAATCATTAGAATTTTTTTGGATCAGTTTTCAATTTTAAGAGCCGACGTGCTCAACAAGAAGACAGTCGACATTTTGGAGATGATGGTGAACCTGATACCGGGATCCGTGAGTTGCTTTCACACGGGACGCTTTCTGAAAGTTGATGACCTTCTAGAAACATCCACATCACGGCAATCAACGGCAGAAGGAGGTCCTTCTTCCCGGACAAGTTCGACGTGGAGGAGATGTGGCGCCTTCTACAGATGTCTTCGAGCTCGAAGATCATCGAAGACGGCGTGAAACACGGAAGAAGCATGGCCGTCATGAGCGCCCTTCTCCAAGTGGCGATTGTCGAAGATCTGATGAAGATCATGGAGAACGCCGAGGGAGCGGTTCTCAATGAAGTGAGTGGAACGAAGAGAGAACCTCTTTGACCCTATAATAATAATACTTTGAATTTTTCTCAAAAATTTTTAAAACAAATTAGAAAAATAAAATATTTTTTTCGAAAATTTCAGAATAAAGAAAAAAAACTAGAATATTTTTTATCTTTGAAATTAAATTAGAAAAATAATGATATTTTTCGAATATTTTTTTTTCAAAAATTTCAGAACAAATTAGAAAAAATGAAAAAGTTTTCGTGTATTTTTTTCCAGAAATTTCAGACAAAACTAGAAAAATGAAAACAATTTTCGAATATTTTTTTTCGAGATCTCTAGACAAAAAAAAATTAGAATATTTTTTTCTTGAAATTGAATTTTAAAAAATTAATGTTTAAAATTAAATTAGAAAAAAAAAATATTATTCAATTATTCTTTTCAAAAATTCTAGACGGAATGAGGAAAGTTAGAATAAGTTTGGAATTTTTTTTCAAAAACTCTAGACAGAATTTAAAAAATTAGACTTTTTTGAATACTTTTTTCAAAAACTTCGGACAAATTAGAATATTTTTCGAAGATTTTTTTTCCAAAAATTTCTGAATGAATAAGAAAAATTAGAATTTTTCTGGTTTTTTTTTTCAAAATTTCTAGACAGTTCGTAGTTAAGCGATTTTTCATCGCAATCACATAGTTCCCGAAAATGCATAAATATTTGATTGAATTTCGTTCACTTCCTGTGTCTTTCTTAAAATTTTGCGGTCTTACAGTTCGGATCGAAAACTGGACGCCCAAATGACGATGAACATCCTCGCGCAGCCAATGGCCTTTCCAGGTTATTATCAAGCCTATAAACCGAATGGTTGGAAAAAGATCGATAATTTCAGGTCGCCGCCCCAACTCACAATCCCCCACTCTCCCTACATTCTGTTCCTGATGGCCCGGGGAGCCGCCAGACGCCGGGGCCTCCATCGCAACGGCATTTCGAATGGTGAGTGTTTCCCTCTTTTAGAACGGCATGAAAAACTTCAAAAGAGGGGGGGGGGGGCTTTCGATGTTGAGTTTTAGGCGTCATTGTGATGTACCGTATTCAATATAATAGAACGGCACCTGAAGCCAAAAGTGGAAGTCCCCCAATCAGATGGAGAAAGGTAGTAGGTGGCAAGCCCACCGAAAATAGCACCCCATAATAGGATTTTCGTAACAAATAAATCGTCAATAGCTGGGCAGACTTGCGGAAGTTCGGCCCGGACCGCGAGCTTTCACGGGCCGGGCCAGGTCGAGGCGAAATCTTTTGAGGCCTGGCCCGGCCCGTCGGCCCGTGACTTCAAGATCAGTTCCAAAGTGGGCGGGATTTGATAAATTTTTGATAGATTAAACCTTTTAAGGTCACTAAATGACCGCAAACTACTTTATTTGTTAATAGAAGTTATTTTATGATAAAATTAACACATGTTTTTAATGAAGGTGTGGGCAAATGTAGGTGTCATGAGGGTCACATAGATTGGGTTGCCTAACAAATTGAGACGGCCCGGGGAAAGTGAGAAAAAGAGTTGCCGAAACGTCAAATAAAATGATGACGCTCCAGATAGGCTCCGCCCATTTTCACATTGACTTACTGAAAACGTCCGACTTCAAAGTGGGCGGAGCCTATTTGAGCCGGGTGCAAGAAAATTGACTCGACAATGTACAATGTATGTTTAATTTTTGCAGCCGACGAGTGAAGCGCGCTGTCGGCGGAGCAGAAGGCGATGTGGCGGGTAGCCTTCCGCGATTACGTGCAAGTCGCCCTGTGGGCAATCGGAGTTGGGCTCGCTGAGCAGGCCCCGTCGCGAGCCGAGAGGGCTGCGGCTTGCCGTGCCGCTCGCGGGGCAATCAATTGATCTCATTGTTTTTGCTAGTCTGTTATTCTTTTTTCTTTTTAATAAATAAAGTAGTTATAAAGTAACGCAGTCTCTCAGTTTTGATATCTGACCAGTGTTTGCCAAAAAGGGGATTGTGAGCTCCAAAAGTGAAGAGTCAACGTCTTATCAATAAGAATGATAATCATCTTTATCTTGAAGTGAGGAGATGAGAGCAGATAAAATTAATAGTAATGAGACTATCAAGATATTTGTATTCTTGACACCGGAGGCCAAATAAAAAATAGGCTCCGCCCATTTTCGTTCACGATGAGACACGGAATAGTGAGTAGTAGAGAAACGTATGTCGTTTCTCCGGTGTCAAGAATAGTGAGCTTAGTATTCAACAGCGATTTTTTCGTAATCTTCAAAAATAAAATTTGAGTAAATTCATAATTTCTCAAATTAATTTTGGAATATTGCAACGAAAAAAACGTTTTTAGTTTAGATTTTAATTATTCATTAGAAATTATTGTAGTTTTAATAACTGATTTTAGATGTATTCAGAAGTGAAGAGACTTAGTTCAATTCATATTATTCAAAAAAAAAATCTTCAACAGTTCTTAATTCTCAAAAAAATTTCAGAATTCAATCATAATTTATCAATTTATTTTAGTTATTTTACAATGGAAAAATTTTATGTATACTATTTGTTTTGGAAAATTGTTAGAATTATTTTGTAATCTCTAAAAGTATTTTTCCCAATCTTGAAAACCATTTCGTACATTTGGTTGTTGATGAAAAAAACTGATTTAATAAGTTTTTGTAAGTTTTAAAATCAATTTTGAAAGTATTCGAATTATTAAAAAACATTCGTAATATTCAGAAACAAATTTTCGTAAATTCGTTGAAAAACATCTCTCTACCGTCGTTCTCAAAACAATATTTTCTAAAATTAGTTATTCATGATTCGCAGCTAGAAGAAAATTTTTAAGATCAATTCTCTATTTTTAAAAAAATGTTTAGATTGATTCGTAATTTTCAAATAAATTTTAGAGTAAATTACAAACAAAAATGAACATTAAATTAATTCTTGATTTTTAAAATTTGTCCGAATTTTTCGTATTTTAAAATATTATTTTTTTATCATTCAGCATTTCAGGATCGGAGAGAAATCCAGTTGTGAGCGGCTCTGCGAGTTTGTAGCTTTGACACCAGTTCAGGTCGAGAAACATTATTCCGACTCTTCCACCGAAGCTCCAACGATGAACAAAAAATTGACGTTGTCGCGTTCACTGAGCTATGCGAGCAGGCTCAGAAAAAGCGCGACGAGATCCTCGATGCGATCGGGAATCTTGTGACCGCTGATGGTCCTTGCTCTTCCGAGCGACGCTGAGGCGCTGAAGAAGATCAAGGACCAGACCTTGAAAGCTCTCTCCCAGAGTTCCTGTGCGACGACCTCCTTCAAAAAGCTTGCTCCTCGTCTCGCCACTAAAATGGTCAGTTTCCGTTTTCTCACTGAAGACTTCACCTCTTCCATTCCAGCAAGTCGCCGTGCCTCCTGTTCCGGACAAAAACCGCCGAAAAAAAAATTTTTTCTGAATTTTTTTCTAATTTCAGGATGAATTTTTTTTGAGAAAAAAGTTCTGAATTTTTATTTCAATATTACTTTTCTACATTTTTTTCAAATTCATTTTTCAGAATTTTTATTTCAAGATCATTTTTCTTTTTTTCAATTCAGCATGATTTTTTTCCAGGCGCAATTTTTCAGTTCCGTAAAAAAAACAATTGAGAAAAGCATTCATTTTTTTCTCAATTTTTAGAAAAAAATCTGTGCAAAGTTTTTTTGTGAAAAATGTATTTGAATGAATTTTTTGTAAAAAAATTTTTCAGACAAAATTGTTTTTTAAGAACAAAAACAAACACCAGACACGGGTTTTTTTCTCAAAAGAACTCTTGTATTTGAGAAAAAAATAATTTTCTAATTTTCCGAACGACGCTGAGCTGATCAAGAAAATTAACGACCAGACCTTGAAAGCTCCCTCCGAGAGTTCGTGTGCGACGATCTTTTTTCTTTTAATTTTCAAAAATGGGCAACTATTTTTAATATTGTCAAAGTTGTTTTAAATAGCCAATTTAAATTTAAAAACTGTGTCAATTTGTTTTTTTTATGACCAACTAGTTTTTTTTTTTAAACTTGGAAGGAAATGCAAACGATGAAAACTACGGAGAACTCAAAAGCCAAAAAATGTTTTTTTTTAATTAGCGGATAATTATTCCTATAACTAATTGATTTATGAGATTTTTATTAAAGAGGCTAGAATCCTTTTGTTCTCTGTCCCTCGAAAGCCTGTTGTACAAAAACGCGGATCATAATGATTTTCTGAAATCTCACCGAGAACGGGAGTCTCGAGTGCGCAGTTTTCTTTTCCGAATGTCCTGGCAGTATGTCCAGAAACAACCAGAGGTAGACATCATCGTGACAGACGACAAAACATGCGAGACCACTTCGTTCGAAGTCGCCAACTGAAACTCCCTCGATGTTCGGAACGATGATTTTTTTTAAATTGTTGTAACTTAATACAAAATGTATTTTTAATTTTTTTTTCGGCGATTTAACACAATTGGATGAAAAACAAAAAAAACTTTTTTAACATATTTCAGGCGTTAAATCACTGCTTAAAAATTGTTCATGTATCAAATCTATTTCATATTACTTGCAAGCAGTGGTTCGCAAGTTTTTCAAACTTTCTGCGATTGATTTGCCCATATTTCATTTTCTGAGCGTGAGTTCGACGGTTTCCAACTTTTCAGCCGTTTGTTTTCAGTGTGAAAAACCGATTATTTGCGTGTTGTTCAGCCCCAGCGCGCAGACAGGCAAACAGGCGACGCTATGCAAACGCGCCCTATTGAGAACAGGGTCAGACGCTCCTCACGCGGTTTGACCCACCATCTTGTTTCTTGCCTTCCCTTATTCTCCCGCTCGCATTTTATATTTCACCTTGTCTCCCCCTCCGGCTTAAAACGGACGGAAACGAACAACTTTTCTTTCATTCATTTGCTGTCAATCAAGTGCTGTTATTTTGTTTCGAACTGCTTCAAACTCTTGACCACTTAACCCATCCAAAATCGATTTTTTCCAACAGTTAGCAGAAATCTACTTCTGTTATTGTTCCTCAAACCGCTTTGAATTCTTTATCTTTTAGGCCATGTTTGAGCCACGCGAACATCTTTCGTGAGATATATTTGTACGAGCCGTTGAAAAAACGTTGATCAAAAATGGTCTTACCGATGTTAAAATTAACGAGGCTTAAAAAATTATGGCGGGTGTCGATTTCTGGCAACCGTTCGAAAAATCGATAAAAAGTGGCTTACGTTGCGAAGAACTTAAATCGGTTCAAAGAACTTTTCAACACATTTCCCAGTAGACTGGTTGTTCCTCAACATTTCTGCCGTTGTTTCGCCTCTTTTGAGTTTTCGAACTTAAATTCGATTGTTTTAAACTTTCCGGACGTAAAACCAATAATTTTTCTTCTGAAAATCCGTTTTTGCGAGTTTCTCAACCCACATGCGTAGACATGCAATATGGCGGCGGTATGCAAACGCGTTCCATTGCGAACATGGCCAGGCGCGCTCGCGTGTTTTGATCCACCCTCTTGTTTGTTGTCTCACTTACGCTCATACAACGCTTAGCTCCCTACATTTTTTCTCTTCTCCAACAGTTTTTCCTTTTGCTTTCCGCTTTAATCGGTCTGAAAAATGTTATCGATTTTATATGTTTCCCTCTCGACTGATTTTTGTGGTAGTTTATCAAGCCGTTTCAAATTCTTTGTCTCAAGCCACTCTTTATCGATTTTTTCAACAGCTACCAGAAATCGATCTCTGATATATTCCTTTATATAGTCCGTTCAATTTTCGTGGCCCCGAATGTCAAAAATAAACAAAAAAAGACGTGGAAAAAAAGGCTCCTCGCATTTTTGCACGGTTACACGAAATATTGCGGGTCCACAAATTGAAAAAGTGCTCTTTGACGGTTTTTAACGAATGTCGACGGTTTTGGAAAAGAGTGGTCAGTTCGCACACACTCTATGACTAACGCGCAGTCGAAATCTCAGAGTTTCAACTGTAAATATGCATTCCGTGAATAAGTTGTGTTCGCTTAAACGCAGTAGAACCGCAATGTTTCTTGTGACCGTGTCTTTGCAAAAAAAAATGGGAGGAGCCTATTTGGCCGCCTCGTCTTCTTGTTCATTTTTGACCTCCGGGCTACGAAAATTAAACGGATCATACCGCTTCAACTTTTTCGAAACCAAACGTATTTTCGAGCGATTTTATTCAAATGTTGTCAGATCGAAATCTGCGATAGTTTTTCAAACCGCTTGCACCACACAGACCATTTTCTATCAAACATTTTTTAACCGTTCTTAAAAATCTACTTTCATGAAAGTTACTTGCATTGCTCAAACTCTTCTATCACTTTAACCATGTATCAAATGAAATTTTTTTCAGGTAATATGTTAACAAAGAATAACAAACGTATGAAACGTGGAGCTTATCCACAAACAGTTCTCCCATTCTACGGGAACCGTCCAACAATGGCCATCGAGCAACCGAACCAGAGGAATCTTCCGTTGTTGAGCATGAATCCATCGATACTGACTGACTGTCCTCCGATGATCTTCTTCCTGCCAACTCCGATTGGATTCGTGTCGAATAACTTCAACAAGGCTTACCAGACGAACTTGCCGCCGATTCGTGACATTCGACTGTCGATTTATTTTGTCGTTCCGCTTCCGATGGGTTGCCCTCCAATAGGCTTCTTGCCGCCAACCCCAAAGGGATTCACTCCGATGAGTTGTCTGCCCAACGGCTTCTTCCCGCCAATCTTGATGGACAGTCCGCCGCCAATGGACTACCACCCGCCGAACCCGACGGGATGTCCACCGCTCTCGATGGGCAATGCGCCAATAGACTACTACCCGCCGTACCCAATGGGATGTCTGCCGGTGAGTTGTCCGCCAATAAGCTTTTTCCCGCTTAACCCGATGGAATTACAGCCAATGGGTTGTCCACCTAACGGCTTCATCCCGTCGAACTCGATGTGCAGTCCACAGCTAGGCAGTTCGCACATGGACTACCACCCTCCGAACCCAACAGGATGTCCGCCGATGTCGAAGGGCAATCCGCCAGTGGACTACTACCCGCTTAACCCGATGGGATTCCCGCCGATGGGTTGTCCACCTAACGGCTTCATCCCGCCGCTTTCGATGAGCAGTCCGCCGCCAGGCAGTCCCCACATGGACTACCACCCTCCGAACCCAACAGGATATCGGCCGGTGAGTTGTCCGCCAGTAGGATTCTTCCCGCCTAACCCGATGGAATTACAGCCAATTGGTTGTCCACCTAACGGCTTCATCCCGCCGATCTCGATGGGAAACCCGCCGCCAGGCAGTCCGCGAATGGACTACCATCCACCGAACCCAACGGGATGTCCGCCGATGTCGATGGGCGATCCGCCCGTTGACTACTACCCGCCAAACCCGATGGGATTCCCGCCGATGGATTGTCCACCTAACGGCTTCATCCCGCCGCGTTCGCCGCCACGCAGTCCCCCAATGGACTACTACCCGCCGAACCCGAAGGGATGTCTGCCGGTGAGTTGTCCGCCGATAAGCTTTTTCCCGCTTAACCCGATAGAATTACAGCCAATTGGTTGTCCACCTAACGGCTTCATCCCGTCGAACTCGATGTGCACTCCACAGCCAGGCAGTTCGCACATGGACTACCACCCTCCGAACCCAACGGGATGTCCGCCAATGTCAATGGGCGGTCCGCCTAAGGACTTCTACTCGTCGAACCCGACGGGATGTCTGCCGATGTCGATGGGCAATCCGCGCGTGGACTACTACCCGCCGAATCCGATGGGATTCCCGCCGATGAGCTGTCCGCCCAAAGATTTCTTCCCGCCGATCTCGATGAGTTGTCCGCCAATGGACTGCTATCCACCCATCTCGATCGGATTCCCGCCGATGGCTTGTCCGCCCAACGGATTCATCCCAGCGAACCCGATCGAATATTTTCCGATATGGTTAAGCCCACAAATGGTTCATCCAAGCTTCAAGCGGAAAGCAACGGTTTGGAACACGAGTGCGGCTGAGTTCATTTCTTCTCGTCGCTCTGCATCTCGGTCGTCAAAGGTGTGCGACCAGATCACTCAGACAGATAAGGAGAAAGAAATGATTCGCTGTTGTCTGAAGGCGATTGTCTGTGAAAACTGTGCTGACCCAGTTCTCTGTGATCAAAGCACGCAGACAGAAGATCAATCGGAGATGCTGAACGGAAAGGGAGCGTCAACAACGATTCTCGAAGAGTCCAACGAGAAACCGACTCAAAGTACCCACAAGTCTCAGCCAGCAGCTAATGTTCAGAAGTCAAACATCGATGCTCCGTATAGGTAAGTTATTAGCATCCCAGAACAAAAGTTAGCATATTTTTCCCAGAGAATCTCCGCAAACAAACAGTGTGAAGAGGACAGACCGTTTCATGGAGGGAAGAAACCGGAAGTCACTTTCTTTGTCGCCGTCAAGAAATGTTGTATCGGTTGCGTTTGCTGACAAGAAATCAGCGGAAAAGGCCCACAAAGACTCCAACACTTCTGTTCCGAAGAAATTTGACAACAAGGACGACGATGAAAAGTAAGTTCAAAAATATTAGTTACGACGTTATAAACCATTTGCAGACAGAAAAGTCCAACTACTGCACCATCTTTCAAATCGGGCAACAGGGAAATTCATCCGAGCACTGACTCGTCTCTCTCACAGGAAACAATTCTCTCGTCGATCAAATGCAGTTCGGCAGCTACAGAGAAGACAGTTGTTTCGGAGCCAAAATCGGAGGTCGATATTCCCAACCAAGAGAGGTTCGAAAAAGTCACTAAGCAGGTTGTTTTTAACTAATTCAAACTTCAGAGCATTGCATTCTACCAAGGGAGAAACAAAGGTGATTACTACTGAAAAGTTTGATTCTGAGCCGCAACTCACGCTTGATGAAAGTGCTCAGTCCGAAGTGCGTGAACAGTTACAAGCGACAGAGGAGAGCAAAACTGAACAGTTATGTTCGGAGTCGCAAATCGAACAGACCAATGGCAATGCTCTG
Organism: Caenorhabditis afra; assembly: GCA_963570955.1. Classification (NCBI taxonomy): domain Eukaryota; kingdom Metazoa; phylum Nematoda; class Chromadorea; order Rhabditida; family Rhabditidae; genus Caenorhabditis; species Caenorhabditis afra. Next base: position 1,574,000 of record OY751537.1, on the reverse strand, counting down.
ATCGTAGTGCCTGAAAAGAGGGATACTCAGAAGAGGTTTGATATTGATGTTGAACGACTCTATTCACAATTTATTTTCAGTTTCAAGCTTACGAAGACCCAGAAGAAGCAACAAGCTAAGAACAAAAAGCTTACGAAGTCTGTTTCAAAGCAACAGCGCAAACAAAGCAATGACGTTTCCGACGTTTCTGCGACTAGTGTTGATCCGAACAGGTTGGAAAGAGATTTCAAAATAAACTCATCAAAACTGTTTTGTGTTTTCAGACTAACCAAAACACAAAAGAAGAGGGCTGCCAAAGAGCGAAGAGCTCAAAAAGTTGCTTTGGAGCAACAGCTCAAGCTCGATGCTCTTGTCAACGCGTCTGCGGATGACGTCAGACACAAGAGGTGTGTATTTGAAATTTAAATTATAACAAATGTAAGTTTCAGTGAGACAAAGTCGCCCGAAGGACACACAATCGAAAAGGATAAGCCCGGAAAGACAGCTTACGAGCCCCTTATCAATCAGGATGACGATATTGCTCTTATAGACGTGCCCACTGGCAAAGTTGACCAGAGGAAGTAAGCAATTGAAGGAGGACAAGTTGTATGCCAATCTCAAATCATTTTCAGAGATAATACGGCTCCCGTAGGAGAAGTAATCGAAAGAGAACCGATTGGAGTGTCCAACTTGGAGGTTGAAGTCAAGGAGATTGATAAGAATGCTCATGTCGACGGGGCGGATGAAAAAGTTGTTCATGAGAGGTGAGTGACAAAAGAAGAGAAATAGGAACACAATTTTCTGTTTTTCAGAAATACGAAGGTTCTCAAAGGAAAAGCAACTGGAGAGGAACCGATCGAGAAGACCGTCTTGGTGCCACAATTCAATCAGACTAACGATATTGCTCGTATCGACGTAGTTGACGAGAAAGTTTCTCTTAAACGGTTTGTACTTGATGCTCATTTCATTTATTCACGCAACTTTTCCCATTTCAGACTGAAGAAGCTTCAGAAGAAGCAAGCAGCGAAAGAAAGGAAGGCTGAAAAAGCCTCTTCGGAGAAGCGACTCAAGCACCCCGATGCAAATGCCCACGTTCCTGAAGTCGATGTATCGATTGATGATCTTGATACTAAAAGGTTGGGCCCTTGAATAACAGAGCGACAATGTTTACAATCTTGCAGGGAAGCAAAGGCAAACGAACAGACGTCCTCTCTCGTGGATACCAGCGCAGAGTCCCCTGAATCGGAGCCAAAGGTCGAGCACACCGACAACACTGTCAGTAGTGTGACGGACTCCAACGATTCAATTACCACGGAAGAAGACCGTCTCCGGTTGAAACTGAAGAAGTACCAGCAGAGAGAGAGAATCCGGCGCTGTTTGTTCTTCAACTACAATCGCACGCTTCCAAAGGGCACAGGTATTTGAGAAAATCGAATGTTGCAAAAATTATTCCCCCCTTCCTTTCAGTGTTGCCATGGATCCTTAAAGAGGTTTACCTGTTCTATGCCGAGTTTGGGAAAGACGTCCGCGTGGAAGAGTCCATTCATAAACGACTTCACCAGTATCGCCAGAACTGGAAGAGACTTGAATCGGTGACCGAAGAGGAACGAGAACAATGGCTGCTCATCTATAAAATTCTGATAGAGGAGATGGACTACACAACTGTTCAAGACTACTCGGTTGTGTCAGAACTGGCTCTGGTGTTCCCCGACCACGCAGCATATCTGGAACGAGCGATGCGCAATGTGATCTTTGACGACTTGCCGTCCTTCGATCGCCAAATTGACATCGTTGTGCCGAATCCACACGCCCTTCCAAAACTCGAAGAGTACCTCCAAAAGCATTACATTCGGCGATACACCAAGGACAAGCGTAAGTGGAAAATTGCGAGATCTGATTATTTAACATGTTATTTCAGATGTCGGCCAGCTTGAACCATTCGAAGTAAAAGCAATAGTGGCATTCAGAAAGCTTCCATACTGCGGTCCGTCGATTCTGTCAGCCCGCTCGCTTTTCATTGAGAATCATCTGCACTACAAGAGGCACCATCGGTACGAGGAGAGCTCTCTTATCCGACACATGGCGGACGCCTACAAACATCTGGCACAGATCCCGAGTCCAATTCTGGCCTATGACACTGTGATGTGTAGACGAATGTACGGACCCAACAAAGCCGAAAACGAGGCGATGGACGCCGCTTACATCAAGATGATCTACGACATAACCGACTGAGGCTCACCACGTAGTTTCCAATTGATACTTCATCATTTGTGTGTCTGTTAAACCATCTAAACATAGGTATTGTGCACCCTCTCCTCCCAAGTTTTTTATTGATTTAAGATGCACCCACCACCCCTTCTGTTATTGTAAATTTAATTATTGGTTTCAAATAAACAAAGGAGGGCAAACACGTGTGCATATACATCATTACAACCAGTTTCACAACAAGTTGTCAAGAAAATTTTTTGTAGTCTATCTGTTTTTAGAAAACAAGAAGTTGGTGATTTCAGTCTTATCAGCTCTTCGATTCGGCTCATTTTGTCAATTTCCTTTTGAAACATGGTGAAAATTAGTTGGGTGCGCTTTCCCTAATTTCCCCAAATTTAGAGCAGATTTTCTCTTAAATTATTTATTAACTCAGTTAAAACATCAATTACAGAAAAAAAAAATTAAATTTACATAAATGAAAGTTATCGATAAAAATAGTTATTGTAGCCATAATGCATGTAATTGTTAAACTGCTGCTCAACCTGATAATATTGTCCAAATAGCATTTGGTTGTTAGTAGGCACAGAATATTGTTGAAAGTTGTTGTTTCCAGTGAAGGGCGGGAAATTCATCATTTGTAGATTCCCGTTGTTCTGTTCGAAGTAGAACGATGCAGAGTTGTTGGTTGTTGGAATGTGAGCTGGTGGTTGTGGCTGGAGCTGATGAGGTGAGTTGGACGAAACAATCTCACTTGGCGGAGTAGTCATAGCTTGATGAGTGAGAACCACAGAATCCGGGGAGTTTTCTCTTGAGGGAGAACCTTCACCGGAACACACGCGTTTTGGGGAGTTTTGCTCTTTCTTCTCAACAGATGCTCTCTTTCTCTTGTTTGAATCTCGTCCAGCGTATTTGTTCATTTCGACTTTGATATCTACTATCTCCTTGCAGAAGTATCTTGTGACGGCCACAAACGAAGTGCACGAGAATTTGAACGTTTGAACAAGTCCAACGGTGTGATAATCACCATTCTCATCTCTCACAACTTCACTCACAACCAACACAGGTATGTACTTAATTTGGCTTTTGAGATATGCCTGCAAATTTTCAAATTAAGGGTTTTCTTCCAAAAAAGAACTTACCAAATCGGAAGTCGCTGATTCTGGATAATTTGTGATTTTTGCGTTGAAACTGAAGTTCGAACTTCAAAAGGATCCTAATTTAGGTGCGCCTTTATGAGAGATTGTTGCTTTTCCTTCTTGAACAGCTTCATCGACAGTCTCCACCCATTGTTTCTTATTTTCGTTGAATCGAACCCTGAAATTGACAAAATTAAAGAAACTGTGAAAATAACAAAAATAGAAACTAACTTGTAGCGACCGACTTGATCGAAACGCAAAGACATTTTGTACTCTTTCGTGGGATCGAGATTTGACACGGAATAAGTGGGCTGTGGGAACAGACGCCTTCCTGGTTTCGTCAGCATTTGCTCCACAAGATATGGCTCGAAGCGATTCCATTCGTCCTTGTTGGTGAGTTGAGCAGAAATAATAGAAGACATTTTTTGAGCACAGACCGGAGAGGACAGTCCGAGAACGAATGAATGGATCTTAACCGTCCAGTTTGGATGTCATCATTTGTGGGCGGGGTCAAACACAGTTTTACTGTAAGGGGCGTGGTTTTAGAGGCCATAGCAGACAGATGGAAAGTATACTATGCCAGAAAACACATCGACCCTCGCATGTGGTGTTCAGGAGGTGCAAGTCTAACTTGGCTCATCCGAGTATACACTGGTATACCAGAGTATATTTATGGTCAGTTGTCGCGTGGAGCATCTGTCTAGAAATCTCAGCCACTGAAACCGAATACAGCGACATTTTCTAAGTCGTCTGAATCTGTTAAAAACACCGCAAATTTAATTTTCCTATTACCGAACAAAAAAGGCCGGTGAGGACGATTGAGGGAAGTTTTTGCTTTGGCGTCTTCTAGACTTCATCTGGATACGTCAATGGCTTCCAAGTTATCGGAATTTGACGCTGCCACTAGATTACTCACCACAAATGCTGAGCAGAAACAATAAAACAAGAACTGAATTGGTAAACATTCGCTGTTACTTATTCTGAAGATCATCTGAAATTCAGATTCTGAATACAACGACTTCTTTAAAATTTTCAGGATCTAACACAAAACATCATTCAATTCGAACAATGTTTGAGGCGGTAACGGTCCCAATTTTTCCGTGTCAATCTGAGTAATCCGGTTTTCATTATCGAGAAGAGCTTTTAGTGAGGTATGACAAAATCCCCAGCTGGCGTATTCTTTTTTTAGCGCAAGATTCCAATAGACTGGATTTTGGCCTTTTCACGTCATTCGTATTGTTTGTCATGTTTCCGTGAGCTGTTTTTAGATTTGGTCGGATTGAGAAACGTTACTGCAACGGAAATAACTACTGAGCTGAGTTTGAAAACGGGTGTCGTACGGCCCCAGTGACGTCACAGGCACTCTGTGAGTAATGTTCCAGAGGCGAGTGCCTATGAGTCCCCCGTCAAGCAGGCGCCACTAGATTCCGTCTTATCGGTATGTAACGGAGGGAGGCATCTCCGCGCCTTATCGAAAGAGTATAAATCCCCTCTCCCTCAACCGATAAGGAGGTCGGAGTGAGGAGTCATGAAGGGAGACGTCATTCCTTCATGACTCCTCTCTCCGACCTCCGAGCTGAACGATGGATGGCTGGATTCGTGATTCCTCGGATTTTGTCACGAAGGACCTTGCGATGGCGCTTGGCACCACCGTTTCCGAGGCATTTTCCCCCCTTTCCACGTCCGGAAGTTGTGAAAATCACCCGTAACAAACAGAAAATTCAAATGATTACTTTCATAAAGTAAGCAGATTTTGAACATCTTAAAAGTCTATTTTCCATCTAATCTCGAAAGGTAGTCGAGATTCGCTCAATTTCGCTATGTGATTAGACAAAACTAAAAACAAAAACCCGAGGTTTGCCTCATCCCGAAAATATTTCTAACGCGCTCTGAAAAATCTGAAAATCAAACACATGAACTTTTAATTTGTTTCGAACGGTTTTTTTTACTGTTCATCGTCGCTTTTCCCTATGTCCAGCTCCACTGCCTCCATTTGGTCACTTCCCGTCACCTGGGCGTACGTGTGAATTGAATCTTGTTTATCGGGTTTCGTCTTGTGACCCCATAATCTCTTTTCACAGCGGGTGAAAAAACTTATCAGCAAGAGAAAATTGCTCACTGTCATAAGTGACAAACAAGAGAGATAAGAGATTAGAAGAGGGTGAAAAGAGGACAGAGTATTTGGATGTTTGGACTCTTATCATTTGTCATCATATTGAGACGAGCGAGAGGAGTTGGTGACAGTCAGAACAACAAAACGAACCGGACAGACAAATGAGAAAAGGAAACTTTCCAGGTTAATTGTAGATATTTTACACTTTTCAAAACCCTTGGTTGAAAACCAGGTTTACACACATATCCAGTCGAGACTGATGCGAAAAACGAGCTGGAAACGGCTGAAACCAATCGATTGGCTGAAATGGTCGGAAACCTGTGTAGATCGCAAACGTGTCGATGCATTTTCGTGAAAATTCTTGAAACGTTTTAAAACCAGGTTTTCACACCAATCCAGACGCGACTGATGCGAAAAACGAGCTGGAAACGGCTGAAACCAATCGATTGGCTGAAATTGTCGGAAACACGAGTAGATCGCAAACGTGTCGATGGATTTTCGTGAAAACTCATGAAACGTTTTAAAACCAGGTTTACACCCATATCCAGTCGAGACTGATGCGAAAAACGAGCTGGAAACGGCTGAAATCAATCGATTGGCTGAAATTGTCGGAAACACGAGTAGATCGCAAACGTGTCGATGAATTTTCGTGAAAACTCTTGAAACGTTTTAAAACCAGGTTTACACCCATATCCAGTCGAGACTGATGCGAAAAACGAGCTGGAAACGGCTGAAATCAATCGATTGGCTGAAATTGTCGGAAACACGAGTAGATCGCAAACGTGTCGATGAATTTTCGTGAAAACTCTTGAAACGTTTTAAAACCAGGTTTACACACATATCCAGTCAAGACTGATGCGAAAAACGAGCTGGAAACGGCTGAAACCAATCGATTGGCTGAAATTGTCGGAAACACGAGTAGATCGCAAACGTGTCGATGGATTTTCGTGAAAACTCATGAAACGTTTTAAAACCAGGTTTACACACATATCCAGTCAAGACTGATGCGAAAAACGAGCTGGAAACGGCTGAAACCAATCGATTGGCTGAAATTGTCGGAAACACGAGTAGATCGCAAACGTGTCGATGGATTTTCGTGAAAACTCATGAAACGTTTTAAAACCAGGTTTACACCCATATCCAGTCGAGACTGATGAGAAAAACGAGCTGGAAACGGCTGAAACCAATCGATTGGCTGAAATTGTCGGAAACACGAGTAGATCGCAAACGTGTCGATGGATTTTCGTGAAAACTCATGAAACGTTTTAAAACCAGGTTTACACACATATCCAGTCAAGACTGATGCGAAAAACGAGCTGGAAACGGCTGAAACCAATCGATTGGCTGAAATTGTCGGAAACACGAGTAGATCGCAAACGTGTCGATGGATTTTCGTGAAAACTCATGAAACGTTTTAAAACCAGGTTTACACCCATATCCAGTCGAGACTGATGAGAAAAACGAGCTGGAAACGGCTGAAACCAATCGATTGGCTGAAATTGTCGGAAACACGAGTAGATCGCAAACGTGTCGATGGATTTTCGTGAAAACTCATAAAACGTTTTAAAACCAGGTTTACACACATATCCAGTCAAGACTGATGCGAAAAACGAGCTGGAAACGGCTGAAATCAATCGATTGGCTGAAATTGTCGGAAACACGAGTAGATCGCAAACGTGTCGATGGATTTTCGTGAAAACTCATAAAACGTTTTAAAACCAGGTTTACACACATATCCAGTCAAGACTGATGCGAAAAACGAGCTGGAAACGGCTGAAATCAATCGATTGGCTGAAATTGTCGGAAACACGAGTAGATCGCAAACGTGTCGATGGATTTTCGTGAAAACTCATGAAACGTTTTAAAACCAGGTTTACACACATATCCAGTCGAGACTGATGCGAAAAACGAGCTGGAAACGGCTGAAACCAATCGATTGGCTGAAATTGTCGGAAACACGAGTAGATCGCAAACGTGTCGATGGATTTTCGTGAAAACTCATGAAACGTTTTAAACCAGGTTTACACACATATCCAGTCAAGACTGATGCGAAAAACGAGCTGGAAACGGCTGAAATCAATCGATTGGCTGAAATTGTCGGAAACACGAGTAGATCGCAAACGTGTCGATGGATTTTCGTGAAAACTCTTGAAACGTTTTAAAGCCAGGTTTACACACATATCCAGTCAAGACTGATGCGAAAAACGAGCTGGAAACGGCTGAAACCAATCGATTGGCTGAAATTGTCGGAAACACGAGTAGATCGCAAACGTGTCGATGGATTTTCGTGAAAACTCATGAAACGTTTTAAACCAGGTTTACACACATATCCAGTCAAGACTGATGAGAAAAACGAGCTGGAAACGGCTGAAATCAATCGATTGGCTGAAATTGTCGGAAACACGAGTAGATCGCAAACGTGTCGATGGATTTTCGTGAAAACTCATGAAACGTTTTAAAACCAGGTTTACACCCATATCCAGTCGAGACTGATGAGAAAAACGAGCTGGAAACGGCTGAAACCAATCGATCGGCTGAAATTGTCGGAAACACGAGTAGATCGCAAACGTGTCGATGGATTTTCGTGAAAACTCATAAAACGTTTTAAAACCAGGTTTACACACATATCCAGTCAAGACTGATGCGAAAAACGAGCTGGAAACGGCTGAAATCAATCGATTGGCTGAAATTGTCGGAAACACGAGTAGATCGCAAACGTGTCGATGAATTTTCGTGAAAACTCATGAAACGTTTTAAAACCAGGTTTACACACATATCCAGTCGAGACTGATGCGAAAAACGAGCTGGAAACGGCTGAAACCAATCGATTGGCTGAAATTGTCGGAAACACGAGTAGATCGCAAACGTGTCGATGGATTTTCGTGAAAACTCATGAAACGTTTTAAAACCAGGTTTACACACATATCCAGTCAAGACTGATGCGAAAAACGAGCTGGAAACGGCTGAAATCAATCGATTGGCTGAAATTGTCGGAAACACGAGTAGATCGCAAACGTGTCGATGGATTTTCGTGAAAACTCTTGAAACGTTTTAAAGCCAGGTTTACACACATATCCAGTCAAGACTGATGCGAAAAACGAGCTGGAAACGGCTGAAATCAATCGATTGGCTGAAATTGTCGGAAACACGAGTAGATCGCAAACGTGTCGATGGATTTTCGTGAAAACTCTTGAAACGTTTTAAAACCAGGTTTACACACATATCCAGTCAAGACTGATGCGAAAAACGAGCTGGAAACGGCTGAAACCAATCGATTGGCTGAAATTGTCGGAAACACGAGTAGATCGCAAACGTGTCGATGGATTTTCGTGAAAACTCATGAAACGTTTTAAAACCAGGTTTACACACATATCCAGTCAAGACTGATGCGAAAAACGAGCTGGAAACGGCTGAAACCAATCGATTGGCTGAAATTGTCGGAAACACGAGTAGATCGCAAACGTGTCGATGGATTTTCGTGAAAACTCATGAAACGTTTTAAAACCAGGTTTACACACATATCCAGTCAAGACTGATGCGAAAAACGAGCTGGAAACGGCTGAAACCAATCGATTGGCTGAAATTGTCGGAAACACGAGTAGATCGCAAACGTGCTGATGGATTCTCTTGAAAATTCTTGAAACAGATAATTCAATTGATTAGAATCATAAAGTAATCAGATATTTTGAACCGCTTAGTATTGTTCCGTTTCGTTTTTTTAAACTTTTTCAAATGTGGTCTGAAAAATCTGAAAATGAATCACTTCAACTGTTTTATTTTCCTAAAACCGTGGTTTACTGTTGAGCGTCCCATCTCACAATATCTGACTCCACTTTCTCTATCTCCTCACTTCCTGTCACCTGGGCGTCCGTGTGAATTGAATCTTGTTTATCGGATTTTGAGTAAATTGCTCACTGAGCCGCTGCCATAGGTGACAAACAAGAGAGATAAGAGATTAGAAGAGGGTGAAAAGAGGACAGAGTATTTGGATGTTTGGACTCTTATCATTTATCAGCACATTGAAACGTGCGAGAGGAGTTGGTGACAGTCAGAACAACAAAACAAACCGGACAGACAAATGAGCAGAGGGAATTTTTCAGGTAAACTTTATTACAAACTGGGGGGGGGGGGGTTGGGGGGCACTTTTGATGTGGTGGAAACAGAGAAACATTTGATTTGTCGCTTGGGCTCTGATGATCCCACGGGTAGAATCTCCTTCTGGACTGAAAAAAACGGGATGCGTAGACCTTCGGGTCGGTTTCTATACCTCAAGTGAATAAAAACAATAAAATCCCTTTTCAGACGACTGTTGACTTTGTACACTTTTTTGAATTCTTTTTCGAATAAGTGATATTTACAATTCTTTACCAATCTAGTTTTTTGTTCGCCGTAAAATTCCGCGTCCATTCATTTACATATCAAAATATTTCGAAAATTTTGATCTCTGTCAAATTCGAAGTCCGCTCAACTTAAAGACGTCAATGCATTCAGATGTTCTTCGGCTCTATGCTGTTTTTAACCACCTTTCCTCAACACAGGGTTTTACTTCCTCCTTCTCGCCACTTCCCGTCACCTTGGCGTACGTGTGAATTGAATCTTGTTTATCGGATTTTGTCTTGTGAGCCCACGCGTATAATCTCTTCTCAGAGTGTCTGAAAAAACTTATTATCACGAGAAAATTGCTCACTGAGCCGCTGCCATAGGTGACAAACAAGAGAGATATGAGATTAGAAGAGGGTGAAAAGAGGACAGAGTAGTTGGATGTTTGGACTCTTGGAACTAAGACGAACAAAAATAGAAAAATGATGACTCAGTGAACGACACAAAAATACAATTTTTCGGCCATAAGCGAAAAAAGACAGGCCGGATCTTCGGCATACTATTGAAAATCATCAACTTAAAAAGTGATACCCATTTGATCAATTTCGACAAATTTAACTTCTTTAGGTTTGAACTAGTAAAGCCACTTGTTTGTGTTCGAAGAATAGTTTCGTATTATGAAATGGCTTTTGTCTTCGATGGTACCATTCTCCTCTCAATAACGATATGTATGACGTTTCTTGTTTGTTCTGATCTTTTGACCGCTTAAACCGATGACTAATGTAACTTTGTAGTCGACATTTACGTGGAGCCTGAGCCAGCACCGCCTCTTCGAGCTCCCTCTAAGCTCCGCCCCTTAAATCCACCTGTCGAGCTCCAAGCTCACTTTCAGTCCGTGGGAGCCCTTCTCTCCCACCTTCCTACCTCCCCTCCCTGCTTCTGGCCCCCTAAGGACTAACTTGGGGGCCAGAAACTTCTGAAGTGGCTGGAAAAAAAGTAAGTTGAACGGGGATGACACAGGACCTTTTCCAAACTTTATGTTTTCAGAAAAGTCCATACTGGTCATTGAAGACCAGGAAAAAAAGAGGAAGTGACCCCCCTCTAATAATACATAGCCCCGAGACTAGTAAGTCTCGGGCTATTATATACCACCTGCCGCGACTCGGTGAGAATTCCCGCTTAAAGCGGGACCTCATCGGTGACAAAACTGCGGTGGGTTAGATTTTGTACAAAGCGAGGTTGTGACAAGTGGGTCTTCAAACCCACTCGAGTAAAATCGTCACAACCTTTAGCTAGTACAAAATCTGTGAAGAAAACCATCTCTTCACAACACATTGATAGTACAAGACTTCATAGGAACTCAACATCTTCTCTTTGAAGTAAGGAATATCCTGTGTTCTTGTAAGATAAATTACTTTTATTTTCAGGCTCCCAATTTCAAGCCGTCCGGCAACGTTTGAAGAAATAACTCATCGTCACAATCGAATCGATTTTTGACGTCACTACACTTCCAGACGGAGCAACTTCTGATTCAGAGGTGGGTACTAGAAAGCGGCCAATAATTTGTGAAGTAGAACATGTTGATAGCAAATCGTACGAAATGTTTCCAGATTCCGTCCGGTGCCAATCGTCCGCCTAGCGCCAATCGAGTTGTTCCACCTCAGTCATTCACATCTTCTACTTCTCCACTTCCCGCTTCGTATCCACATAAAAATCGGATGTTTTTCGATTTTTAATTTTTATTCTCCCTCTCCCCCCTTTCTTCCTACTTTTCTTTTTTCTTTTCTCCTATTCTAATTTTCCCGATTGAATTAGTTATTGCTTCTTGATGGCTTTTTTGTTCCCAATTCGCTTTTTTCTGAAATATAAATTTGATTTGTCAGCTCATTTTTTATATTTCAATCCGGCGAGTATTGGGAAGTGAGAAAGTTTGACTCGCGAAACAAAAACAAAAATGTACAAGTCGCTGCTGCATTGATGACGCTTTCTCGCCGATCGCTCTCATCGGTGGTGATGACCTCGCCAGTGTAGACGTTGGCGATGTGTTCCCCGCACCGAATCTTTTGTATCCGGCTTCTCTGATCGGCGCGTAAGCAGTAAACAGGAGAGACGCAGAGATCGATGAATTGTGCGTTTCTTATCTAAAACCAGAATGGACCAAGCGGCTCCGCCGCCAACAGCGCGCACTTCACCGCCCCTAGTGGGTTGCGTTGTCATGGGTCCGGTGGCCGAGTGGCTTGTGTGTTTGTCTGTTAGGTGGTGGTCCCTGGTTCGGACTTTTGTGGTGGCATTCTTGTTTCTTCTTGCCCTCGGAATGCGGACAAATAAACAGACAGACACACAGACACACAGACACACACACAGATGGATATACCCCTCACGGTTTTTATTAATAAGGAAGATGTCTAAATTCGTCGCAAATTTTACGACGGTGAAAAATGAAAAAAAATTGACAAACCATCCTTCCATTCATTCGAAAGTCTGCTTTCACATCTCCGCTTCCAATCTTCCAATACATCTCCCTTCCCATCACAAATGAAAAAAATCGCATTGAAGCATTCATCTTCTTCCTCTTCCCTTCTCTTCCCCCTTCTTCGAGCCAATCTTTTGTTTAGCTGAGCCAGCCGAATTATGAGAGTAAACAACTCGGACGGAACAACAAGAAAAACATGAACACTTGGATTTCATCTCACAATCATTTATTTGGAAGTAAGAAAAATAAAATTAAAGAGTATATAAAATAATGCATCAACGAAAATTATAAAAATTTCGGCTATAGATGGTTTAACGGGATCATATGGAATTAACGGGTTCGTATAGAATTAACGGGTTCATAACAAAAGTTATCACGAGAAAAGTGGTTATGAGTGTGAAAATCAGTGTCGAGGCAGAAAAATGACAGTATATTCCTAAAAGCATACGTATATGAAAATATAAGCAAAAACTCTTCGCAGGAACGACCGCCATATCGAAATACCACGTTAAAACGCTGACCTCAGCTTAATAATCGTGGTGGCGAGAAGAACAGTCGGCTCTTATCTTGACCAATGCATCTGTTCTTATCAGTGATGCGACTGAGAGAAGCCAGCAGCAGCTAGAAGCTGTTTATTTACTTTCCCGTGCTGATTCTGATCCGCAGCTGTTTCTTTTTTCTTCTTCAACTGCTCATGTTGCTGACACAGCCGTTGAGCAATCTTTCCTCCTCGACACCCTCTTCCTCTCGTCGGTTTTCCTTTATTTACTTGCTTCCTCTTTTCTCCTTTCTTCTTTTCAGTTTCACGAACTCGGGTCGTGAAGAGGATACCAGCTTGACGCCCTCTTCCTCGGGCTGTCCGTCTCTGTGAACTTTTCGATGTTCCAATGCCGTGGAAAGATGGTGGACCGGCATGGGCAGACGAACCGGAGTGGGACTTGCTTTTTTTCGATGACGTCTTGGAGCTTATTGCTTTTGAACCATTATTGTTGTAACCAACGAATCCGGAGGTAGATGGGCCGGAATAGTCGAAAGCATCGGAGTAGGTCTTTTTGTTTGTCGTTCCCGAGGTTGCCAGTCGGGAAGACTTCCGCTTCGCCATCTTTGATTTGCTTCCACGCGGCGCATAGTCGCTTCCTGATGAATCGTAGCTTGAGGACGACGATGAAGATGAAGAGGAATGTTCTCCACGATCAAGTTCATTGCTGCTCTCCGGCGTTCGTTCCGTTTCATAAATTTCTGCGGCCTCGTCCCTATCCACCGGAACTCGCCGGCGACCATAGGAGACTCCAATGTGGCTTTTATGGTTGAATTTTGGTACCATATACTCGTCGGCAGCGTCAGAATCCTCCGAATCCGATCGGTAGCCGGGACCATAACTGACTTCATCGACCTCTTGTCTATTTTTTTCGGTCATACTTTCACGAGCCTCTTCATACCTTCGTTCCACCTGCTCCCGTTCGAGTTGTTCTAGAAAGCTGTCCCCCCGATTGAAGCTGCTTTCTTGACTTTCTTCACTTTTTTGACGTTCAATGATGTCGTCGGTGGATTCATCGAAATGCGTACCTTTCGCGAGACGCCCGCGTGATGGTTTTCTGCCACTTTGACTGGAAGACTCTCCGATGTGGTGGTAGTCCTGTCTCTTGAGGTTTGATGTTCCGATGTCGTCTTCATAGCCAACGTAAGAATTGTCAGAATCGGGTGCGTAACCGTAACCATAACTGATGATGTCTTCGCCACGGCCTTCTCGCTCGGCTTTTTTTCGTTGGGCCGTACGTTTCAGAGACTTCTGATACTCCCGCTCAACCCGCTCCCGATCGAGTTTCTTCATGAAACTGTCTCCCAGAGGGTCTTCTTCACTTTCTTCTCGTTCAATGATGTCGTCGTCGGCTTCGGCTTCTTCGAACTCAGAATCTTGTGTGAGACGACAACGTAATGATGCTGTGCCTCTTGGTGGCATGATCTAGATCCAAAATTTCCTCTTTTTTCCACCATCGCACGGCAAAAACTGAAAAAAAAGAATTTAATTATTATTTTTTGTTTTGAATAAACTCACCACACATCCTTTCTTTTTTTCACACACACAAATATCCAAACACTTTGGATTTCACTTCTTGAACTGAAAAAAATGTTTTGTGTGTTTTTAAAATTTTCCATGTTTTTTTAGGAAATCAACTTTTTTGAAAATTTTAATTGATAGTAATTTAAATTGATACTATTGACACTAACAAGAATAAAAAAACAAACAAAAGTTTTAAATTGGTTATAATTATCTAATTTGATAAAAAGTTTAAAGTTAATACAACTCACATTTAAATCCCCAAGTAGACACCTGTAAAACAGAACATTTAGAAGACGTTGTTATTTTTTCAAAAATTGACTTACTTAGCCTTGAGCACGTCGAGGGAGTGGAGGCATCCCCCGCAAGACGTTAAACTGAATGACTCGGCGCGCTAGGCGGCCGACGAGAGAGGGGGAGGGGGGTGTAAAAGAGGTGGTCGAGGAGAAACAGAGCGACACGCGTGTTGTACACAACAACAAATGAAATTGATGTCTGGTGCGGTTTCTCTTGTTTTCTTGCATCTTTCTTGTCTCGTTTCTCCCTAGTGTACAGCGTTGCATCGGAAAATACTAGATAACCACTTTTTTCTTCCCCCGAGAGAAGGGGTTTTTGTGACGGAATTTTCGCAAGACAGAAACAAAACAATCAGGACCTCGCACTGGACAATCTAGTTCGAGGTTCGATATTTTTTCGAGAAGTAAACGAAAAAATGAAAAATCAATTCAAAAATTATAGTTTTTGAATTTTTATTTTTTCAATTTTAAAAAAACAGTTTCTCAAATTAATTGTTTTTCAATTGCATAAAAATAAAAAATGTAGAAATCAATTTTTTAAATAAATAGTTATTTCAAATTGATTTTTTTCACTTGCAAATAAATAAAAATAGTACAAATAAATTTTTTAAAAATTGTTTTCTTAGATTATTCTTCCCTCGCAAAAAAATAAAAATGTACGAATCAATTTTGGAAAAATAGTAGTTTTCGAAACTATTGACCACGTTTAATTTAATCCAAAACTGACTTGGGCCTCCTCCAGTACTTCGGAGGCGCCCGATTCCATCTGAACGATTGCTACTCCGTCCAAACTGTTGTGATGTTCCGAAACCGAACGGGCTCATATTTTGAAAACTGTTTCTAGACAAGAAGACATCTCAGAAAGTTCATGACATTCATTTCAGATCGTCTTCTGAGACATAATAGCAAAACTTTTTCTCAATTGTCCTCATCAGCCTGTTTTTTTTCAGATTTACATGATTAAAAGACGTTGCTGTATTTGGTTTCAATGGCTGATATTTCTAGCATACAAGACAAAGTGTGTTGTGTTTTTTCTCGCAGTTATTCCATGCAAAAACTAACCATAAATATACTTTGGTATACCAGTGTATACTCGGATGAGCCAAGTTAGACTTGCACCTCCTGAACACTGCATGCGAGGGTTGATGGGTTTTATGGCTTAGTATACTTTCCATCTGTCTGCTATGGCCTCTAAAACCACGCCCCTTACAGTAAAACTGTGTTTGACCCCGCCCACAAGTGATGACATCCAAACTGGACGGTTAAGATCCATTCGTTCGTTCTGGGACTGTCCTCTCCGGTCTGTGCTCGAAAAATGTCTTCTATTATTTCTGCTCAACTCACCAACAAAGACGAATGGAGTCGTTTCGAGCCATATCTTGTGGAGCAAATGCTGACGAAACCAGGAAGGCGTCTGTTTCCACAGCCCACTTATTCCGTGTCAAATCTCGATCCCACGAAAGAGTACAAAATGTCTTTGCGTTTCGATCAAGTCGGTCGCTACAAGTTAGTTTCTATTTTTGTTATTTTCACAGTTTCTTTAATTTTGTCAATTTCAGGGTTCGATTCAACGAAAATAAGAAACAATGGGTGGAGACTGTCGATGAAGCTGTTCAAGAAGGAAAAGCAACGATCTCTCATAAAGGCGGACCTAAATTAGGATCCTTTTGGAGTTCGAACTTCAGTTTCAACGCAAAAATCACAAATTATCCAGAATCAGCGACTTCCGATTTGGTAAGTTCTTTTTTGGAGGAAAACCCTTAATTTGAAAATTTGCAGGCATATCTCAAAAGCCAAATTAAGTACATACCTGTGTTGGTTGTGAGTGAAGTTGTGAGAGATGAGAATGGTGATTATCACACCGTTGGACTTGTTCAAACGTTCAAATTCTCGTGCACTTCGTTTGTGGCCGTCACAAGATACTTCTGCAAGGAGATAGTAGATATCAAAGTCGAAATGAACAAATACGCTGGACGGGACTCGAACAAGAGGAAAAGAGCAGCTGTTGAGGGGAAAGAGCAAAACTCCCCAAAACGCGTGTGTTCCGGTGAAATGTCTCCCTCAAGAGAAAACTCCCCGGATTCTGTGATTCTCACTCATCAAGCTATGACTACTCCGCCAAGTGAGATTGTTTCGTCCAACTCACCTCATCAGCTCCAGCCACAACCACCAGCTCACATTCCAACCACCAACAACTCTGCATCGTTCAACTTCGAACAGAACAACTGGAATCTACAAATGATGAACTTCCCGCCCTTCACTGGAAACAACAACTTCCAACAATATTCTGAGCCTTCTAACAACCAAATGCTATTTGGACAATATTATCAGGTTGAGCAGCAGTTTAACAATTACATGCATTATGGCTACAATAACTATTATTAACGATAACTTTTATTTATGTAAATTCAATTTTTTCTGTAATCGATGTTTGAACTGAGTTAATAAAATATTTAAGAGAAATACTGCCCTGAATTTGGGGAAATTAGGGAAAGCGCATCCAACTCATTGTCACCATGTTTCAACAGGAAATTGATAAAATGAGCCGAATCAAAGAGCTGATAAGACTGAAATCACCAACTTCTTGATTTCTAAAAACAGATAGGCGGATCTACAATCACGGATACTTCAACAATCGATTATTGGACTCAGCGAGATCCTTCTCCATCTGTTAGCCGTCTTGTTTTCTCCGATGCACACGTGTTTGCCTCCTTTGTTCATTTGAAACCAATCATTACATATACAATAACAGAAGGGGTGGTGGGTGCATCTAAAATCAATACAAAACTTGGGAGGAGAGGATGCACAATACATATGTTAAGATGGTTTAACAGACACGCAAATGATGAAGTATCGATTGGAAACAACGTGGTGAGCCTCAGTCGGTTATGTCGTAGATCATCTTGATGTAAGCGACGTCCATCGCCTCGTTTTCGGCTTTGTTGGGTCCGTACATTCGTCTACACATCACAGTGTCATAGGCCAGAATTGGACTCGGGATCTGTGCCAGATGTTTGTAGGCGTCCGCCATCTGTCGGATAAGAGAACTCTCCTCGTACCGATGGTGCCTCTTGTAGTGCAGATGATTCTCAATGAAGAGCGAGCGGGCTGACAGAATCGACGGACCGCAGTATGGGAGCTTTCTAAATGCCACTATTGCTTTTACTTCGAATGGTTCAAGCTGGCTGACATCTGAAATAACATGTTAAATAATCAGATCTCGCAATTTCCCACTTACGCTTGTCCTTGGTGTATCGCCGAATGTAATGCTTTTGGAGGTACTCTTCGAGTTTTGGAAGGGCGTGTGGATTCGGCACAACGATGTCAATTTGGCGATCGAAGGACGGCAAGTCGTCGAAGATCACATTGCGCATCGCTCGTTCCAGATATGCTGCGTGGTCGGGGAACACCAGAGCCAGTTCTGACACAACCGAATAGTCTTGAACAGTTGTATAGTCCATCTCTTCTATGAGAATTTTATAGATGAGCAGCCATTGTTCTCGTTCCTCTTCGGTCACCGATTCAAGTCTCTTCCAGTTCTGACGATACTGGTGAAGTCGTTTATGGATGGACTCTTCCACGCGGACGTCTTTCCCAAACTCTGCATAGAACAGGTAAACCTCTTTAAGGATCCATGGCAACACTGAAAGGAAGGGGGGAATAATTTTTGCAACATTCGATTTTCTCAAATACCTGTGCCCTTTGGAAGCGTGCGATTGTAGTTGAAGAACAAACAGCGCCGGATTCTCTCTCTCTGCTGGTACTTCTTCAGTTTCAACCGAAGGCGGTCTTCTTCCGTGGTTATTGAATCGTTGGAGTCCGTCTCACTAGTACTGACAGTGTTGTCGGTGTGCTCGACCTTTGGCTCCGATTCAGGGGACTCTGCGCTGGTATCCACGAGAGAGGACGTCTGTTCATCTGTCTTTGCTTCCCTGCAAGATTGAAAAGATTGTCGTTCTGTTATTCAAGAGCCATTCCCCAACCTTTTAGTATCAAGATCATCAATCGATACATCGACTTCAGGACCGTGGGCATTTGCATCGGGGTGCTTGAGCCGCTTCTCCGAAGAGGCGTTTTGAGCCTTCTTTTCTTTTGCTGCTTGCTTCTTCTGAAGCTTCTTCAGTCTGAAATCAGAAAAGTTGCGTGATAAAATGAAATGAGCATCAAGTACAAACCGTTTAAGAGAAACTTTCTCGTCAACTACGTCGATACGAGCAATATCGTCAGTCTGATTGAATTGCGGCACCAAGACGGCCTTCTCGATCGGTTCCTCTCCAGTTGCTTCTCCTTTGAGAACCTTCGTATTTCTGAAAAACAGAAAATTGTGTTCCTATTTCTCTTTGTTTGTTACTCACCTCTCATGAACAACTTTTTCATCCGCCCCGTCGACATGAGCATTCTTATCAATCTCCTTGGCTTCAACCTCCAAGTTGGACACTCGAATCGGTTCTCCTTCGGTTACTTGTCCTACGGGAGCCGTATTATCTCTGAAAATGATTTGAGATTGGCATACAACTTGTCCCCCTTCAATTGCTTACTTCCTCTGGTCAACTTTGCCAGTGGGCACGTCGATACGAGCAATATCGTCATCCTGATTGATAAGGGGCTCTGAAGCGGTCTTTCCGGGCTTTTCCTTTTCGATTGTGTGTCCTTCGGGCGACTCTGTCTCACTGAAACTTACATTTTTTTAAATTTAAATTTCAAATACACACCTCTTGTGTCTGCCGTCGTCCGCAGACGCGTTGACAAGAGCATCGAGCTTGAGCTGTTGCTCCAAAGCAACTCTTTGAGCTCTTCGCTCTTTGGCAGCCCTCTTCTTTTGTGTTTTGGTTAGTCTGGAAACACAAAACAGTTTTGATGAGTTTATTTTAAAATCTCTTCCAACCTGTTCGGATCAACACTAGTCGCAGGAACGTCGGAAACAGCATTGCTTTGCTTGCGCTGTTGCTTTGAAACAGACTTCGTGAGCTTTTTGTTCTTGGCTTGTTGCTTCAGCTGCGCTTTCGTAAGCTTTGCACTGAAAATTAGTTGCGAATAGAGTCGTTCAACAATAATTTCAAACCTCTTCTGAGTATCCTTCTTTTCAGGCACTACGACCAGAGCATTGTCATTGGTCTGTTCGATTTGCGACTCCGAACATAACTGTTCAGTCTTGCTCTTCTCTGTCGCTTGTAACTGTTCAAGCACTTCGGACTGAGCACTTTCATCAAGCGTGAGTTGCCGCTCAGAATCAAACTTTTCAGTAGTAATCACCTTTGTTTCTCCCTTGGTAGAATGCAATGCTCTGAAGTTTGAATTAGTTAAAAACAACCTGCTTAGTGACTTTTTCGAACCTCTCTTGGTTGGGAATATCGACCTCCGATTTTGGCTCCGAAACAACTGTCTTCTCTGTAGCTGCCGAACTGCATTTGTTCGACGAGGGAATTGTTTCCTGTGAGAGAGACGAGTCGGTGCTCGGATGAATTTCCCTGTTGCCCGAATTGAAAGATGGTGCAGTAGTTGGACTTTTCTGTCTGCAAATGGTTTATAACGTCGTAACTAATATTTTTGAACTTACTTTTCATCGTCGTCCTTGTTGTCAAATTTCTTCGGAACAGAAGTGTTGGAGTCTTTGTGGGCCTTTTCCGCTGATTTCTTGTCAGCAAACGCAACCGATACAATTTTTCTTGACGGCGACAAAGAAAGTGACTTCCGGTTTCTTCCCTCCATTAAACGGTCTGTGCTTTTCACACTGTTTGTTTGCGGAGATTCTCTGTGAAAAATATTTTAACTTTTGTTCTGGAATGCTAATAACTTACCTATACGGAGTATCTATGTTTGACTTCTGAACATTAGCTGCTGGCGGAGACTTGTGGGTACTTTGAGTCGGTTTCTCGTTGGACGCTTCGAGAATCGTTGTTGGCGCTCCCTTTCCGTTCAGCATCTCCGATTGATCTTCTGTCTGCGTGCTTTGATCACAGAGAACTGGGTCAGCACAGTTTTCACAGACAATCGCCTTCAGACAGCAACGAATCATTTCTTTCTCCTTATCTGTCTGAGTGATCTGGTCGCACACCTTTGACGACCGAGATGCAGAGCGACGAGAAGAAATGAACTCAGCCGCACTCGTGTTCCAAACCGTTGCTTTTCGCTTGAAGCATGGGTTAACCATTTGTGGGTTCAAAAATATCGGAAAATATCCCATCGAGTGCGGCGGGAAGAAGCCGTTGGGCGGACAACCCATCAGCGGGAAACCGCTCGAGATGGGCGGATAGCAGTCCATTGGAGGACAACTCATCGAGATCAGCGGGAAGAAACCTTTGGGCGGACAGCTCATCGGCGGGAATCCCATCGGATTCGGCGGGTAGTAGTCCACGGGCGGATTGCCCATCGACATCGGCAGACATCCCGTCGGGTTCGACGAGTAGAAGTCCTTAGGCGGACTGCCCATTGACATTGGCGGACATCCTGTTGGGTTCGGAGGGTGGTAGTCCATGTGCGAACTGCCTGTCTGTGGAGTGCACATCGAGTTCGACGGGAGGAAGCCGTTAGGTGGACAACCAATTGGCTGTAATTCCATCGGATTAAGCGGGAAGAAGCCTATTGGCGGGCAACTCACCGGCAGACATCCCATTAAGTTCGGCGGGTAGTAGTCTATTGGCGGATTGCCCATCGAGATCGGCGGGAAGAAGCCGTCGGGCGGAGAGCTCATCGGCGGGAATCCCTTCGGGTTCGGCGGGTTGTAGTCCATTTGTGGACTGCGTGGCGGCGAACTGCTCATCGAAAGCGGCGGGATGAAGCCGTTAGGTGGACAATTCATCGGCGGGAATCCCATCGGGTTAAGCGGGTAGTAGTCCACTGGCGGATCGCCCATCGACATCGGCGGACATCCCGTTAGATTCGGTGGATGGTAGTCCATTTGCGGACTGCTTGGCGGCGGGTTTCCAATCGAGATAGGCGGGATGAAGCCGTTAGGTGGACAACCAATTGGCTGTAATTCCATCGGGTTAGGCGGGAGGAACCCTACTGGCAGACAACTCACCGGCAGACATCCCTTCGGGTTCGGCGGGTAGTAGTACATTGGCGGATTGCCCATCGAGAACGGCGGACATCCCGTTAGGTTCGTTGGATGGTAGTCCATTTGCGGACTGCCTGGCGGCGGGTTTCCCATCGAGATCGGCGGGAAGAAGCCGTTGGGCACAAAACTCATCGGCGGGAATCCCTTCGGGTTCGGCGGGTAGTAGTAGTCCATTGGGGGACTGCGTGGCGGTGGATTTTCCATCGAGATCGGTGTGATGAAGCCGTTAGGTGGACAACCCATTGGCTGTAATTCCATCGGGTTAGGCGGGAAGAATACTATTGGCGGACAACTCACCGGAAGACATCCCTTCGGGTTCGGCGGGTTGTTGTACATTGGCGGATTGCCCATCGAGATTGGCGGGAAGAAGCCGTTGGGCGGACAACTCATCGGCGGGAACCCCTTTGGGTTTGGCGGCAAGAAGCTTATTGAAGGGCAACCCATCGGAAGCGGAATGACAAAATAAATCGACAGTCGAATGTCACGAATCGGCGGCAAGTTCGCCTGGTAAGCCTTGTTGAAGTTATTCGACCCAAATCCCATCGGAGTTGGCAGGAAGGAGATCATCGGAGGACAGTCAATCAGGATCGATGGATTCAAGCTCAACGACGGAAGATTCCTCTGGTTCGGCTGCTCGATGGCCGTCATTGGACGGTTCCCGTGGAACGAGAGAACTTTTTGTGGATAAGCTCCACGTTTTATACGTGTGTTATTCTTTGTTAACATTTTACCTGAAAAAATTTCATTTGAAACATGGTTAAAGTGATAGAAGGGTTTGAACAATGCAAGTAACTTTCGGGAAAGTAGATTTGTAGGAACCGTTAAAAAATGTTTGATAGAAAATGGTCTGTGTGGTGCAAGCGGTTTAAAAAACTATCGCAGATTTCGATCTGACAACATTTGAATAAAATCGCTCAAAACTACGTGTGGTTTCGAAAAAGTTGAAGCGGTATGATCCGTTTAATTTTCGTAGCCCGGAGGTCAAAAATGAACAAGAAGACGAGGCGGCCAAGTAGGCTCCTCCCATTTTTTTGCAAAGACACGGTTTCAAGAAACATTGCGGTTCTACTGCGTTTAAGCGAAGACAACTTATTCACAGAACGCATATTCTCAGTTTAAACTATGAAATTTCGACTGCGCGTCAGTCATAAAGTGTGTGCGAACTGACCCTTCGCTTCCAAAACCGTCGACACTCGTTAAAAACCGTCAAAGAGCACTTTTTCAAGTTGTAGACCCGCAATATTTCGTGTAACCGTGCAAAAATGGGAGGAGCCTTTTTTCCACGTCTTTTTTTGTTTATTTTTGACATCCGGGGCCACGAAAATTAAACGGACTATATACAGGAATATATCAGAGATCGATTTCTGGTAGCTGTTAAAAAAATCGATAAAGAGTGGCTTGAGACAAAGAATTTGAAACGGCTTGATAAACTACTACAGAAATCAGTCGAGAGTGAAACATATAAAATCGATAACATTTTTCAGACCGATTAAAGCGGAAAGCAAAAGGAAAAACAGCTGGAGACGAGAAAAATGTAGGGAGCTAAGCGTTGTATGAGCGTAAGTGAGACAACAAACAAGAGGGTGGATCAAAACACGCGAACGCACCTGGCCATGTTCGCAATGGAACGCGTTTGCATACCGCCGCCATATTGCATGTCTACGCATGTGGGTTGAGAAACTGGCAAAAACGGTTTTTCAGGAGAAAAATGATTGGTTTAACGTCCGGAAAGTTTAAAACAATCGAATTTAAGTTCGAAAACTCAAAAGAGGCGAAACAACGGCAGAAATGTTGAGGAACAACCAGTCTACTGGGAAATGTGTTGAAAAGTTTTTTGAACCGATTCAAATTCTTCGCAACGTAAGCCACTTTTTATTGATTTTTCGAACGACTGCCAGAAATCGACTTCCCGCCATAATTTTTTAGGCCTCGTTAATTTTATCATCAGTCAAACAAAACGGTCAACGTTTTTTCAACGGCTCGTACAAATATATCTCACAAAAGATGTTTGCGTGGCTCAAACAGTGCCTAAAAGACAACGAATCCAAAGCGGTTTGAAGAACTATAACAGAAATCGATTTCTGGTAACTGTTGGAAAAAATCGATTTTAAATGGGTTAAGTGGTCAAGAGAAGGTAAAGTGGAAAATGCGAGCGGGAGAATAAGGGAAGGCAAGAAACAAGATGGTGGGTCAAACCGCGTGAGGAGCGTCTGACCCTGTTCTCAATAGGGCGCGTTTGCATAGCGTCGCCTGTTTGCCTGTCTGCGCGCTGGGGCTGAACAACACGCAAATAATCGGTTTTTCACACTGAAAACAACTGCTTTAACGGCTGAAAAGTAGGAAACCGTCGAATTCACGCTCAGAAAATGAAATATGGGCAAATCAATGGCAGAAAGTTTGAAAAACTTGCAAACCACTGCCTGCAAGCTAAAACGAAATAGATTTGATACATGAATAATTTTTGAGCAGTAATTTAACGCCTGAAATATGTGAGAGAAGTTTTTTTTTTGCTTTTCATTCAATTGCGTTAATTCGACGACAAAAACAATTGCAAATACAGTTCGTATTTTGTTAAAATTATTTTTAAAAGTTCATTGTTCCGAACATCGAGGGAGTTTCCGTTGGCGACTTCGAACGAAGTGGGCTCCCATGTTTTGTCGTCTGTCACGATGATGTCCACCTCTGGTTGTTTCTGGACGTACTGCCAGGACATTCGGAAAAGAAAACGGCGCACTCGAGACTCCCGTTTTTGATGAGATTTCAGAAAATCACTATGAACCGCGTTTTTGTACAACAGGCTTTCGAGGGACAGAGAACAAAAGGATTCTAGCCTCTTTAATAAAAATCTCATAAATCAATTAGTTATAGGAATAATTATCCGCTAATTTAAAAAAAAACATTTTTTGGCTTTTGAGTTCTCCGTAGTTTTCGGCGTTCGCATTTCCTTCAAAATGTTTTTAAAAACTTGCCGGTCATTAAAAAAAACAAATAAACACAATTTTGAAACTTAAATCGGCTTATTTAAAACAACTTTGACAATATTTAAAAATAGTAGCCTGTTTTCGAAAATTAAATGAAAAAGATCGTCGCACACGAACTCTCGGAGGGAGCTTTCAAGGTCTGGTCGTTGATTTTCTTGATCAGCTCAGCGTCGTTCGAAAAAGCACCGTAAGAACCATCAGCGGTCACACGAACCCCGAGAGTGCCGAGGATTTTGTCGGAAATTCTTTTTTTTCTCGAATGAAAACATTTAAGCTGAATATGGGAGAAAACTATGTATTTTTTCCATTCAAAAAAAAGTTTACAATAAACTTTGAAAAAAAAATTAGAAAATTATTCTTTCTCAGACACAACAGTTCAAGTTGAAGGTGGGAAAAAATTCAGACTGAACTGGATTTTTTTTGAGAAAAAAAACCGCGTCTGGTTTTTGTTTTTGTTCTTAAAAAACATATTTGTCTGAAAATTTTTTTTTTACAAAAAATTCATGCTAATACATTTCTCACAAAAAAAACTTTGCACAGATTTTTTTTAATTGGGAAAAAATGCTTTTCTCAATTGACTTTTTTACGGAACTGAAAAATTGCGCCTGGAAAAAAAAATCATGCTGAATTTGAAAAAATTTAGAACAGTGATATTGACATAAAAATTCAGAAAAAAACATTTGAAAAAAAAATTCAGAACTTTTCTCTCAAAAAATGTATCCTGAAATTAGAAAAAAATTCAGAAAATTTTTTTTGTTCGACGGTTTTTGTCCGGAACAGGAGGCACGGCGATTTGCTGGAATGGAAGAGGTAGTCTTCAGTGAGAAAACGGAAACTGACCATTTTAGTGGCGAGACGAGGAGCGAGCTTTTTGAAGGAGGTCGTCGCACAGGAACTCTGGGAGAGAGCTTTCAAGGTCTGGTCCTTGATCTTCTTCAGCGTCTCAGCGTCGCTCGGAAGAGCAAGGACCATCAGCGGTCTTAAGGTCCCCGATCGCATCGACGATCTCGTCGCGCTTTTCCTGATTTTACGAAAATTTGTTTCTGAATATTACGAATGTTTTTTAATAATTCGAATACTTTCAAAATTGATTTTAAAACTTACAAAAACTTATTAAATCAGTTTTTTTCATCAACAACCAAATTTTCCAAAACGAATAGTATAAATAAAATTTTTCCATTGTAAAATAACTAAAATAAATTGATAAATTATGATTGAATTCTGAAATTTTTTTGAGAATTAAGAACTGTTGAAGATTTTTTTTTTGAATAATATGAATTGAACTAAGTCTCTTCACTTCTGAATACATCTAAAATCAGTTATTAAAAATACAATAATTTCTAATGAATAATTAAAATCTGAACTAAAAACGTTTTTTTCGTTGCAATATTCCAAAATTAATTTGAGAAATTATGAATTTACTCAAATTGTATTTTTGAAGATTACGAAAAAATCGCTGTTGAATACTGAGCTCACTATTCTTGACACCGGAGAAACGACATACGTTTCTCTGCTACTCACTATTCCGTGTCTCATCGTGAACGAAAATGGGCGGAGCCTATTTTTTATTTGGCCTCCGGTGTCAAGAATACAAATATCTTGATAGTCTCATTACTATTAATTTTATCTGCTCTCATCTCCTCACTTCAAGATAAAGATGATTATCATTCTTATTGATAAGACGTTGACTCTTCACTTTTGGAGCTCACAATCCCCTTTTTGGCAAACACTGGCCAGATATCAAAACTGAGAGACTGCGTTACTTTATAACTACAGTGCTCCACATAAAGATACGCCACCCCCCGAAATTCCGGAAAACTCAAAAATGAGAGGTGCTGAAATTTCGTCCATTTTGGTTTTTAAAACCCTCCTAGAGTAACATTCATACGGTTAACAACAATAATGAGCAAAAAATGGGGAAGCGAAAAAAATCGAAAATTTCAATTTTTCCGTTTTTTCCAATCCACATAATGATACGCCACCCCCAACTTTTTCGAGATTTGATCGGTTTTCATTCAGAATTTGGACATCAATCTGAATTTTGGGTCAGTTTATTGCCTTTTCACAGTAATTCAACAACAGATCCCCTCGACGAAATTTTTAAAAGTTCAAATTAGCGCCAAATTCGCTCAACTGGCCAAATTTCCAGAAAAAAAAATTGGATTCGTTGATATCTGTCGGAATCGGTTGAAAATGAAGTAAGAAAGCTTTCTGGTTAATTGTGGACATTTTCGGATAGAGACAGAAGCGGAATCATGCTTCGATGTCAGAATTCCACACCCGAGAGCTCGATGAGCAAGCGCAAATCGAACTTCCTCGTCCCCGCAGAAATTGTTCGTGAGGTCATACCTTCGAACCAGTTAACCGAAAGGTGTGAGAAGTCAAAGGTACCAAAGGTTCCTCGGAAACAATCCGAATAACCGCTTGGAATTCACCATAGATACGCGATGAAGGAACTGGGGTCGGGAGCGGGTAACGTCGGATTGCTCAAACCGACTTTCCGATGTCAGACGTTTGTCAGCGATGACAAAAGCGTTACACAGATGACTACTGAGGCCACTGACATCACATTCAAAATTAATTATTGCGATACTCTGGCCAAAACTTGAAAGGTTGGGGAGGCACTGAGTGGGCAGTTCATTCATCGCGTGTTTGTGGTGAATTCCAAGCGGTTATTCGGATTGTTTCCGAGGAACCTTTGGTACCTTTGACTTCTCACACCTTTCGGTTAACTGGTTCGAAGGTATGACCTCACGAACAATTTCTGCGGGGACGAGGAAGTTCAATTTGCGCTTGCTCATCGAGCTCTCGGGTGTGGAATTCTGACATCGAAGCATGATTCCGCTTCTGTCTCTATCCGAAAATGTCCACAATTAACCAGAAAGCTTTCTTACTTCATTTTTAACCGATTCCGACAGATATCAACGAATCCAATTTTTTTTTCTGGAAATTTGGCCAGTTGAGCGAATTTGGCGCTAATTTGAACTTTTAAAAATTTCGTCGAGGGGATCTGTTGTTGAATTACTGTGAAAAGGCAATAAACTGACCCAAAATTCAGATTGATGTCCAAATTCTGAATGAAAACCGATCAAATCTCGAAAAAGTTGGGGGTGGCGTATCATTATGTGGATTGGAAAAAACGGAAAAATTGAAATTTTCGATTTTTTTCGCTTCCCCATTTTTTGCTCATTATTGTTGTTAACCGTATGAATGTTAGTCTAGGAGGGTTTTAAAAACCAAAATGGACGAAATTTCAGCACCTCTCATTTTTGAGTTTTCCGGAATTTCGGGGGGTGGCGTATCTTTATGTGGAGCACTGTACTTTATTTATTAAAAAGAAAAAAGAATAACAGACTAGCAAAAACAATGAGATCAATTGATTGCCCCGCGAGCGGCACGGCAAGCCGCAGCCCTCTCGGCTCGCGACGGGGCCTGCTCGGCGAGCCCGACTCCGATGGCCCACAGGGCGACTTGCACGTAATCGCGGAAGGCTACCCGCCACATCGCCTTCTGCTCCGCCGACAGCGCCCTCCACGCGTCGGCTGCAAAAATTGAACATACATTGTACATTGTCGAGTCAATTTTCTTGCACCCGGCTCAAATAGGCTCTGCCCACTTTGAAGTCGGACGTTTTCAGTAAGTCAATGTGAAAATGGGCGAAGCCTATCTGGAGCGTCATCATTTTATTTGACGTTTCGGCAACTCTTTTTCTTACTTTCCCCGGGCTGTCTCAATTTGTTAGGTCACCCCCATGACACCTACATTTGCCCACACCTTCATTGAAAACATGTGTTAATTTTATCATAAAATAACTTCTATTAATAAATAAAGTAGTTTGCGGTCATCCCGCCCACTTTGGAACTGATCTTGAAGTCACGGGCCGACGGGCCGGGCCAGGCCTCGAGAGATTTCGCCTCGACCTGGCCCGGCCCGTGAAAGCTCGCGGTCCGGGCCGAACTTCCGCAAGTCTGCCCAGCTATTGACGATTTATTTGTTATTATCGGATTTTTTGAATGCAATACGCAGACAAATTTTGTTTCCAAACAGTTTCACTTCCCGCTGTTGGTCTCGCCACGAAGGAAGCGAGAGAGTGAGAGACGACAGACGACGAGACAAAAACATTTTTTCGCGCGTTTTTTGTAAATTTTCGAAAAAACGACGCGTTTTCAAAATAAAAATTGAAGAAATATTAATTACAATTCACAATTTACCGAAAAAGTACTGAAACGGGTCGTTTTTTTCGAAAATTTACAAAAAACGCGCGAAAAAATGTTTTTGTCTCGTCGTCTGTCGTCTCTCACTCTCTCGCTTCCTTCGTGGCGAGACCAACAGCGGGAAGTGAAACTGTTTGGAAACAAAATTTGTCTGCGTATTGCATTCAAAAAAATCCGATAATACGAAAATCCTATTATGGGGTGCTATTTTCGGTGGGCTTGCCACCTACTACCTTTCTCCATCTGATTGGGGGACTTCCACTTTTGGCTTCAGGTGCCGTTCTATTATATTGAATACGGTACATCACAATGACGCCTAAAACTCAACATCGAAAGCCCCCCCCCCCCTCTTTTGAAGTTTTTCATGCCGTTCTAAAAGAGGGAAACACTCACCATTCGAAATGCCGTTGCGATGGAGGCCCCGGCGTCTGGCGGCTCCCCGGACCATCAGGAACAGAATGTAGGGAGAGTGGGGGATTGTGAGTTGGGGCGGCGACCTGAAATTATCGATCTTTTTCCAACCATTCGGTTTATAGGCTTGATAATAACCTGGAAAGGCCATTGGCTGCGCGAGGATGTTCATCGTCATTTGGGCGTCCAGTTTTCGATCCGAACTGTAAGACCGCAAAATTTTAAGAAAGACACAGGAAGTGAACAGAATTCAATCAAATATTTATGCATTTTCGGGAACTATGTGATTGCGATGAAAAATCGCTTAACTACGAACTGTCTAGAAATTTTGAAAAAAAAAACCAGAAAAATTCTAATTTTTCTTATTCATTCAGAAATTTTTGGAAAAAAAAATCTTCGAAAAATATTCTAATTTGTCCGAAGTTTTTGAAAAAAGTATTCAAAAAAAGTCTAATTTTTTAAATTCTGTCTAGAGTTTTTGAAAAAAAATTCCAAACTTATTCTAACTTTCCTCATTCCATCTAGAATTTTTGAAAAGAATAATTGAATAATATTTTTATTTTTCTAATTTAATTTCAAAGATTAATTTTTAAAATTCAATTTCAAGAAAAAAATATTCTAATTTTTTTTTGTCTAGAGATCTCGAGAAAAAATATTCGAAAATTGTTTTCATTTTTCTAGTTTTTTCTGAAATTTCTGGAAAAAAAATACACGAAAACTTCTTCATTTTTTCTAATTTGTTCTGAAATTTTTGAAAAAAAATATTGGAAAAATATCATTATTTTTCTAATATAATTTCAAAGATAAAAAATATTCTAATTTTTTTCTTTATTCTGAAATTTTCGAAAAAAAAATTTAATTTTTCTAATTTGTTTTAAAATTTTTGAGAAAAATTCTGTCTAGAATTTTTTGAAAAAAATATTCAAAAATCATTTTTATTTTTCTATTTTTTTCTGAAATTTCTGGAAAAAAAATATTCAAAAAATATTATAATTTTTCTAATTTGTTCTGAAATTTTCGAAAAAAAAGTTATCTTTAAAATAAAAAAAAATCAAGAATTCACCCAAACTGTCATTGTAAATTAGGAACTGTACTTTAAAAAATTATTATAGGGTCAAAGAGTTTCTCCCTTCGTTCCACTCACTTCATTGAGAACCGCTCCCTCGGCGTTCTCCATGATCTTCATCAGATCTTCGACAATTGCCACTTGGAGAAGGGCGCTCATGACGGCCATGCTTCTTCCGTGTTTCACGCCGTCTTCGATGATCTTCGAGCTCGAAGACATCTGTAGAAGGCGCCACATCTCCTCCACGTCGAACTTGTCCGGGAAGAAGGACCTCCTTCTGCCGTTGATTGCCGTGATTTGGATGTTTCTAGAAGGTCATCAACTTTCAGAAATTGTCCCGTGTGAAAGCAACTCACGGATCCCGGTATCAGGTTCACCATCATCTCCAAAATGTCGACTGTCTTCTTGTTGAGCACGTTGGCTCTTAAAATTGAAAACTGATCCAAAAAAATTCTAATGATTAAAATCGCATTTAAAAATTTTTGAGTTTTTAAAATTTAGCAAAAATTTTTTTCAAGGATTGCAAATAATTTCAAAAATTTTTTAGAAAATTAAAAACCAATTTGAGAATTTCTTTAAAACTATAAATGCTAAGAACTAAAAACTAGTTTGGAACAATTTTTAGAAATTGAGAACGAATCTAAACTTTTTTTGAATTTATTTCGGACTTATCGATGAAAAACAAAAATTGCTAAGCTGTTATTCTTAAAAACGTTGAGACATAAACGCGAATTTGAATTTGTGTTTTTTTTAAATTTGTCTAGAATTTTTGAAAAAAAAATTGAAAATATTCGATTTTTTGAATTTGTATAGAATTTTCGAAAAAAAAATTCGAGAAATATTCTGACTTTTTTCGAATTTGTCAAGAATTTTCGAAACAAAAATTCGAGAAACATTCTAATTTTTTAAAATTTGTCAAGAATTTTCGAAACAAAAATTTGAAAAATATTCTAATTTTTTTAAAATTTGTCAAGAATTTTCGAAACAAAAATTTGAGAAATATTCTAATTTTTTTAAAATTTGTCTAAAATTTTCGGAAAAAATTGGAGAAACATTCCAATTTTTTTAAAATTTGTCTAGATTTTTTTTTTAATTCCAGAATAATTTTAATTTTTTTGAATTCGTATAGAATTTTCCAAAAAAAAATTCGAGAGATGTTCTAATTTTCATAAATTTGTCTAGAACTTTCGAAAAAAAATTCGAGAAATATACTAATTTTTTTAAAATTCGTCTAGAATTTTCGAAAAAAAAATCGAGAAATATTCTGACTTTTTTCGAATTTGTCAAAAATTTTCGAAAAAAAAAATTTGAGAAACATTCTAATTTTTTAAAATTTGTCTAAAATTTTCGGAAAAAATTGGAGAAACATTCTAATTTTTTTTTTAATTTGTCTAGAATTTGATTTTTTAAATTCCAGAATAATTTTAATTTTTTTGAATTTGTATAGAATTTTCCAAGAAAAAATTCGAGAAATATTCTAATTTTTCTAAAACTTGTCTAGAATTTTTCAGAAAAAAATTAGAGAGATACTCTAATTATTTTGAATTTGTCTAGAACTTTCGAAAAAAAAATCGAAAAATTATCTAATTTTTTAAAAATTTGTCTAGAATTTTTCAGAAAAAAAATTGAAAGTTATCTATTTTTTGAGTTTGTATAGAATTTTCGAAAAAAAATTCGAGAAATATACTAATTTTTTTAAAATTCGTCTAGAATTTTCGGAAAAAATTGGAGAAACATTCTAATTTTTTTTTTAATTTGTCTAGAATTTTTTTTTTTAATTCCAGAATAATTTTAATTTTTTTGAATTTGTATAGAATTTTCCAAAAAAAAATTCGAGAAATATTCTAATTTTTCTAAAATTTGTCTAGAATTTTCGAAAAAAAATTTCGAGAAACATTCTAACTTTTTAAAACCTGTCTAGAATTTAAAAAAAAAATTTGAAAGTATTCTATTTTTTGAGTTTGTATAGAATTTTCGAAAAAAAATTCGAAAAATATACTAATTTTTTTAAAATTCGTCTAGAATTTTCGAAAAAAAAATCGAGAAATATTCTGACTTTTTTCGAATTTGTCAAAAATTTTCGAAACAAAAATTCGAGAAACATTCTATTTTTTTTTAAATTTGTCTAAAAGTTTTAATTCGTCTAATTCATTTGAAAATTCTTTTTAAAAAAATTCGAAAAAAATTTCAACTTTTCTAATTTATTTTCAAGTTTTTGAAAAAAAAATCGAGAAATATTTTAATTTTTCGAATTCCAAAATTTAAAAAAAAATAAGCTAATTCTAAAATTTAAAAAAAATAAGCTAATTCTAAAATTTAAAAAAATATTTGGAAAACGTTACTTTTCTATCTTTTCTTTTTGCAGGCTTACCTTTTTCAATTTCCTTAGACGGATTTTTTT
Organism: Caenorhabditis afra; assembly: GCA_963570955.1. Lineage (NCBI taxonomy): Eukaryota > Metazoa > Nematoda > Chromadorea > Rhabditida > Rhabditidae > Caenorhabditis > Caenorhabditis afra. Next base: position 1,541,286 of record OY751537.1, on the reverse strand, counting down.
CTTCGACAACATTTTCCGTTGTCGGATATTAGGAAAATAGGGGAGGGGGATAGTTTAGAAAATAGGTGGGATAGTTTAGAAAACAAGAGGGGATAGTTTAGAAAATAAGGGGGGAAAGTTTAGAAAATAAGGGGGGAAAGTTTAGAAAATAAGGGGGGAAAGTTTAGAAAATAAGGGGGGGGGGGGCAACTGTAGAAAATAAAAGTTAGATAGGAATAAGATATGAACTACGATATATGTGGAAGCGGCCATGACGGACGGCCATTGGGAAGGGGAATGAATGAGCGTGGGTAGAGAGGACGGGAAAGGGACAGAAAGAGAGACGCAGAGAAAAAGAATCTGTCGCTTGCAACGCGGCTGCGTAGCGGTTTACGTGGGTAGAGAGGACGGGTAGTGGACAGTTGAAGGCAACGCAAAGCGGAGAGAGAGAAGTATACGGTAACACTTGTTTCAACTGTGTCGTCGCGTGTCCAGAGACCCTTGCCTGAGTGCGACACGAGGTTCTCCCTCGAAGCGGGAGTGGATGTGGGTAGGGACGGGCGGGAGGGAGAAATCTCCTTCTGTCTCTCTTCTGCTTTTCTTTGTTCTCTAACCAACCCCTCGCACATTCCCAATCAAGGTTTGTCGCAACAGAGAGCGTTGGAAAAAAGAGACTATGACGGCGAAATTGCGTCTGGACTGGATGACGCACTCAGCCGCGTTTACTTAGTTGCCCAATTTTTTGTTATTCGAACGAAAAAGAATGGCATGGGGTATTGAAAGTGAAAACAAGAAAAAAACTGAATTTTTAAAAAACAGAGAAAGAGAGAACCGACGTCATGTACCTTCCGAGTGGACCCTGCTGAGCAAATTGAGGATTTTAAGGAAGAGAAAAAGGAAATCAATGCATTGAAAGTATCTTATAAAAATTCTCAAATATTCCTATTAGAAAATCAATGAAAAAAGGAGAAGGGTAATTTTTTTTTATACTCTTTACAATTTTAGGAGTTAGGAAAAAAAATAGGTAGATTTCTTTTGTCAAAAACTTTTTTTGGGTTTTGAAGAAATGAGAAAATGGAAAATTATTTTTTGTATAAAAAAATTTTTAACTCGCAAAAAATAGAAAATTTACAAAACTGATTTTTACAAAAGTAATTTTTTTAAACTCAAAATTTCCCCGAGAATCAATCTTTCAGAGAACCAAAAAAAATTTTTTTTGAAAATCTGAAATTTTTTGTTGACCTTTTTGATAAGAAAAAAGAAGATAACGGAATTAATTGAAAAAAGTCCGTCCATCGTCATGATTGTAGTCTCGTCTGCCGACCTGGTCGCTGTCTCGTCCATTGTCATGGTAGCTATCGCCCCACAAAATTCATTTTCCTAATTCCCGAGATTAGGAAAAATCAAATTCAAGAATCCACAGAAGGGACCCTTACGATTTTGGGGTTTTGGGTGTTGGTCTATTAGAGGTGCCGTTCAAATAGAGGTGACGCTGTAATACAAGTTTCACGGTATTTTTTTTCGAGTCTCATCAGATGTAATTGTAATTGTAATTGTAATTGTTTTATTTCGTAAGTGATAATTGACATGAAAAGTTAATGGTGAGATGATGTCTTCTACAATATGGTTGATCCCAGCAGTTCAAAAATTATTGGGTGGAACGTAAAACGTACCTTTTTAAGTTGACTTTAGAGTCGGAAGAGTCGGCTTTCTCAAGTCGAAGCTCGTTTCACTTTGCGTTTCGACAATGTGATCCTGCCTGGATGCTAACATCTTCTGAAAAGTATTTCAAGCTCTTCGCGTTTTTGAAACCGAATCCTTACCTTTAAAGAGTGAATAGTTCCGTTGTCAGAATCGGTGAGACTAGAAAGTCAATTGAAGTAGAAGAGGGGGTTACTGTAGAAAATAAATAAAGGCCAGGAAGAAGAGGCCGTCGGAAGACAAGGCCAGGAAAAAGAGGCCGTCGGAAGACAAGGCCAGGAAGAAGAGGCCGTCGGAAGACAAGGCCAGAAGTGAAGGATAGTATGAATGAGACTGGCCCAAATCTTATTTTGGTTCACATGAAAAAGGGCGGAGCCTAATGCTAGGTCATCTGTCGTTGTTGTCTGCCCGGTCGCACCTCCTCTAGTCGATACAATCACAGCGACAGATGGGTAGTTAATGACGTCCGTAAACTACACCTGGCAAAACAAGGGCTCAGTAGAGAACAAAGACAGGCTATAGATAAACATCGTACTTGTCAAATAGGGTGGAAAGAGAAGAGTACCTCAAACTTCGGAAACTTCAGAAAGGGTGGCAGCTCGCGCAGTACTATGAGTACACAATCAAAATGATCGAAAAATTGCTATCATATTTTCGAAAAACTGGTTATTTATTTTTGAAAAATTGACAATTTTCTTTCGAAAAATTGGTATTTCATTCTCGAAAAATTAGTATTTTATCTCAAAAAATTTCTAATTTTTTAAAATTGGTAATTCGTTATCGGAAAATTGGTGATTTATCTCCGAAAATTGGAATGGTAATTCATTTCTGAAAAGTTGGTATTTTGTTCCCGAAAAAATGAATTTATTTCCACAAAAGTTGGTATTTTCTTTTTTAAAAAATAGGTATTTTATTTTCGAAAAATTGGTATTTTACCTCAAAAAGTTGGATTCTATTTTTGAAAAACTGGTAATTCATTTTCGAAAAACTGATTGTTTAGTTTCGAAAAATTTCTCATTTATTTACAAAAAGTTGGTAATTCATTTTTGAAAAGTGGGTATTTCGTTCCCGAAAAAATGAATTTATTTCCAAAAAAGTTAGTATTTTATTTCCAAAAAAGTTAGTATTTTATTTCCAAAAAAGTTAGTATTTTATTTCTAAAAAAGTTAGTATTTTATTTTCACAAAATGGGAAAACATTTTCCAAAAATTGGTAATTCATTTTCCGAAAATTGGTTTTGTTTTGGAAAAATTGGTATTTTATTATCAAAAATCTGTATTTTAATTTCGAAAACCTGGTAATTTATTTTTGAAAAATTGGATGTTTGTTTCTAAAAAATGTTTCATTCAGTTACAAAAAATTGGTTATTTATTTCCGAAAAGTTGCATTTTTGTTTTCCAAAAAATTGTAATTTATTATCGAAAAATTGGTGTTTTAGTTTCGAAAAATTGGCGATTTTCTTTTGAAAAATTGCTAATTCATGTTCAAAAAATTGGTATTTTATATCAAATACTTGCTAAGTTTTTTTTTCAAATCTTTACTATACTATTTGCGTTATGGACTCTGTCTTGCGCTCAAACCGAAATAACATCCCAGCCTTTGGACCGATCGGTCTGATATTTTGCATAGCCCTATGGGTCTCAGAGCGCTTCACCCCTATAACATTTTTGGTCCGGATTACGGTAGGATTACGGTACCTACAGTAGAAACGGTCATTTTTGACACTTTTTCGTACCGAACCGATTGACTCCAAATTTTCATGGGAGCATTATCAGGGTGGGGGAATGTTACTACCAAAATATCTAAGAGGTTGTACGACGGCTACGGTAGATACGGTAGTCGGAATTTCGCAACATCACTTTTTCAAGAAGTTACAGCTGTCGTTGGGGGGATAGGGGGATGACGGGGAGTGGTTTGTTTTGAGAGGTGGGCAGGGTACTACAGTTACAGTAAGCGGAAATTATCGATTGATTCGGGTTACGGTAGAAACAGAGGGACGGATATTTGTCTGCGTCTCTCACTTTCCCGCACTCTCTCGCCTTTTTTTGTCAAAAATCAAACTGGAATCTCCCAACAACTGATGGAATGTTCCAAAAAGAGAGCAGGGAGAGGGGGGTTTCGATAGGATTGGGGGGAGATTCAAACATTGGGTAGGGGTACCTTTTGGCGGGAGATTCAAACTTTGGGTAGGGGCACCTTTTGGCGGGAGATTCAAACTTTGGGTAGGGGCACCTTTTGGCGGGAGATTCAAACTTTAGGTAGGGGTACCTTTTGGCGGGAGATTCAAACTTTGGGTAGGGGTACCTTTTGGCGGGAGATTCAAACTTTGGGTAGGGGCACCTTTTGGCGGGAGATTCAAACTTTGGGTAGGGTTACCTTTTGGCGGGAGATTCAAACTTTAGGTAGGGGTACCTTTTGGCGGGAGATTCAAACTTTGGGTAGGGGTACCTTTTGGCGGGAGATTCAAACTTTAGGTAGGGGTACCTTTTGGCGGGAGATTCAAACTTTGGGTAGGGTTACCTTTTGGCGGGAGATTCAAACTTTGGGTAGGGGTACCTTTTGGCGGGAGATTCAAACTTTGGGTAGGGGCACCTTTTGGCGGGAGATTCAAACTTTGGGTAGGGGCACCTTTTGGCGGGAGATTCAAACTTTGGGTAGGGGCACCTTTTGGCGGGAGATTCAAACTTTGGGTAGGGGCACCTTTTGGCGGGAGATTCAAACTTTAGGTAGGGGTACCTTTTGGCGGGAGATTCAAACTTTGGGTAGGGGTACCTTTTGGCGGGAGATTCAAACTTTAGGTAGGGGTACCTTTTGGCGGGAGATTCAAACTTTGGGTAGGGGTACCTTTTGGCGGGAGATTTAAACTTTGGGTAGGGGTACCTTTTGGCGGGAGATTCAAACTTTGGGTAGGGGCACCTTTTGGCGGGAGATTCAAACTTTGGGTAGGGGCACCTTTTGGCGGGAGATTCAAACTTTGGGTAGGGGTACCTTTTGGCGGGAGATTCAAACTTTGGGTAGGGGCACCTTTTGGCGGGAGATTCAAACTTTGGGTAGGGGTACCTTTTGGCGGGAGATTCAAACTTTGGGTAGGGGCACCTTTTGGCGGGAGATTCAAACTTTGGGTAGGGGCACCTTTTGGCGGGAGATTCAAACTTTGGGTAGGGGCACCTTTTGGCGGGAGATTCAAACTTTGGGTAGGGGCACCTTTTGGCGGGAGATTCAAACTTTGGGTAGGGGCACCTTTTGGCGGGAGATTCAAACTTTGGGTAGGGGTACCTTTTGGCGGGAGATTCAAACTTTGGGTAGGGGTACCTTTTGGCGGGAGATTCAAACTTTGGGTAGGGGCACCTTTTGGCGGGAGATTCAAACTTTGGGTAGGGGCACCTTTTGGCGGGAGATTCAAACTTTGGGTAGGGGCACCTTTTGGCGGGAGATTCAAACTTTGGGTAGGGGTACCTTTTGGCGGGAGATTCAAACTTTGGGTAGGGGCACCTTTTGGCGGGAGATTCAAACTTTGGGTAGGGGTACCTTTTGGCGGGAGATTCAAACTTTGGGTAGGGGCACCTTTTGGCGGGAGATTCAAACTTTGGGTAGGGGTACCTTTTGGCGGGAGATTCAAACTTTGGGTAGGGGTACCTTTTGGCGGGAGATTCAAACTTTGGGTAGGGGCACCTTTTGGCGGGAGATTCAAACTTTGGGTAGGGGCACCTTTTGGCGGGAGATTCAAACTTTGGGTAGGGGCACCTTTTGGCGGGAGATTCAAACTTTGGGTAGGGGTACCTTTTGGCGGGAGATTCAAACTTTGGGTAGGGGCACCTTTTGGCGGGAGATTCAAACTTTGGGTAGGGGTACCTTTTGGCGGGAGATTCAAACTTTGGGTAGGGGTACCTTTTGGCGGGAGATTCAAACTTTGGGTAGGGGCACCTTTTGGCGGGAGATTCAAACTTTGGGTAGGGGCACCTTTTGGCGGGAGATTCAAACTTTGGGTAGGGGCACCTTTTGGCAGGAGATTCAAACTTTGGGTAGGGGCACCTTTTGGCGGGAGATTCAAACTTTGGGTAGGGGCACCTTTTGGCGGGAGATTCAAACTTTGGGTAGGGGCACCTTTTGGCGGGAGATTCAAACTTTGGGTAGGGGTACCTTTTGGCGGGAGATTCAAACTTTGGGTAGGGGTACCTTTTGGCGGGAGATTCAAACTTTAGGTAGAGCCACCTTTTGGCGGGAGATTCAAACTTTGGGTAGGGGTACCTTTTGGCGGGAGATTCAAACTTTAGGTAGGGGTACCTTTTGGCGGGAGATTAAAACTTTGGGTAGGGGCACCTTTTGGCGGGAGATTCAAACTTTAGGTAGGGGTACCTTTTGGCGGGAGATTCAAACTTTGGGTAGGGGTACCTTTTGGCGGGAGATTCAAACTTTAGGTAGGGCCACCTTTTGGCGGGAGATTCAAACTTTGGGTAGGGTTACCTTTTGGCGGGAGATTCAAACTTTAGGTAGGGGTACCTTTTGGCGGGAGATTAAAACTTTGGGTAGGGGCACCTTTTGGCGGGAGATTCAAACTTTAGGTAGGGGTACCTTTTGGCGGGAGATTCAAACTTTGGGTAGGGGTACCTTTTGGCGGGAGATTCAAACTTTAGGTAGGGGTACCTTTTGGCGGGAGATTCAAACTTTGGGTAGGGTTACCTTTTGGCGGGAGATTCAAACTTTAGGTAGGGGTACCTTTTGGCGGGAGATTCAAACTTTGGGTAGGGGTACCTTTTGGCGGGAGATTCAAACTTTAGGTAGGGCCACCTTTTGGCGGGAGATTCAAACTTTGGGTAGGGTTACCTTTTGGCGGGAGATTCAAACTTTGGGTAGGGTTACCTTTTGGCGGGAGATTCAAACTTTGGGTAGGGGCACCTTTTGGCGGGAGATTCAAACTTTGGGTAGGGGTACCTTTTGGCGGGAGATTCAAACTTTGGGTAGGGGCACCTTTTGGCGGGAGATTCAAACTTTGGGTAGGGGCACCTTTTGGCGGGAGATTCAAACTTTGGGTAGGGGCACCTTTTGGCAGGAGATTCAAACTTTGGGTAGGGGCACCTTTTGGCGGGAGATTCAAACTTTGGGTAGGGGCACCTTTTGGCGGGAGATTCAAACTTTGGGTAGGGGCACCTTTTGGCGGGAGATTCAAACTTTGGGTAGGGGTACCTTTTGGCGGGAGATTCAAACTTTGGGTAGGGGTACCTTTTGGCGGGAGATTCAAACTTTAGGTAGAGCCACCTTTTGGCGGGAGATTCAAACTTTGGGTAGGGGTACCTTTTGGCGGGAGATTCAAACTTTAGGTAGGGGTACCTTTTGGCGGGAGATTAAAACTTTGGGTAGGGGCACCTTTTGGCGGGAGATTCAAACTTTAGGTAGGGGTACCTTTTGGCGGGAGATTCAAACTTTGGGTAGGGGTACCTTTTGGCGGGAGATTCAAACTTTAGGTAGGGCCACCTTTTGGCGGGAGATTCAAACTTTGGGTAGGGTTACCTTTTGGCGGGAGATTCAAACTTTAGGTAGGGGTACCTTTTGGCGGGAGATTAAAACTTTGGGTAGGGGCACCTTTTGGCGGGAGATTCAAACTTTAGGTAGGGGTACCTTTTGGCGGGAGATTCAAACTTTGGGTAGGGGTACCTTTTGGCGGGAGATTCAAACTTTAGGTAGGGGTACCTTTTGGCGGGAGATTCAAACTTTGGGTAGGGTTACCTTTTGGCGGGAGATTCAAACTTTAGGTAGGGGTACCTTTTGGCGGGAGATTCAAACTTTGGGTAGGGGTACCTTTTGGCGGGAGATTCAAACTTTAGGTAGGGCCACCTTTTGGCGGGAGATTCAAACTTTGGGTAGGGTTACCTTTTGGCGGGAGATTCAAACTTTGGGTAGGGTTACCTTTTGGCGGGAGATTCAAACTTTGGGTAGGGGCACCTTTTGGCGGGAGATTCAAACTTTGGGTAGGGTTACCTTTTGGCGGGAGATTCAAACTTTGGGTAGGGGCACCTTTTGGCGGGAGATTCAAACTTTGGGTAGGGGCACCTTTTGGCGGGAGATTCAAACTTTGGGTAGGGTTACCTTTTGGCGGGAGATTCAAACTTTAGGTAGGGGTACCTTTTGGCGGGAGATTCAAACTTTGGGTAGGGGTACCTTTTGGCGGGAGATTCAAACTTTAGGTAGGGGTACCTTTTGGCGGGAGATTCAAACTTTAGGTAGGGGTACCTTTTGGCGGGAGATTCAAACTTTGGGTAGGGGTACCTTTTGGCGGGAGATTCAAACTTTGGGTAGGGGTACCTTTTGGCGGGAGATTCAAACTTTGGGTAGGGGTACCTTTTGGCGGGAGATTCAAACTTTGGGTAGGGGCACCTTTTGGCGGGAGATTCAAACTTGGGGTAGGGGTACCTTTTGGCGGGAGATTCAAACTTTGGGTAGGGGTACCTTTTGGCGGGAGATTCAAACTTGGGGTAGGGGTACCTTTTGGCGGGAGATTCAAACTTTGGGTAGGGGCACCTTTTGGCGGGAGATTCAAACTTTGGGTAGGGGCACCTTTTGGCGGGAGATTCAAACTTTGGGTAGGGGCACCTTTTGGAGGGAGATTCAAACTTTGGGTAGGGGCACCTTTTGGCGGGAGATTCAAACTTTGGGTAGGGGCACCTTTTGGCGGGAGATTCAAACTTGGGGTAGGGGCACCTTTTGGCGGGAGATTCAAACTTGGGGTAGGGGTACCTTTTGGCGGGAGATTCAAACTTTGGGTTTCTTGGCGGGAGACGAATTCATATCAAAAACCGTCTTTCAAACAGTTTTTTGCAACAAAAAAAAGCGTGTCGTCAACTTCAGCGAAAGCCAGTGGGTAGACGCGGCGATAGCCTCGCCGAAAATTGGATTCTTGTTTCGAAAAATGAGCAATTCATTTTCGAAAAACTGATTGTTTAGTTCCGAAAAGTGTTTTATTTATTTACAAAAAATTTGTAACTTATTTTTGATAAGTGGGTAAAACCGGTAGTTTATTCATGAAAAGTTGGGTTTTTTTTCCAAAAATTTGCATTTTATTGTCGAAAAATTGTTAATTTGTTATCGAAAAATTGGTAATTTATTTCCAAAAAATGGGCTATTGTTCGCGAAAAATAATGAATTGATTTCCAAAAAGTTGGTATTTTATTTTCAAAAAATTGACTCTCTATTTTCGAAAAATTAGGGTTTTATTTTTGAAAAGTTGCTAATTCGTTTTCCAAAAATTGGTGATTTATCTCCGAAAATTGAATTCTTGTTTCGAAAAATGAGTAATTCATTTTCAAAAAAACTGGTTTTTCATTTTCGGAAAACTGATTGTTTAGTTTAGAAAATTTTTTTATTTGTTTACAAAAAGTTGGTAATTCATTTTTGAAAAGTGGGTATTTTGTTCCCGAAAAATAATGAATTTATTTCCAAAAAAATTTTTGTTTTATTTTCATAAAATTTTTAATTAATTATCGAAAAGTTGGGATTTTATTTTCGAAAAACAATTTATTTTTGAAAAATTGGCGATTTTATTATAAAAAATTGGTAATTCATGTTCAAAAAATCAGTAATTTGTTTTCGAAAAGTTGGTTTTTTGTTTTCAAAAAATTGGTATTTTATCTCAAAAAGTTGCTATTTTTTTAAATTGGTAATTCATTTTCGAAAAACTGATTATTTAGTTTCGAAAATTTTCTTTTTTGTTTACAAAAAATTGATAATTTTTTTTTGAAAGTGGGTATTTTGTTCCCGAAAAATAATGAATTTATTTCCCCGAAAAATAATGAATTTATTTCCAAAAAATTGGTATTTCATTTTCAAAAAATTGATTATCTATTTTCGAAAAAGTGGTATTTAATTTCTGAAAATTTGGTAATTCATTTTCGAAAAACTGGTTGTTCATTTCCAAAAATACGTAGTTTTATTCAATTATTATTCACAAAATTCCCAAACACCAAGATATTTATTCAATTTTTTTTAAATCCCCAAAAAATGGGATTTTTTTAGAATGAATAAACACAAAATTCCAAAGCACTTGAAATTTTCTATAACTATCATTTGACACAATACCAATGCAACACAATTTTTTTTGCATAAGGTTCCGTAAACTTCTTTTTTAAAGTGTTTGTCCGCCTGAGAAGTCCGGGAATACGAGAGAGACCCCAACGTGTTTTTTCATCCTGAACAATTATTTCTTATTACTTCAGTTGATGCTTGAAAAAACGTTCAATTCCATGTAATTGGAAGTAACCTTCTTTTCAGTTTACAGGCCGGATGACGTCATCTAGACACTGCGCAGGCGCAGATGGTGAGGCAGAAGGCCGCAGGGGCCTCATTCACATAACAACACTGACGCACTCTTCCTAATCCCCATTCTCTCGCTTACGCTGTGCCAGATGACCTCTCTCTTCTTCACACACGCACACGAAGCCCCCCTCCTTCCCTTGCGTTCACCTTTTTCTGGCACTCTCTTCACATTCTTCACTCTCTCACCCGTCTTTCTGTCTGTCTGACTGTCTCACTGTGTGTGTCTTATCTTTTGTTTGCTAGTGGCCCCACTTCTTCGCCCCCGACCGCCGGTTACTCATTCTCCTTCCCAATGACTGTCCTGGACGGTCGCTTGCATTTTTCTCTCAATATTTAACCTTATTTTCTACAGTAACCCCCTTTTATTTTCCTAATAATCGACAACGGAAAATGTTGTCAAATAAAAAAGGTTAGTAGCAAATGTTTCATTGGCTTTCCTTTTTTTTACATTTTTTCCCCTTCACAATTTTTTTTTCTGAAATCAGTTTTTAGCAATTTCATTTCTTTCAATAGTATTTTTTTTGGAAACAACAAATTAACTTGAGTAATTTCCTACATCACTTTTTTCATTTGAAAAAAAAAATGATTCAAGTAATGTCCTGAAATTGAAAAACGAGCTTATCATTGATATTTTTATGAATCTTTTGAAATTTCGAGAAAAATTCTGAAGTTTGTGGAAGTTATGAAAAACTAGTAGAGCACCAAAAACATTTGAATAAATCAATAGAATTTTCAGAAAAGTTTTACAATTTTCTGATTTTTTTGAAGAAAAATTGAAAAATTTCGGCCGTCAGAAGAAACATGCACATTGTGCAAAAAAAGAAAGAAAAAACTGAAGCAATGATGGTTTAGCATAGTAAGCTCAGGCAATGTGCTTTTTGCAGGAAAAAGCCAAGAAACAAGCTGTTCTGCTCGCCAAACAGACGCGAAATCCACCTGTCACCATCATCGCGTTTGGTTGGAAATGGAAAATGCTGGTTGGCAATTCTCTCAAATTGAAAAAAAATAAAAAGGTGAGGAGACGACTATAGTTTTTTTTTGTGACTTTCAAAATGTTTTTCTTTGTGATTTAAAAAAATAGTTCCAGTATTTTTCTAAATTATACAAACTTTTCAGAAAAAGAGTTTGAGGAATTTTCTGAACATATTATATTAATTTGGAACAAAAAAATTCAAGTAACTCCCTGAACTTTTCATATTTATTCGAAATGAAAAAAAAAATCCCGTAATTTCTTTCAAATATTTTTTTGGAAAAAAAAATCAATTAAAGTAACTCCCTAAATTGTTTTCAAATTCAAAGGAAAAAAAGTTGTTTAAATTCAAAGCAAAAAAGTATTTCCAGTCTATTTTTAAATCATTCATTTTTGGGAAACGAAGAATTGATTTTCCAATATTTTCAATTTTCAATCTCGTCGTGCGGTGAGTTATCGATTGTGAACAAGGGGTCAATTTAAATTTTAATAGTGTTTGAAAATTTGTGACCAATTAACAATGTTTGTTGTTTTCCAGGAGTGTCGAGCTCATCGACAAATGCCACACAATCCGCCTCACGGATCCCGACATCGTGCGGAAGGTCAAAAGAACGCGAGCCGAAAATATCGAGTTGGCCCTGGCGCTCGGGATGAATTCGGCAACGGAAAACCAGCTCGACGATATCGTCAAAGGCTATGTCGCCGAATATGAGTCGTAAGTTTTTACAGCTTTTGGTTTTTGGTAGATTTTTTTGAATAGTTTTTTCCAGGGTTGTCACGGTTCTACCAAATGGTCTACCAAATGGGCAAAAACATTCTACCAAATGGGCAAAAACGGATTTTCGAATTTTCAGCCATTCAAATTTTGGCCACGAAAACGCTCAATTTGCAGCAATATGATTTTTTTACTGCAAACTATGATTTTTGTACGCATTCCAAAGTTGAAATTCCCGAAAAAACGGAAAAAATATTGCGAAAAAAATTAATTTTTTAATTCCGGGCCGCCGGGCTGGAATTTGACAACCCTGCTAAAACCAACGTTGATTCTCAAATTCGTCCACAACCTATTGCTCGACTGCATCTCTCAAAGAGGGAGACCAGAGTTGAGCAGTCGTCCTGAGTGACCCATTCCGATCTGATCTCCTGACCTGTCCGCTTGATCTTTCTGTCCCGTCTGCTACGAGCTTTTTCTGCTCCCTCTCTCGGTGCCTGGATGCGTCGCGACACTTGTTGGCGTCCCGATCCGTGCACCAGAGTTGCGCGGAATTCCGTCTTCCGTCTTCCGGCACTTTTCTTCTTCCGTCTTCCTTCCTTCCCCCCCCCCCCCCCCGAGCTCAGAGGGCGGAAATATATTTGACCTTCCGCCTCCAAAAATTGGCGTTTTTTTCATTGCTACGTATAAGTACGTATAGTCCCGACCTCTTTGAGTACAGATCCACTAAGAATTCACTACTTTAGATCTATTTTATTAAGATTTTCGGTGTTCCCTATGGATTTTTTCCTTCCGTCTTCCGTCTTCCGCCATTCTTCCTCTTCCGGCTTCCGTCTTCCGTCTTCCGGAAAAATTTTTTTATTCCGCCTTCCGGAAAAAAAAGTTTGTTCGGTTTTCCGTCTTCCGTCTTCCGGAACGAAAAATCTTGTTCCGTCTTCCGTCTTCCGGATTTCAAATTTTCATTTTCGCGCAACTCTGCCGTGCACCGAGCTGGACCTCGAGCGCGATTATCAGGTCGAGAAATAGTGCACCGAGTTGACCGTCCTCCCTTTTCGGTCCATTTTCTATCGATTGCGTTTTCTTGGAAGGGGGGTCGTTGTGTGATCGATTTTCGGGTCGCGCAGCGGTGGCCGGCGGCCGGAGAGTTGCCAGCCATGCAATTCGCCTTTCAGCCTCGTGAATCCTTCCCCTTTCATTTCCCCTTGATCATTTTTGATTTCCCCTTCAATTTCAGAATGGCTGCTCCCTCGCCAACTCCTTCCGCTTCAACATCGGCTCCAGCTCCAGCCCCGCAAGCTTCACAAGCACCGGACGACGACAACGAGTGTCCGATCTGCTGCCCGACGACAACGAGTGTCCGATCTGCTGCCCGACGACAACGAGTGTCCAATCTGCTGCTCGGTGATGGTGCTGCCGTTCACCGTGCCCGCCTGCCAGCACGTCTTCTGTTTCGCGTTCATCAAGGCGATCAGTCTGCGCAATCTCGGCGGCTGCCCACTCTGCCGTGCCGCCGTTCGCCACGAACTGTTCGACCGTCCCAAGCAGCAGCTGAACCTGAAGATGGAACTGCAGGAAGCCGGCACGTCCTCCTCTCAAATGGCGATCGCGAATCCGATGTACTGGCTCTACGATGGACGCGGCAACGGCTGGTGGCGCTTCGATCCGCGCACCGAGAAGGACCTGGAGAGGGCGTTCCAGACGGGCGCCGGCACCGCCGATCTGATGATCATGGGCCGACGGTACACAGTCGAGTTCGCCACAATGGTGCAGTACCAGACAAACGATCGTCGCCGAAACCCGCAGTTCGATCGCTCCGTCAAGCGCGTCGAGGTGAAGGGCGTCGCCGGCATGTTCAACGGATAATTCTGATGTTTTCGTGACAGAAAATAAACGCATTCTTTTTTCTCCACTGTTTTCAAACTCTAAAGCATCGTTTCTACCTTTGAAATGCGAAAAAAGTGAAGAGCTACTTTTCTTGAACAAAAGCCATAAAAAAGTGAAAAATTTTCAGCCATTCAAACAAAAACTCTCAATTCGCAGCGATACGAGTTTTTTTGCGGCGAATTATGAATTTAGCAGGCAATTTTCAGCTAAAAATCGCGAAAAAAAAGGAAGAAAAAATGTGCGAAAATTTTTTTTCGACAGGACCGGCTCGGAATTTGGGGCAACCCTGCAAAAAAAAAGAGCCAAAAATCGCTGAAAATTGACTGATTTGAACCAAAAAAGTCGGAAAAATGCGCCAATTTTGGGCTGAAATCAAACCAAAACAGCTCGTTTTCTTTGTTTCTTGTATTACCGGCCACCGGTCCCGATCGACGCAACCGCGTTTATTCCTCAGCACAAAAGTTGGGGAGGGGGCTGAAATCACGTCACTTTACAGTTTTTCCCTCCTCGAACGAGAGGATGTTCTCTTTTTTTGGCGAATTATCTCGTTTTTCGGTGGTCCGTCACTCGCGGAACTGGGAAGAGCTGAGCAATTTCATCATCAGAGATATCTCTGATATCCACGTTGCATGAGGCGCGGGAGGGCAGCTTGGCAGCTGTTCCAGAGGTGAATTTGCAGATGCCGCCGCCATCTGCAAATTTGGCTTGCGTTCAACGGGGCGCGTTTGAAACACGAATCACGGCTACAGTATTACTTCGTCAGGGAGCACGTGATCGTAATATGTTATAATTTGTACCCCCCTTATCACGCTCCCTTCACCTGCTTTTCCTTTTTCTAAATCACCAGCGAACAACAAGACCATTGGCATTGTTGCCTTTTTTGGCGTTTTCTTTGAAGTCTCGTCAGTTTTACTTTTTCATTTTCCTTCGTCGATGTGTTTACCGCCGCCCGTCATCCAGAGGACGCGGAGTCGGTTCCATTCGCTCACGATTTCGGACGATCCGCCTCAATCTGCGTGAGTTCGACCCCCCCCCCCCCCCCCCCCCCCCCCCCTCCTTTGGGAGCTCTCATTGCGCGGTCTGCGTCTTTAAATTTCTCCGGATGCGGTAGAGATACTGTAGCGTTTATTGGCGCAGCACTCCTGTGGGCTCTCATTCTCGACCACTTCCGGTCTTTTTCTTCGCATTCTTTTCTGTTTTCGAACTGTCATTCGCCTTAATTGCCTTTCTTTATCAAATTCGTTATTTTACCGTTTGCGAGCAGAAATCAACCGCAATGGGAAGGAACCTTCTTTTCATTCTTCACGACGTCATCTGGACACTGCAAAGGTGCAGATGGAGGGGCAGATGGCCGAAGGGGCCTCATTCACATTACAACATTGTCGCACTCTTCCTAATCCCTCTTCTCTCGCTCACGCTGTTTCTGGTGACCTCCTCTTGGCAAGTGACCTTTGCTGTTTCACCACCCCTCTGCCCGTCCTCTCCCTATCCAAACACATTCATTCATTCTCCTTCCCAATGACTGTCCTGGACGGTCGCTTGTATTTTTCTCTCCCTATTTAACATTATTTTCTACAGTAACCCCCCTCCTTTTTTTCCCAATAACCAACAACGGAAAATGTTGTTCAAATAAAAAAAGTAAGTTGAAAATTTTTCATTGACTTTCAATTTCTAATAATTTTTAGTTGGAATAAAAAAAATAATTCCACTAATTTCCCAAATTATTCTTGCTTTTTTCAAAAACAACAAATTAACTTCAGTAATCACCTAATTTTTTTCTCGGATTTAAAAAATATTTCCTTAGTTATTTATTTTCATTTGAAAACTCGCGTTTTAAGTTGGTTTTTGTGTGGTTTCAAGTCAAAAAAATTAGTCCTCAATTTACAGTTGCTCCACAAGATGATCTCCGAGCAAGATCCGTTTGTCGTGGGCGGCCTGCCGGACCTTCTCCACGAAAAGATCTTCGAGTTGGTAAACTACGACGATATGTAAGTTCTCCTGCTGTTATCGATCCAATATATGTGTTTAGGGTAACGTTCGCGAGTCTCAACGCCGCCAACTTCGAGCTGATCGAGACGGTCGGCCGGTTCATCAAACCGACAAAGATGGACATCACCATTGAGCAGACGGTTCACACGATCACCGTTTCGGGCGGTAAACGTCGTCCGTTTTCGTGGAGCGCCTACACTCCCAAAAATAAACCGGCGAACAAGGGCCCCCTGGAAGATGTCGTGCTCGGCAAGCTGAAGATGTCGGCGTCGTGCGTTGACGGCAACTACCAGATGTTGCAGAGCGGCACTTTGGCGGAGCTGTTCGGAATGATCGAGGCGCTGCAGACGCTGTTCCATTGCCCGATCGACGTCGTCACATGCTATTCGCGATACGATGTGAACCTGATGGCGTTGCTCACCTCGCCGTTTTTCCAGTCGCCACGGAAATTCATAATGGGAGAGTTGGCTCCGAAGCGGGACGAGTTGGAGTACCTGTTGACCCATCTGAAAACCGGACACCTCGAACTGAAGGCCACCCCCGTGCTCCGATTCGGCACCCGACAGGAGCTGTCCTTCTCGAAGATTGAGATACACCACTCGGAATGGGTGACATTCGAGAATCTGGTTCAAATGATGAGCGACGCGAAACGTGTGACACTTTGGCACTGCCGCCTCACCAAAGACGACATCAACGCCGCGTTCAAACGATGGCAACGGAGCACGTGGCCACTCGAGGTGCTGGTAATAAGCCGCAGAAGCACGCTTCCGACGGGTTCCCGCCGCGCTATGCCCAACGCGCGTAACCTCCTCAAGTCGATCAAAACAAGCCAAGGAAAGAAGTTGAAGGGAAGCGCGACGTACTTCAACCCAACGACGCCGTACGAGCAAGGACTGGACTTTCAACGCACCGATGGCGTCACAGCGACGATGCTTGTGAAGCTAGATGACGATTGTGAGCAGGAGATCATTTTGACCGTCTGGCACGATCCCAAGTGCCTGGTGACTTCACCGTGAACTCAACTTTGTTATATTCCATTCATGTGGCCAAATAAATGTTTGTTTTCAAAATATAGCCCTGATGTCTAATCAGTATTCATGGATGTTGTGCGTTGTGTGTGCGAGTGGGTGACCACCTGCGCAATATGGATTTGTGTCTTGGCCTGGCTGGCACCAACACCCCTTCCCCTCCCCATTGCGACGACAATCTGAATAATGAGAAAAACGAGAGAGTATGGCGGGTGTATGGAGACTCAGACCCACCCAGGACAGTTGCAGTGGGAGGCTTCTCACTGCCGACTCTACCCCCCCCCCCCCCCCCCTCACCCATCCACCCAGCCGCACAATCGTCATTTTACCGTTTGCAAGCAGAAATCAACCGCAATGGGAAGGAACCTTCTTTTCATTCTTCACGACGTCATCTGGACACTGCAAAGGTGCAGATGGAGGGGCAGATGGCCGAAGGGGCCTCATTCACATTACAACATTGTCGCACTCTTCCTAATCCCTCTTCTCTCGTTCACGCTGTATTTCTCTTCCTATTTAACATTATTTTCTACAGTAACCCCCCCCCCCCCCCCCCCTCCTTTTTTTGTTTTCCTAATAACCAACAACGGAAAATGTTGTTCAAATAAAAAAGTAAGTTGAAAATTTTTCATTGACTTTCAATTTCTAAACATTTTTGATCGGAATAAAAAAAAAACAATTCCACTAATTTCCCAAATTATTCTTGCTTTTTTCAAAAATAACAAACTAACTTCATTAATTATCTAATTTTTTTTCGGAATTAAAGAATATAATTCCAGTAATGTCCTACCCATTCTTGTTCGGAAGAAAATAATTATTGTAATTTCCTTTGTGAATTTTTTTCTTTCATTTTTTTTCAAATTTTTATTTGGAAAAAAAAACAACTCAAGTAACTCTCCAGTTTGTTAATTTATATTTGGGATGAAAAAAGAAATTCCGGTAATTTCCTCAGAAATTCTGAAGAATTTCTGAATAAAATTAGCGGAGTACAAAACAATCATTGGAAAACCAATAAAAAAATTCTACAGTTTTCTGGTTTTTTGAAAAAAAGAAATAAGCACTTTTGCTGTCAGAGAATTATGCACGTTCTGTTTTGAAAAAGTTTTGCGTCGTGCAAAAAAAGAAATAACTCAAGAATCTATAGTTCAGCAAAGTAACCATGTGCTTTTCCCAGAAATGAGCCAAGAAACAAGTTGTTCTGCTCACTAGAATGTCACGGAATCCACCCGTCACCATCATCGCGTCTGGGTGGCAATGGAAAATGCTGTCAAATCCAAAAAAAATAATAAAAAAGGTAAGTAGACAACTAACGTTTTTATTGTCAAATTGATCCATTAATTTACTAATTTCACAGTAAACATTCTGTACACTCCGCTGTCTCATTCCGGGATTTCCTATCAATTGTCTCAGTCTGCAGTCGGTGCTGATTCGTTGGAGCCATTGCGGATTTTGGTTTTCTAATGGATCTACTCAGTGAAGTATCGGTTCATACCGCTCGTCACGACAAAGGACATCGTCAGAAAATACAACAAGGCCATACTGATTGGAACGCTCGATTAGCACCTGCGCGGGTATTACATGTTGAGATTATAATCGATGTAATTGTGGATGTTCGCGAAATGTATTTTTTTAAATAACAGTAGGCAATCCTTTGTCCTTCTCTTATGTTAATCGTCTCTTGCGAGGCAACATTAAACGTTTCTAGCTAAAATAAGCAATTTGACTGTAATGCGAGCTCTGGCAAAATTTCTTTAACATTGTCTTGCCCCAAAACTGAATATTTTGAATATCATAAATATTTTTTTTTTTAATTCAGGGCGAACTAAATAACCGCCAGTTTTGAGTTCAATGTTTTCAGAATAGTTCTCATTGGTCATTTCTGCCTTCATTTTTTTGTATTTTTCGAAAAACATCAAAACACAAAATTCAATAAAAAACAAGTTTTTAAAAAAATTAAAACGGCCGACCATGCAAAAAGGTAAAATTGTCGATTTCTAAAGTTATAAAAACGGGTATTCAGAAAAATTTTGATTTTGAAAAAATTAGAACGGCGTTTAAAAAAATTAATGCCGATTTTTTGAATTAAAAGAGCACTATTTCAAAATAAATTTTTGATTCAAAGAAAACAGAACGGCTATAAAAAACAACTAAACTGGCAATGTCTAAAAATGTAAAGAAAATTTATAAATGCTCATTTTATCGCGGAAATTTATGTTTTTGCATCGAAAATGATTTTAAAAAACGTTTCAACATCGAAATTCTGCCAAATGGGCAAAAACAAATTTTCAAATTTTCAGCCATTCAAATTTTGGGCACGAAAACGCTCAATTTGCAGCAACATAATTTTTTTTACTGCAAATTATGATTTTCGTTCGCACTATTCAGTTAAAATTCCCGAAAGAACGGAATATGCGAAAAAATCGCCCATTTCTAAAATTATAAAATCGGTATTTAAGAAATGAAACTCGCTGGTTTTTAAATGATGGAAGAAGGATTTCTACAACACTGGCAATTTTTAAAATGAAAAAAAAAAACAAAAAAACAGTATTGTTTCTGAATAAAAATTACCATTTTAATTTTAAAAAAATTCTAACGGTCGTTAAAAATCAGTTGCCACTTTTCAAAGATGGAAAATCGATTTTCCAAAATAAAAAACCTGAATAAAAAAAAATTTCGAATTTAAAAAATTATAACTCTGAATGAAAAATAATTTGGCGACTTTAAAATGTTATATTAGAAACTGCCGTTCTATGAGAGGTGCCGTTAAATTAGAGTGAACACGGTATTACGTAATGTAAAATAAAAAGGCGTAAGTCGGTCGATGTGCTCCTGCATTCCAAGGTAATCTCGAAGGAAAGGTGGAGTAACCGAGCCGACAGAAACAGTCGCAGCCAAATCGTCGTCCTCGTCCATGGTCAGACGTCTTTTTGGAGGAGGAAGAGGGGCAGCTGAAGAAGACGAAGCAAAAGCTGACGAAGAGAATCCCATGATATGGAAGACAAACAATGGTATTGCCGGACGTATGTTCAAAGCCCACACTGAGAGGAGCAGTAACTTTCCAACTGGTCGGGCCTCGAGCATTCTGAGTATTTTTCATCAGAAGCAACGTTGTCAGGAAAAGTGTTTAGGCGAAAGTCCAATTGATTACGTTCTGATATCCAGGTGTGAAAAGCGATTGACTAAATTTGAACTGTAACTGGGGGCAGGTTTAAACTTCATGTGGGAAAACTTAATTAAAAAATGGATAAAACATCACGTACGGAATGAAAAAAAAACGTAGTAAAATGTTCCTACAGTCAAATAAGATAAAAAAGAAAAAATATCCACGAACCATAAAAATGAGAATTAATCAGTATGAATAGGAACGAGAGGATGGTTGCGTGGCAAATACTTCCACTACGAATAGATGAACTGTTCAATGAGTATTACTCATCTTCCCAGTCGTCCTCCATAATGGGCCAGATCGGCAATATGACAAGGGGACGGCCACTAGATTTAGATTTTGGAGGGAGAGTGAACTTCTTCTCGGTGCCTCCGTCGGACTTGTTATCGTTTTTTGATTTGCGCGAAGACTTGGGCGGGAAGTTGCGATGCGTCGCGCCCAACGGCATTAGGTCGTTGAGTGCGGTCGAGATCTTATGGTATTCCAAACATCCGAATCTCCGAGAGCACGACTCCAGGTAGCGCTCGCCTGCGGCTCTTCTCTCGATTTCCTTCTCATCCAGATCCCAGTCGTCCATAATGGGCCAGATCGGCAATATGACAAGGGGACGGCCACTAGATTTCGACTTTGGAGGGAGAGTGAACTTCTTCTTGGTGCCTCCGTCGGACTTTTTCTCGTAATTCGAAGACGTCTCAGCAGCGGATGGGAGAGTCAGACGCCGCTTCTTTGTGGTGTCCTCGCCGGTCTCCATCTCATCCTTCGTAGACGGTTGAGTTGCCAAAGAGCCCACAACTTGGAGGGAGTCACCGATCGACTTTTTCGACTCATCTCCACCACTCGGGTGAATCTTCTCACTGGAAAACGCCTTCAGATCACTTGCGATAGCTCCTTCCGGTTCCCGTTGAGACGCGTTATGACAGCCGAAAGCGGTGTTTTTCGAGCTGAAAAATAATTTTTAAAATGATTTTAAAAATGAAGACTTTGCCTACCTCAAAGAAACATTGCTATCAGCTGTGTCTTGGCATTGCTCAGAAGGTTGTTCCAGGAAGTCGGCCGGAGGGCTGAAAGAGAGCATGAATGAACATCGGGCAACTGACATGGAAACTTACAGTGTCCCGCCCCACATCTCCGCGTATTGTATGTCAAGCGCTCTCATCACGGCTTCTTCCTCCTCCTTCGAAGAGAACATCTTCTCATTGGTGACTGGAGCTATGTTCGAGTGAATCTCTTTCATCTTAGCGTCAGAAGAAGCCAGTTTCTCCCATGCCAAATTATCAGGATGATCGCGATGCCACGGCAACGGCTCGTTGTTCACATCGTCAGAAGGCCACACCGCTACTTTTTTCGAGGAGTTGAGCTTTGCCTCCGGCTCCTCATCCCACTCTTCATCGCTATCGGATGATTCGTCCCAATAATCATCAGACGAGTACACAAAATTTGGCGTGTATTTCTTCAGTATACGCCCGTATTCCACTGAGTAGTCAATGACTGCAAAAGAGATTTCACTTTCTAGTCTATTTTGAAAAAGTGCAAAAAACTGAACTCTTCTCATTGCGTTTGCTATAATCGAACTTCACCGGCTCCAGTCCATGAGAGACCAAACACTCTACACGATACCAGTCGTATTCTTCTTTGTAGTTATTCCATGGTGCTGGTCTCAAAATGCTGTTTTTAATATAGGGTCTGAAAATGGAAAGTTATCGGCCTATCGGCAAAATCGAATCACTCACCTTCCTCCTCCAATTGGGACATATTTGCGCGCGTTGGTCACAGTTACTGTATCGGTAGCCTGGTTTTTCGTATTGTCCACCTTTTGCTGGTTATCGTTGGTAGTCGGTGCAGACTTTTTCTTGCCATCCGACGTTTTAGCGATGGGATGAACAATTTTCTCCGACGGCAAGTTATTGGGATGATTGCGGTGCCACGGCAATGGTTTCGACGACGGGTCGTAGCCCTGGCCGCAAGCCCACGGTTCTGGTTTCGGCGACGGGTTGTTGCTCTGGGGAGGTTTTACCAGTGGTGGTTTCGATTTCCGGTCGTTGCCCTGGGCGCGGTTCCACCATCCAGATCTAGAAATGGAAAACTGCTCGCCGATCATTGATAATGAATTACTCACCTTCCCTTCATCGTGCAGGTACTGGCTTTCGCACTCCCTTTTTTATTCATACCCGTCGGAGCCATCTTTTTGCTAACGTGGTTTTTCTTGTTGTCCATTTTCTGCTGGCAGTCGTTCGTTGTCGGCTCAAAATTATTTTTGCCATCCGACTTTTTAGCGATGGGATGAACAATTTTCTCCGAAGGCAAGTTATTGGGATGATTGCGGTGCCACGGCAATGGTTTCGACGACGGGTCGTAGCCCTGGCCGCAAGCCCACGGTTCTGGCTTTGGCGGCGGGTCGTTGCTCTGGGGAGGCTTCACCGGGGTCGGTTTCGGTTTCGACGGCGGGTTGTTGGCCTTGGTGACATTCCACCAGCCTGCTCTATACGACGGGTCGCCTGGCTGGGGAGGCTTCCACCTTCCTGGACTCGGTAACGGGTTGTTGCTCTGGGGAGGCTTCACCGGGGACGGTTTCGACGGCGGGTTGTTGGCCTTGGTGACGTCCCACCAGCCCGCTTTGTACGACGGGTCGCCTGGCTGGGGAGGCTTCCACGGTCCTGGCCTCGGCGACGGGTTGTTGCTCTGGGGAGGCTTCCACGGTCCTGGCCTCGACGGCGGGGTGTTGCTCTGGGGAGGCTTCACCGGGGACGGTTTCGACGGCGTGTCGTTGGCCTTGGTGACGTCCCACCAGCCCGCTTTGTACGACGGGTCGCCTGGCTGGGGAGGCTTCCACGGTCCTGGCCTCGGCGACGGGTTGTTGCTCTGGGGAGGCTTCCACGGTCCTGGCCTCGACGGCGGGATGTTGCTCTGGGGAGGCTTCACCGGGGATGATTTGGACGGCGTGTCGTTGGCCTTGGTGACGTCCCACCAGCCTGCTCTGTAGGACGGGTCGCCTGGCTGGGGAGGCTTCCATGGTCCTGGCCTCGGCGACGGGTTGTTGCTCTGGGGAGGCTTCACCGGGGACGGTTTCGACGACGGGTTGTTGCTCTGGGGAGGCTTCCACGGTCCTGGCCTCGACGGCGGGATGTTGCTCTGGGGAGGCTTCACCGGGGACGGTTTCGACGGCGTGTCGTTGGCCTTGGTGACGTCCCACCAGCCCGCTTTGTACGACGGGTCGCCTGGCTGGGGAGGCTTCCACGGTCCTGGCCTCGGCGACGGGTTGTTGCTCTGGAGAGGCTTCCACGGTCCTGGCCTCGACGGCGGGGTGTTGCTCTGGGGAGGCTTCACCGGGGATGGTTCGGACGGCGTGTCGTTGGCCTTGGTGACGTCCCACCAGCCCGCTTTGTACGACGGGTCGCCTGGCTGGGGAGGCTTCCACGGTCCTGGCCTCGGCGACGGGTTGTTGCTCTGGGGAGGCTTCCACGGTCCTGGCCTCGACGGCGGGGTGTTGCTCTGGGGAGGCTTCACCGGGGACGGTTTCGACGGCGTGTCGTTGGCCTTGGTGACGTCCCACCAGAACGCTTTGTACGACGGGTCGCCTGGCTGGGGAGGCTTCCAGGGTCCTGGCCTCGGCGACGGATTGTTGCTCTGGGGAGGCTTCACCGGTGATGGTTTCGACGGCGGGTCATTGGCCTTGTCACAACTCGGTCCGTTTGATTTTCTCACTGAAATGATTACAATTGATAACAACTTCGAAAACGACAACTAACCGGTGAGATGATTTTGGTGATCCTCTGTGCGAGGTGACTTTGACCCCAAGGTATCCTCAGCGTGAAATTCTGATAGAGACATTTCGATAGTACGAAATTGTGTAATTACCTTTCTGTAAAAAATTTTTCATTTAAAAGCAGAGGACAGGTAAATACAATCTGATAAGTGAAAAAAAGAGAGAAAACGGGAGAGCAGTGAAATGAATGCGACTGACGCGAACAAGGAAAATCGATATTGGGGTGGGGGGCTAAAGGTGAGCGAGCGCGCGCGGGCTGGCTGAACGACACAGTCTCTCTCCAACGGCCTGTGGAGGCATTTTGCATTGGAGCGCACATTCTGAGCGCCTTTGCGTGTTTTTGCCTATCTAACGCATATCGCGGTACATAACAGAAAATAGATATAAAACTATCCTGTTTGATAAGAAAGTTGGTTTCAGTACCCAGTAAAACGCAACCGACATCACAGGAAAAAAATTTATCGATTTTTTTTTGAGACGAGAAAATGTGCTTAAATAACCGTGAACAAACATGCGATCGTTGTTTCCTATGACAACGTGAGACACTTTATTTCACTTGATCGCTAAAAATAGAAAGCGCATGCAAAATAGACGAATCGAGTGGGAAAAATCTCAAAAAATGACAGTCAGTACTTGAAATCGAGTAAGAGAGAAAAACGACGCACCATCCTCAACGGAGGCAAAGGGTACGAATGAGAAGAAATGGGCAATTGGGCGGTCATTGGGTTTATGGGGACCGTGGGAGAATCGTGTTCGCGCGCGCGGTAGGTCAAAACATTTCGGCGCATTCAAATATTTGAACGTTTCCGTTGTTTTTTTTTGGTATATAGTAGTTGAATGTGAATTGGAAGGTGAAAATAAGTAATTTTTTTCCGAATTTATCGGAAAATCGAGAAACTACACCCTATAGATACTGTGGGCAGTGTATAAATTGAAAAGAGTGATCAACCAGATGAATAAGATAAATAGTGATCTTGTCCGCTCAATTTTCGTGGCCCCGGAGGTCAAAAATGAACGAAGAGGCAAAATGGCCTAATAGCCGCCGCCCATTTTTCCGCAAAGGAACGGTTACACGAAACATTGCGTGTCTACTACGTGAAATAGTTCTCTTTGACTGTTTCAACGAGTTTCGAAGTTTTTGAAAGCGGTGAGTCAGTTCCCACACACTTCATCGAAATTTCATAGTTTCAACTGAGTAGATGCGTACCATGAGTTTGTTGTCTTCGCTTTAACGTAGCAGACGTGCAATGTTTTGTGTAACCGTGCCTGTTTGTCCTTGTCGTTTCTTCGTTCATTTTTGACCTCCGGAGTCACGAAAATTGAACGGACAATCTAGAAAAAGTCAGAGAAATCGGTGGGGGAAGCGGGAAAAAGGCGTGTAGGGGGTTTCAGAACAACGACGTCGTCGTCTGCAGTCCTTCGCTGGTGTATTCTTCAGGTTCCCTCTCGCGATGAGAGTTCTTTTTGATACGGATCTGATAAATAAGCCAAGATGAAACATGTTCGTGCCGGTTTTGTTCCAGCTGTCTCGTTCCAGACAAAATTAAAGTCCATTTGTGGGGCAGTTTCAGACAATCTGCATTTTTCCAGCCTCCCTCTCCCGATGAGAGTTTATTTTGATACGGATCTGATAGATAAGCTTAGATGAAACATGTTCGTGCCGGTTTTGTTCCAGCTGTCTCGTTCCAGACAAAATTAAAGTCCATTTGTGGGGCAGTTTCAGACAATCTGCATTTTTCCAGCCTCCCTCTCCCGATGAGAGTTCTTTTTGATACGGATCTGATAGATAAGCCTAGATGAAACATGTTCGTGCCAGTTTTGTTCCAGCTGTCTCGTTCCAGACAAAATTAAAGTCCATTTGTGGGGCAGTTTCAGACGAAATTCTTCTCGAGATGTCGTCGTTTTTCGCCAATTTTCGCCCAATTTCCCCCGCCTTTTTGGGGAAGAATTGAATGAAAATGTAGAGGTGCTGCCCTAAAACTAAAATTTCCACTTTTCTTGTCGAAAAAAATGAAGGAGATCGGGTGAAAATCGAGAAAAACAGGCGAAATCAGAAAAATAGTTTCGCCGCCGCCATCTGCAAATTTGGCTTGCGTTCAACGGGGCGCGTTTGAAACACGAATCACGGCTACAGTATTACTTCGTCAGGGAGCTCGTGATCGTAATGTGTTATAATTTGTACCCCCCTTATCACGCTCCCTTCCCCTGCTTTTCCTTTTTCTAAATCACCAGCGAACAACAAGACAATTGGCATTGTTGCCTTTTTTGGCGTTCTCTTTGAAGTCTCGTCAGTTTTACTTCTTTATTTTCCTTCGATGAGCCATTTTTTGAGAATTCCATGCAATGGGAAGAAACCTTCTTTTCATTGTGCACGCCGAATGCCGTCATCTGGACACTGCAAAGGTGCAGATGGAGGGGCAGATGGCCGAAGGGGCCTCAGTCACATTACAACATTGGCGCACTCTTCCTAATCCCCATTCTCTCGCTCATGCTGTGCCAGGTGACCTCCTCTCGGCAAGTGACCTCTGCTCGTTCCCCACCGCTTTGCCCGTCCTCTCCCTATCCAAACACATTTATTCATTCTCCTTCCCAATGACTGTCCTGGACGGTCGCTTGTATTTTTCTCTCCCTTTTTAACATTATTTTCTACAGTTACCCCCCCCCCCCCCATTTTTTCGTTTTCCCAATAACCAACAACGGAAAATGTTGTTCAAATAAAAAAGGTGAGTTAAAAATTTTCAATGACTTTCAATTTCTGAACATTCTTAGTCGCAATTAAAAAGAAATTCCAGTAATTTCCTAAATTATTCTTTTTTTTTTTTCAAAAACAAAATTTAACTTCAGTAATTTCCTTATTTTTTATCTTTCTTATTAATAAAAACCGTCCGGGGTATATCCATCTGTGTGTCTGTGTGTCTGCTTGTTCGGAAGAAAATAATTATTGTTATTTCCTTAGTGAATTTTTTTTTCTTTCATATTTTTTCAAATTTTTATTTGGAAAAAAAACCAATTCAAGTAACTCTCCAGTTTGTTAATTTGTATTCGGGTTGAAAAAAATAATTCCGGTAATTTCCTTAATTATTTCTTTTCATACTGAACATTCCAGAAAAATTCTGAAGAATTTCTGAAAAAAATTAGCGGAGCACAAAATAATCATTCGAAAAACCAATAAAAAATTCTACAATTTTCTGGTTTTTTGAAAAAAAAACAATTCTGCTGTCAGAGAAATATGCACGTTCTGTTTTGAAAAAGTTTTGCGTCGTGCAAAAATAGAAATAACTCAAGAATCTATAGTTCAGCAAAGTAACCATGTGCTTTTCCCAGAAATGAGCCAAGAAACAAGTTGTTCTGCTCACTAGAACGTCACGGAATCCACCCGTCACCATCATCGCGTCTGGGTGGCAATGGAAAATGCTGTCAAATCCAAAAAAAATAATAAAAAAGGTAAGTAGACAACTAACGTTTTTATTGTTAAATTTATCAATTAATTTACTAATTTCACAGTCTACATTCTGCACACTCCGCTGTCTCATTCCAGGGTTTCCTATCAATTGTCTCAGTCTGCAGTCGGTGCTGATTCGTTGGAACAATTTCGGGTTTTGGTTTTCTTTTGGATCTACTCAGCGAAGTTTCGATTCATACCATCGCTCGTCACGACAAAGGACATCGTCAAAAAATACAGCAAGGCCATACTGATTGGAACACTCGATAAGCACCTGCTCGGGTACCACGTGTTGAGATTATAATTGATGTAATTGTGAATGTTCGCGAAATGCGCAGAATTTTCAATAACAGTAGGCCATCGTTTGTCCTTCTCTTACGTTAGTCGTCTCTTGCGAGGCGTTCATTTTCAGTTAGTTTTTGCAGAATTGAAGATGAAAGATTGATCAGGCACAATTGGCTTTCCGTTCCATTCGGAGTCCCTGGTATTAGTACAACAATTTATTTTGACGGCTTTTTACCATGGAAAAAAATTAAATCTTGGAGGTGGTTGTCCAGAATCAACGAGTGTTGCGGATATGGTAATAAACAGCGTTACTGCTATTAGTAAGTAATCCAAATTGACTTTATAACCAAAAAAAAACTATTATTACAGCTACTTCAGAAAAATTCGAGTTGTATAGCTACATCGTCGATTTCTTGAATTACAAGAGCTTTGAAAATTTGAAGAAGTTTGTCGTTTTTGATGAAGATGTGCGTTTACATTTTGGTATTACAGGGCTTATGAATTGTTGGTTTTTCAGAGTATCACCAATTTTTTCAATTGGCCAAAAGGTAAAACTGAAGCTATGTTTGCGACACTCGCAGAAATAAACTTGAAATGTGAACATTTTCAAATGCAATTGCAAGTCTGTGGGCCATTCAATGAAAGTCGAAGAAAAGGAGTTTTGAGCCATGTGAGTGCCTTTTTTCGTATTTGTAGTTCAAATGACAGCTAATTTGGTTTAATTTTTTCCGGTGGTTGGTTGATGCTGTTTACACGTTCTTTTTCATTGTAGGACTGATTACGGTAATAACTGTTGTTATTAAGATTGTTGTTAAGAGTGTAGTAAAAATTTGATACCACGCTGTACTTTTCCTTTGCGTGATTTTATAATAAGAAGTTTTAAAATTATGTCGCTTAACTATTTACATTTTTATTTTTCTTCGTTTGAACGATGCGTTATATCTCAACTAATCCTTACTTTTTTTCTGTTTTTTTTTCTTCCCTTCTTATCTGTTCACGGTAGTTTTCGAACATTGAAATTTTTTGATTTCAGACGGAGTGATGTTGGCGCAACGTGTTTTTTTTTGACTACGCTTCTTATTGGCGCTCTATTCAACACTGTGGTAGATAGCGCCAAAAATGAAAAACCAGCAAAAAACTTTCGAAAATCAATGTTTCTTCGGTCCGCTGTAGGCACAAACCAAACCTTCGTGTCTAGGAATTTTCAACTAATTCCGCTCATGTTCAACTGGGAGTTTCTACTAAGTCTAAAAGAAACAGATCAAACACAATGTTATCGTAAGTTTAGGAATTCAATTAGGAAAGTTTTCGATCAATTTTTCAGAGTACTATACTGTTTCGCAAAACATGGCGCCAACTGTCAAAACAAAAATTGAAAAAATGGCAAAAGCTTCTTGTGAAGTCAACTGCACCTATTCTTCAATCAAGTCATTATCTATTATAGAAAACATTGATCAAGAATTTTTTGACATCCTTGAAACCATTACAGCTGAGAATAATCGTCAGAGTCTATTTAAAATTAAAAAAAAAAAAACAATTTTTCAGACACTACAACATATATGGCAAATAAGAGATTTTTCTATGTTAAGGAGAGACGAAAAAGAATGATTTCAGATTACTTGCCATTTGCGAAAACCCTACTTAAAAGTGTATACGGACAGTGAAAGCAAAATAATAATAGGAGATTTGTATAAAGTTGAGTCATCAACTCGACTTCTCAAACAATTATTTTCAGGTATACTCGGCTGGAACGTTTTTCGACGTAGCTCAGAGCCCGGCGCTACTGTTCAAGCATTTGAAAATGGCCATTTACGAAATTGATTATATTGATGACATGGGTTTCCGAACTGTTCTTGCTACGAACAAAGTAGATGAACATTCGGATCAGGTGCAAGGAAAAACGGTTTATTATATCAAAAGCCGATCTGACACAGAATGTAGCACTGATGATACAACGGAATGTGACTCGGTTGTAAAAGTTAGCAGTGGAACAGAAATAGTGGAGCATGGCGTGGACAATACGGTATTTGTTTCTACTATTCAAAAGGTAAAAAAAAAATTTCCATCAGCCTGAAAAACGTAGTCTTTATTATAGAACTTTTACATTTTTGACGACGCCACAAAAAACAATATTGAAACGATGAAGACGTTTGATGTACAAGCTTCGGGTTTCTTCACTGTTGCCATTCCCAAAAACAGTCGAATGATTATCGGAGGGCACAATTTCATTGCAAAAGCCGGAAAACAGAAGTTAAAATTTGAGCCACAACAAATTTCATCGGTAAGAAAGCATGGACTTGACAGAATAAATGGACCTATTCAACTTCAATCTTTGATTTTTTCTTTTGTTTTTCAACCACTTAGCTTACTTCCAAATAAATGATTGTGAGATGAAAACCATGTTTTTTTTCTTGTTGTTCCGTCCGAGTTGTTTCCTCTCATAATTCGGCTGGCTCAGCTAAACCAAAAATTGGCTCGGAGAAGGGAGAAGAGAAGGGAAGGGGAAGAAGATGAATGCTCCCATGCGATTCTTTGCATTTGGGATGGGAAGGGAGATGTATTGGAAGATTGGAAGCGGAGATGTGAAAGCAGACTTTCGAATGAAAGGAACGATGGTTCGTCAAAAGGAAGTGGGACGACAAGGAGAAGAACCAGCCATCCAACGCTTGAATGTGTGACACGGAGGTTTTCCGCGAGAAAGTTTTGCATTCCGACTTACATTCTAGTGCGCGATCCCATACACGTGAGCATAATCAAAGTCTGAATGAAGATTCCGCCAAAAAACTGCAAAAATAGAGATGAAACGCCATGACGCGACTTTCTCACATCCCAATACTTGCCGGATTGAAGTTTAAAAAAAGCTGACAAATCAGATTTATTTTTCAGAAAAAAGAAAATTGGGAACAAAAAAACCATCAAGAAGCAATAACTGATTTAATTGGGAAAATTGGAATGGGAAAAAAGAAAACAGTAGGAAGAAGGGGGGGGGGGGGAATAGAAATTAAAAATCGAAAAACATCCGTTTTTTTTATGTGGAGACGAAGCGGGAAGTGGAGAAGTAGAAGATGTGAAGGACTGAAGTGGAACAACTCGATTGGCGCTAGGCGGACGATTGGCACCGGACGGAATCTGAAAACATTTCGTACGATTTGCTATCAACATGTTCTACTTCACAAATTATTGGCCGCTTTCTAGTACCCACCTTTGAATCAGAAGTTGCTCCTTCTGGAAATGTAGTGACGTCAAAATTCATTCGATTGTGACGATGGGTTGTTTCTTCAAGCGTTGCGGGACGACTTGGAATTGGGAGCCTGAAAATAAAAGTAATTTATCTTACAAGAACACAGGCTATTCCTTACTTCAAAGAGAAGATGTTGAGTCGGCACTCTTATGAAGTCTTGTACTATCAATGTGTTGTGAAGAGATGGTTTTCTTCACAGATTTTGCACTAGCTAAAGGTTGTGACGATCTTACTCGAGTGGGTTTGAAGACCCACTTGTCACAACCTCGCTTTGTACAAAATCTAACCCCCCGCAGTTTTTCACCGATGAGGTCCCGCTTTAAGCGGGAATTCTCACCGAGTCGCGGCGGGTGGTATGTAATAGCCCGAGACTTACTAGTCTCGGGGCTACGTATTATTAGAGGGGGGGGGGGGGGGGGGGGGGGGGGAGGGTCACTTCCTCTTTTTTTCCTGGTCTTCAGTGACCAGTATGGACTTTTCTGAAAACATAAAGGTTGGAAAAGGTCCTGTGTCATCCCCGTCCAACTTACTTTTTTTCCAACCACTTTAGAAGTTTCTGGCCCCCAAGATAGTCCTTGGGGGCCAGAAGCAGGGAGGGGAGGTAGGAAGGTGGGAGAGAGGAGCTCCCACGAAATGAAACTGAGCTTGGAGCTCGACAGGTGGATTTAAGGGGCGGAGCTTAGAGGGAACTCGAAAAGGCGGTGCTGGCTCAGGCTCCGCGCCAATGTCGACTACAAAGCTACATTAGTCATCGTATTAAGCGATCAAAGGATCAGAACAAACAAGAAACGTCATACATATCGTTATTGAGAGGAGAATGGTACCATCAAAGGCAGAAGCCATTTCGTAATACGAACCTATTCTTCGAGCACAAACAAGTGGGTTTACTAGTTTAAACCTCAAGAAGTTAAATTTGTCGAAATTGATCAAATGGGTATCACTTTTTAAGTTGATGATTTTCAAGTCATATGCCGAAGATCCGGTCTGTTCTTTTTTCGCTTATGCCGGGCCGAAAATTTGTATTTTTTGTCGTTCACTGAGTCATCAATTTTCTATTTTTGTTCGTCTCAGTTACAAGAGTCCAAACATCCAAATACTCTGTCCTCTTTTTCACCATCTTCTAATCTCTTATCTCTCTTGTTTGTGACTTATGGCAGCGGCTCAGTGTGCAATTTTCTCTTGATAATAAGTTTATTCACGCACTCTGACAAGAGATTATACGCGTGGGCTCACAAGAAAAAATCCGATAAACGAAATTCAATTCACACGTACGCCCAGGTGACGGGAAGTGGTGAGAAGGAGGAAGTAAACCGGGGTATTGAGGAAAGGGAACTAAAAACAGCATAAAGTCGGAGGTCATCTGAATGCATTGACGCCGTCAGATGTTTGGAATTTTAAAACGGAAGAGGCCACTTGACTCACCCAAAAGCCGTGATCCAGAACAAATTTTCGAAACGTTTTGATATGTAAATCAATGGATGCAGAATTTTACAGCGAACAAAAAACTAGGTTGGTAAAGAATTCTAAAATATCACTTAATGATTCAAAAAAGTGTACAAAGTCAACAGTCGTCTGAAAAGGAATTTTTTTGTTTTTATTTACTTGAGGTATAGAAACCGACCCGAAGGTCTACGCATCTTGTTTTTTTTTCAGTCTAGAAGAAGATTCTACGCGTGGGATCATCAGAGCCCAAGCGACAAATCAAATGTTTCTCTGTTTCCACCCACATCTCAAAATGTGACAAGAGAGTCTTTTCAACAAATGCGATCTTAGCGGTTTTGGCCAGACTCCTTAACATTGTGCCCCTCTGAAAAATTAAAGATAACTGATAAGAGTCCAAACATCCAAATACTCTGTCCTCTTTTCACCCTCTTCTAATCCCTTATCTCTCTTGTTTGTCACTTATGGCTGCGGCTCAGTGGGCAATTTACTCAAAATCGGATGAACAAGATTCAATTCACACGGACGCCCAGGTGACAGGAAGTGAGGAGATAGAGGAAGTGGAGTCAGATATTGAGAGAAGGGACGCTCAACAGTAAACCACCGTTTTAGAAAAATAAAACAGTGGAGGTGATTCATTTTCAGATTTTTCAGACCACATTTGAAAAAGTTTAAAAAAACGAAACGGAACAACACTAAGCTATTCAAAATATCTGATTACTTTATGATTCTAATAAATTGAATTATCTGTTTCAAAATTTTTCACGAAAATCCATCGACACGTTTGCGAACTACTCGTGTTTCCGACAATTTCAGCCAATCGATTGGTTTCAGCCGTTTCCAGCTCGTTTTTCGCATCAGTCTCGACTGGATATGTGTGAAAACCTGGTTTTGAAACGTTTCAAGAATTTTCGCGAAAATCCATCGACACGTTTGCGATCTACTCGTGTTTCCGACAGTTTCAGCCAATCGATTGGTTTCAGCCGTTTCCAGCTCGTTTTTCGCATCAGTCTCGACTGGATATGTGTGAAAACCTGGTTTTGAAACGTTTCAAGAATTTTCGCGAAAATCCATCGACACGTTTGCGATCTACTCGTGTTTCCGACAGTTTCAGCCAATCGATTGGTTTCAGCCGTTTCCAGCTCGTTTTTCGCATCAGTCTCGACTGGATATGTGTGAAAACCTGGTTTTGAAACGTTTCAAGAATTTTCGCGAAAATCCATCGACACGTTTGCGATCTACTCGTGTTTCCGACAATTTCAGCCAATCGATTGGTTTCAGCCGTTTCCAGCTCGTTTTTCGCATCAGTCTCGACTGGATATGTGTGAAAACCTGGTTTTGAAACGTTTCAAGAATTTTCGCGAAAATCCATCGACACGTTTGCGATCTACTCGTGTTTCCGACAGTTTCAGCCAATCGATTGGTTTCAGCCGTTTCCAGCTCGTTTTTCGCATCAGTCTCGACTGGATATGTGTGAAAACCTGGTTTTGAAACGTTTCAAGAATTTTCACGAAAATCCATCGACACGTTTGCGATCTACTCGTCTTTTCGACAATTTCAGCCAATCGATTGGTTTCAGCTGTTTCCAGCTCGTTTTTCGCATCAGTCTCGACTGGATTGGTGTGAAAACCTGGTTTTCAACCAAGGGTTTTAAAAAGTGTAAAATATCTACAATTAAGCTGGAAAGTTTTCTCTTCTCATTTGTCTGTCCGGTTCGTTTTGTTGTTCTGACTGTCATCGAATTCCCCTCGCACGTCTCAATATGATGATAAATGATAAGAGTCCAGACATCCAAATACTCTGTCCTCTTTTCACCCTCTTCTAATCTCTTATCTCTCTTGTTTGTGACTTATGGCAGTGAGCAATTTTCTCGTGATAATAAGTTTATTCACACGCTGTGAAAAGAGATTATGGGCTCATAAGACGAAACCCGATAAACAAAATTCAATTCACACGTACGCCTAGGTGACGGGAAGTGACCAAATGGAGGCAGTGGAGCCGGACATAGGGAAAAGCAACGATGAACAGTAGAAAAAAACGGTTCGAAACAAATAAAAAGGTCATGTGTTTGATTTTCAGATTTTTCAGAGCGCGTTAGAAATATTTTCGGGATAAGGCAAACCTCGGGTTTTTGTTTTTAGTTTTGTCTAATCACATAGCCAAATTGAGCGAATTTCGACTATCCTTCGAGATTAGGTGGAAAATAGACTTTTAAGCTGTTCAAAATCTGCTTACTTTATGAAAGTAATCATTTGAATTTTCTGTTTGTTCCGGGTGATTTTCACAAATTCCGAACGTGGAAAGGGGGGAAATTGCCTCGGAAATGGTGGTGCCAAGCGCCATCGCAAGGTTCTTCGTGACAAAATCCGAGGAATCACGAAGCCAGCCATCCATCGTTCAGCTCGGAGGTCGGAGAGAGGAGTCATGAAGGAATGACGTCTCCCTTCATGACTCCTCACTCCGACTTCCTTATCGGTTGAGGGAGCGGGGTTTTATACTCTTTCGATAAGGCGCGTAGATGCCTCCCTCCGTTACCTACCGATAAGACGGAATCTAGTGGCGCCTGCTTGACGGGGACTCATAGGCACTCGCCTCTGGAGCGTTACTCACAGAGTGCCTGTGACGTCACTGGGGCGGTACGACACCCGTTTTCAAACTCAGTTCAATAGTTACTTCCGTTGCAGTAACGTTTCTCAATCCGACCAAATCTAAAAACAGCTCACGGAAACATGACAAACAACACGAATGACGTGAAAAAGCCAAAATCCAGTCTCTAGGAATTATGAGCTAAAAAAAGAATACGCCAGCTGGGGATTTTGTCATACCTCACTAAAAGCTCTTCTCGATAATGAAAATCGGATTACCCAGATTGACACTGAAAAATTAGGACCGTTACCGCCTCAAACATTGTCCAAATTGAATGATGTTTTGTGTTAGATTCTGAAAATTTTAAAGAAGTCGTTGTATTCAGAATCTGAATTTCAGATAATTTTCAGAATAAGTAAGAGCGAATGTTTACCAAATCAGTTCTTATTTTATTGTTTCTGCTCCGCATTTGGGGTGAGTAATCTAGTGGCAGCGTCAGATTCCGATGACTTTGAAGACATTGGCGTATCCAGATGAAGTCTAAAAGAGACCAGAGCAAAAACTTCCCTCAATTGTCCTCACCAGCTTTTTTTTGTTCGGTACCAGGAAAATGAAATTTGCGGTGTTATTAACAGATTCAGACGACTTAGAAGATGTCGCTGTATTCGGTTTCAGTGGCTGAGATTTCTAGACAGATGCTCCACGCGACAACTGACCATAAATATACTCTGGTATACCAGGGTATACTCGGATGAACCAAGTTAGACTTGCACCTTCTGGATACTACATGCGAGGATCGATGTGTTTTATGGCTTAGTATATCTCCCATATTGTCAGTTGTGGCCTTCCAAACCACGCCCCTTACAGGCATCTGTTAGCCGTCTTGTTTTCTCTGATGCACACAAACGGTACATCCGCAAGCACATAACTTGATAATGGTTGTAATGATGCACAATGTATGCACACGTGTTTGCCTCCTTTGTTCATTTGAAACCAATCATTACATATACAATAACAGAAGGGGGCGGTGGGTGCATCTTAAATCAATACAAAACTTGGGAGGAGAGGATGCACAATACATATGTTAAGATGGTTTAACAGACACACAAATGATGAAGTATCGGTTGGAAACTACGTGGTAAGTCTCAGTCGGTTATGTCGTAGATCATCTTGATGTAAGC
Source organism: Caenorhabditis afra (assembly GCA_963570955.1). NCBI lineage: Eukaryota > Metazoa > Nematoda > Chromadorea > Rhabditida > Rhabditidae > Caenorhabditis > Caenorhabditis afra. Next base: position 1,505,618 of record OY751537.1, on the reverse strand, counting down.
GGCGTCCATCGCCTCGTTTTCGGCCTTGTTGGGTCCGTACATTCGTCTACACATCACAGTGTCATAGGCCAGAATCGGACTCGGGATCTGTGCCAGATGTTTGTAGGCGTCCGCCATCTGTCGGATCAGAGAGCTCTCCTCGTACCGATGGTGCCTCTTGTAGTGCAGATGATTCTCAATGAAAAGCGAGCGGGCTGACAGAATCGACGGACCGCAGTATGGAAGCTTTCTGAATGCCACTATTGCTTTTACTTCGAATGGTTCGAGCAGGCCGACATCTGAAATAACATGTTAAATAATCAGATCTCGCAATTTTCCACTTACGCTTGTCCTTAGTGTATCGCCGAATGTAATGCTTTTGGAGGTACTCTTCGAGTTTTGGAAGGGCGTGTGGATTCGGCACTACGATGTCAATTTGTCGATCGAAAGACGGCAAGTCGTCAAAGATCACATTGCGCATCGCTCGTTCCAGATATGCTTCGTGGTCGGGGAACACCAGAGCCAGTTCTGACACAACAGAGTAGTCTTGAACAGTTGTATAGTCCATCTCTTCTATGAGAATTTTATAGATGAGCAGCCATTGTTCTCGTTCCTCTTCGGTCACCGATTCAAGTCTCTTCCAGTTCTGGCGATACTGGTGAAGTCGTTTATGGATGGACTCTTCCACGCGGACGTCTTTCCCAAACTCTGCATAGAAGAGGTAAACCTCTTTAAGGATCCATGGCAACACTGAAAAAAAAGGGGGAATAATTTTTGCAACATTCGATTTTCTCAAATACCTGTGCCCTTTGGAAGCGTGCGATTGTAGTTGAAGAACAAACAGCGCCGGATTCTCTCTCTCTGCTGGTACTTCTTCAGTTTCAACCGGAGACGGTCTTCTTCTGTGGTAATTGAATCGTTGGAGTCCGTCTCACTAGTACTGACAGTGATGTCGGTGTGCTCAACCTTTGGCTCCGATTCAGGGGACTCTGCGGTGGTATCCACGAGAGAGGACGTCTGTTCGTTTGCCTTTGCTTCCCTGCAAGATTGAAAAGATTGTCGTTCTGTTATTCAAGGGCCATTCCCCAACCTTTTAGTATCAAGATCATCAATCGATACATAGACTTCAGCAACGTGGGCATTAGCATCGGGGTGCTTGAGTCGCTTCTCCGAAGAGGCTTTTTCAGCCTTCCTTTCTTTCGCTGCTTGCTTCTTCTGAAGCTTCTTCAGTCTGAAATGGGAAAAGTTGCGTGAATAAATGAAATGAGCATCAAGTACAAACCTTTTAAGAGAAACTTTCTCGTCAACTACGTCGATACGAGCAATATCGCTAGTCTGATTGAATTGCGGCACCAAGACGGCCTTCTCGATCGGTTCCTCTCCAGTTGCTTCTCCTTCGAGAACCTTCGTATTTCTGAAAAACAGAAAATTTTGTTCCTATTTCTCTTTTTTTGTCACTCACCTCCCATGAACAACTTTTTCATCCGCCACGTCGACATGAGCATTCTTATCAATCTCCTTGACTTCAACCTCCAAGTTGGACACTCGAATCGGTTCTCCTTTGGTTACTTGTCCTACGGGAGCCGTATTATCTCTGAAAACGATTTGAGATTGGCATACAACTTGTCCCCCTTCAATTGCTTACTTCCTCTGGTCAACTTTGCCAGTGGCCACGTCTATAAGAGCAATATCGTCATCCTGATTGATAAGGGGCTCTGAAGCGGTCTTTCCGGTCTTTTCCTTTTCGATTGTGTGTCCTTCGGGCGATTTTGTCTCACTGAAACTTACATTTTTTTAAATTTAAATTTCAAATACACACCTCTTGTGTCTGCCGTCGTCCGCAGAAGCGTTGACAAGAGCATCGAGCTTGAGCTGTTGCTCCAAAGCAACTCTTTGAGCTCTTCGCTCTTTGGCAGCCCTCTTCTTTTGTGTTTTGGTTAGTCTGAAAACACAAAACAGTTTTGGTAAGTTTATTTTGAAATCTCTTCCAACCTGTTCGGATCAACACTAGTCGCAGAAACGTCGGAAACGTCATTGCTTTGTTTGCGCTGTTGCTTTGAAACAGACTTCGTAAGCTTTTTGTTCTTGGCTTGTTGCTTCTTCTGGGCCTTCGTAGTCTTGAAACTGAAAAATAATTGTGAATAGAGTCGTTCAACATTAATTTCAAACCTCTTCTGAGTATCCTTCTTTTCTGGCACTACGGCCAGAGCAATGTCATTGGTCTGTTCGATTTGCGACTCCGAACATAACTGTGCAGTCTTGCTCTTCTCTGTCGCTTGTAACTGTTCAAGCACTTCGGACTGAGCACTTTCATCAAGCGTGAGTTGCGGCTCAGAATCAAACGTTTCAGTCGTAATCTCCTTTGTTTCTCCCTTGGTAGAATGCACTTCTCTGAAGTTTGAATTAGTTAAAAACAACCTGTTTAGTGACTTTTTCGAACCTCTCTTGGTTGGGAATCTTGACCTCCGATTTTGGCTCCGAAACAACTGTCTTCTCTGTAACTACCGAACTGCACTTGTTCGACGAGGGAATCGTTTCCTGTGAGAGAGACGAGTCGGTGTTCGGATGAATTTTCCTGTTGCCCGATTTGAGAGATGGTGCAGTAGTTGGATTTTTTTGTCTGCAAATGATTTATAACGTCGTAACTAATATTTTTGAACTTACTTTTCATCGTCGTCCTTGTTGTCACATATCTGCGACAACGAAAGTGACTTCCGATTTCTTCCCTCCATGAAACGGTCTGTGCTCTTCACACTGTTTGTTTGCGGAGATTCTCTGTGAAAAATATTTTAACTTTTGTTCTGGGATGCTAATAACTTACCTATACGGAGCATCAATGTTTGACTTCTGAACATTAGCTGCTGGCGGAGACTTGTGGGTACTTTGAGTCGGTTTCTCGTTGGACTCTTCGAGAATCGTTGTTGGCGCTCCCTTTCCGTTCAGCATCTCCGATTGATCTTCTGTCTGCGTGCTTTGATCACAGAGAACTGGGTCAGCACAGTTTTCACAGACAATCGCCTTCAGACAACAGCGAATCATTTCTTTCTCCTTATCTGTCTGAGTGATCTGGTCGCACACCTTTGACGACCGAGATGCAGAGGGACGAGAAGAAATGAACTCAGCCGCACTCGTGTTCCAAACCGTTGCTTTTCGCTTGAAGCATGGGTTAACCATTTGTGGGTTCAAAAATATCGGAAAATATCCCATCGAGTGCGGCGGGAAGAAGCCGTTGGGCGGACAACCCATCAGCGGGAAACCGCTCGAGATGGGCGGATAGCAGTCCATTGGAGGACAACTCATTGAGATCGGCGGGAAGAAACCTTTGGGCGGACAGCTCATCGGCGGGACTCCCATCGGATTCGGCGGGTAGTAGTCCTCGGGCGGATTGCCCATCGACATCGGCGGACATCCCGTTGGGTTCGGTGGATGGTAGTCCATTTGAGGACTGCCTGGCGGCGGACTGGCCATCGAGATCGGTGGGAAGAAGCCGTTGGGCGGACAACTCATCGGCGGGTAGTAGTCCATCGGGGGACTGCGTGGCGGCGGATTTTCCATCGAGATCGGTGTGATGAAGCCGTTAGGTGGACAACCCATTGGCTGTAATTCCATCGGGTTAGGCGGGAAGAATACTATTGGCGGACAACTCACCGGCAGACATCCCTTCGGGTTCGGCGGGTTGTAGTACATTGGCGGATTGCCCATCGACATTGGCGGACTGGTCATCGAGATCGGCGGGAAGAAGCCGTTGGGCGGACAACTCATCGGCGGGAATCCCATCGGATTCGGCGGGTAGTAGTCCTCGGGCGGATTGCCCATCGACATCGGCGGACATCCCGTTGGGTTCGGTGGATGGTAGTCCATTTGCGGACTGCCTGGCGGCGGACTGCCCATCGAGATCGGCGGGAAGAAGCCGTTGGGCGGACAACTCATCGGCGGGTAGTAGTCCATTGGGGGACTGCGTGGCGGCGGATTTTCCATCGAGATCGGTGTGATGAAGCCGTTAGGTGGACAACCCATTGGCTGTAATTCCATCGAGTTAGGCGGGAAGAATACTACAGTGCTCCACATAATGATAGGTTCACCCCCATTTTTTCAAATATCTCGGTTCTGAAAAGTGTTCAAGAAATGGTAGTATTGAAAAAATAAGTTCATTTTGAATACATCTTTATGTGAATAATTGAATTTGAGAAACACTTAGTTTTCGAGAAAATACCCTAATTTAGGTGAAAAATGGGTTTTTGAAGATCCACAAAAAGATAGGTTCACCCTATGAAAATCGAATTTAGCAGAAAGAGAGATTTTTTAAAATGTGATCAAGCTATGCTTTCGGCCCCTCTTTTTGATATGCAGTTGAAAATTATGAGAATGGGGGGATAGGCAGAGGGGGACACTGAGATTTTGGTCCACTGTCTCAAAAACCGCGATAATCGGATTCTTTATTTTTGCAACTTTTGTGTCCGTCGTTAATTGTGTTCGCCATGTATCCAAACACACCTTCGATGCTCATCGTGTCCAGGGGAATGGCTGACGAGGTCACATTTGCGACTCATCTGACCTCCAGCCTCTTGTCTGTTCGATGAGCTCGGGCAAAGGAAGCTCCCTGCTCCAGAAATGTCAAGTTGTGGTGTCAGCTTCAACGTGAAAAGCGAGTAATACCTCTTATCTAACATGTTCCGTTCTCGGCTCACTCCATTCAAATGGGTACAGGGCACATTTTCACTTGGCACATCGGAATCAATGACACCCAATCCATGCATCAGGTTTACGATTCCGATTTGTCTTTTCTGATTAGAGGAAGTTCATTTTAGTGTTTTTTGACCCATTCGCGGAAACAGGTTCTTAGTTCTTCCCACCGGAACTTAAAGAGGGAGGAATTGCATTGATTCCGATGTGCCAAGTGAAAATGTGCCCTGTACCCATTTGAATGGAGTGAGCCGAGAACGGAACATGTTAGACAAGAGGTATTACTTGCTTTTGACGCCGAATCTGACATCACAACTTGACAATCCAGGAGCAGGGAGCTTCTTTTGCCCGAGCTCATCGAACAGACAAGAGGCTGGAGGTCAGATGAGTCGCAAATGTGACCTCGTCAGCCATTCCCCTGGACACGATGAGCATCGAAGATGTGTTTGGATACATGGCGAACACAATTAACGACGGACACAAAAGTTGCAAAAATAAAGAATCCGATTATCGCGGTTTTTCAGACAGTGGACCAACATCTCAGCGTCCCCCTCTGCCTATCCCCCAATTCTCATAATTTTCAACTGAATATCAAAAAGAGGGACCGAAAGCATAGTTTAATCATATTTTAAAAAATCTCTCTTACTGCTAAATTCGAAAATTGCTGATTTTCATAGGGTGAACCTATCTTTTTGTGGATCTTCAAAAACCCATTTTTCACCTAAATTAGGGTATTTTCTCAAAAACTAATTGTTTCTCAAATTCACTTATGCACATAAAGATGTAATCAAAATTAACTCATTTTTTCAATACTACCATTTCTTGAACACTTTTCAGAACCGAGATATCTCAAAAAATGGGGGTGAACCTATCATTATGTGGAGCACTGTACATATGTTAAGATGGTTTAACAGACACACAAATGATGAAGTATCGGTTGGAAACTACGTGGTAAGCCTCAGTCGGTTATGTCGTAGATCATCTTGATGTAAGCGACGTCCATCGCCTCGTTTTCGGCTTTGTTGGGTCCGTACATTCGTCTACACATCACAGTGTCATAGGCCAGAATTGGACTCGGGATCTGTGCCAGATGTTTGTAGGCGTCCGCCATCTGTCGGATAAGAGAGCTCTCCTCGTACCGATGGTGCCTCTTGTAGTGCAGATGGTTTTCAATGAAAAGCGAGCGGGCTGACAGAATCGACGGACCGCAGTATGGGAGCTTTCTAAATGCCACTATTGCTTTTACTTCGAATGGTTCAAGCTGGCTGACATCTGAAATAACATGTTAAATAATCAGATCTCGCAATTTCCCACTTACGCTTGTCCTTGGTGTATCGCCGAATGTAATGCTTTTGGAGGTACTCTTCGAGTTTTGGAAGGGCGTGTGGATTCGGCACAACGACGTCAATTTGTCGATCGAAGGACGGCAAGTCGTCAAAGATCACATTGCGCATGGCCCGTTCCAGATACGCTGCGTGGTCGGGGAACACCAGAGCCAGTTCTGACACAACCGAATAGTCTTGAACAGTTGTATAGTCCATCTCTTCTATGAGAATTTTATAGATGAGCAGCCATTGTTCTCGTTCCTCTTCGGTCACCGATTCAAGTCTCTTCCAGTTCTGACGATACTGGTGAAGTCGTTTATGGATGGATTCTTCCACGCGGACGTCTTTCCCAAACTCTGCATAGAAGAGGTAAACCTCTTTAAGGATCCATGGCAACACTGAAAGGAAGGGGGGAATAATTTTTGCAACATTCGATTTTCTCAAATACCTGTGCCCTTTGGAAGCGTGCGATTGTAGTTGAAGAACAAACAGCGCCGGATTCTCTCTCTCTGCTGGTACTTCTTCAGTTTCAACCGAAGGCGGTCTTCTTCCGTGGTTATTGAATCGTTGGAGTCCGCCTCACTAGTACTGACAGTGTTGTCGGTGTGCTCGACCTTTGGCTCCGATTCAGGGGACTCTGCGGTGGTATCCACGAGAGAGGACGTCTGTTCATCTGTCTTTGCTTCCCTGCAAGATTGAAAAGATTGTCGTTCTGTTATTCAAGAGCCATTCCCCAACCTTTTAGTATCAAGATCATCAATCGATACATCGACTTCAGGACCGTGGGCATTTGCATCGGGGTGCTTGAGCCGCTTCTCCGAAGAGGCGTTTTGAGCCTTCTTTTCTTTTGCTGCTTGCTTCTTCTGAAGCTTCTTCAGTCTGAAATCAGAAAAGTTGCGTGATAAAATGAAATGAGCATCAAGTACAAACCGTTTAAGAGAAACTTTCTCGTCAACTACGTCGATACGAGCAATATCGTCAGTCTGATTGAATTGCGGCACCAAGACGGCCTTCTCGATCGGTTCCTCTCCAGTTGCTTCTCCTTTGAGAACCTTCGTATTTCTGAAAAACAGAAAATTGTGTTCCTATTTCTCTTTGTTTGTTACTCACCTCTCATGAACAACTTTTTCATCCGCCCCGTCGACATGAGCATTCTTATCAATCTCCTTGGCTTCAACCTCCAAGTTGGACACTCGAATCGGTTCTCCTTCGGTTACTTGTCCTACGGGAGCCGTATTATCTCTGAAAATGATTTGAGATTGGCATACAACTTGTCCCCCTTCAATTGCTTACTTCCTCTGGTCAACTTTGCCAGTGGGCACGTCGATACGAGCAATATCGTCATCCTGATTGATAAGGGGCTCTGAAGCGCTCTTTCCGGGCTTTTCCTTTTCGATTGTGTGTCCTTCGGGCGACTCTGTCTCACTGAAACTTACATTTTTTTAAATTTAAATTTCAAATACACACCTCTTGTGTCTGCCGTCGTCCGCAGACGCGTTGACAAGAGCATCGAGCTTGAGCTGTTGCTCCAAAGCAACTCTTTGAGCTCTTCGCTCTTTGGCAGCCCTCTTCTTTTGTGTTTTGGTTAGTCTGGAAACACAAAACAGTTGTGATGAGTTTATTTTAAAATCTCTTCCAACCTGTTCGGATCAACACTAGTCGCAGGAACGTCGGAAACAGCATTGCTTTGCTTGCGCTGTTGCTTCGAAACAGACTTCGTAAGCTTTTTGTTCTTGGCTTGTTGCTTCGGCTGCGCTTTCGTAAGCTTTGCACTGAAAATTAGTTGCGAATAGAGTCGTTCAACAATAATTTCAAACCTCTTCTGAGTATCCTTCTTTTCAGGCACTACGACCAGAGCATTGTCATTGGTCTGTTCGATTTGCGACTCCGAACATAACTGTTCAGTCTTGCTCTTCTCTGTCGCTTGTAACTGTTCAAGCACTTCGGACTGAGCACTTTCATCAAGCGTGAGTTGCCGCTCAGAATCAAACTTTTCAGTAGTAATCACCTTTGTTTCTCCCTTGGTAGAATGCAATGCTCTGAAGTTTGAATTAGTTAAAAACAACCTGCTTAGTGACTTTTTCGAACCTCTCTTGGTTGGGAATATCGACCTCCGATTTTGGCTCCGAAACAACTGTCTTCTCTGTAGCTGCCGAACTGCATTTGATCGACGAGGGAATTGTTTCCTGTGAGAGAGACGAGTCGGTGTTCGGATGAATTTCCCTGTTGCCCGAATTGAAAGATGGTGCAGTAGTTGGACTTTTCTGTCTGCAAATGGTTTATAACGTCGTAACTAATATTTTTGAACTTACTTTTCATCGTCGTCCTTGTTGTCAAATTTCTTCGGAACAGAAGTGTTGGAGTCTTTGTGGGCCTTTTCCGCTGATTTCTTGTCAGCAAACGCAACCGATACAATTTTTCTTGACGGCGACAAAGAAAGTGACTTCCGGTTTCTTCCCTCCATTAAACGGTCTGTGCTTTTCACACTGTTTGTTTGCGGAGATTCTCTGTGAAAAATATTTTAACTTTTGTTCTGGAATGCTAATAACTTACCTATACGGAGTATCTATGTTTGACTTCTGAACATTAGCTGCTGGCGGAGACTTGTGGGTACTTTGAGTCGGTTTCTCGTTGGACGCTTCGAGAATCGTTGTTGGCGCTCCCTTTCCGTTCAGCATCTCCGATTGATCTTCTGTCTGCGTGCTTTGATCACAGAGAACTGGGTCAGCACAGTTTTCACAGACAATCGCCTTCAGACAGCAACGAATCATTTCTTTCTCCTTATCTGTCTGAGTGATCTGGTCGCACACCTTTGACGACCGAGATGCAGAGCGACGAGAAGAAATGAACTCAGCCGCACTCGTGTTCCAAACCGTTGCTTTTCGCTTGAAGCATGGGTTAACCATTTGTGGGTTCAAAAATATCGGAAAATATCCCATCGAGTGCGGCGGGAAGAAGCCGTTGGGCGGACAACCCATCAGCGGGAAACCGCTCGAGATGGGCGGATAGCAGTCCATTGGAGGACAACTCATCGAGATCAGCGGGAAGAAACCTTTGGGCGGACAGCTCATCGGCGGGAATCCCATCGGATTCGGCGGGTAGTAGTCCACGGGCGGATTGCCCATCGACATCGGCAGACATCCCGTCGGGTTCGACGAGTAGAAGTCCTTAGGCGGACTGCCCATTGACATTGGCGGACATCCCGTTGGGTTCGGAGGGTGGTAGTCCATGTGCGAACTGCCTGTCTGTGGAGTGCACATCGAGTTCGACGGGAGGAAGCCGTTAGGTGGACAACCAATTGGCTGTAATTCCATCGGATTAAGCGGGAAGAAGCCTATTGGCGGGCAACTCACCGGCAGACATCCCATTAAGTTCGGCGGGTAGTAGTCTATTGGCGGATTGCCCATCGAGATCGGCGGGAAGAAGCCGTCGGGCGGAGAGCTCATCGGCGGGAATCCCTTCGGGTTCGGCGGGTTGTAGTCCATTTGTGGACTGCGTGGCGGCGAACTGCTCATCGAAAGCGGCGGGATGAAGCCGTTAGGTGGACAATTCATCGGCGGGAATCCCATCGGGTTAAGCGGGTAGTAGTCCACTGGCGGATCGCCCATCGACATCGGCGGACATCCCGTTAGATTCGGTGGATGGTAGTCCATTTGCGGACTGCTTGGCGGCGGGTTTCCAATCGAGATAGGCGGGATGAAGCCGTTAGGTGGACAACCAATTGGCTGTAATTCCATCGGGTTAGGCGGGAGGAACCCTACTGGCAGACAACTCACCGGCAGACATCCCTTCGGGTTCGGCGGGTAGTAGTACATTGGCGGATGGCCCATCGAGAACGGCGGACATCCCGTTAGGTTCGTTGGATGGTAGTCCATTTGCGGACTGCCTGGCGGCGGGTTTCCCATCGAGATCGGCGGGAAGAAGCCGTTGGGCACAAAACTCATCGGCGGGAATCCCTTCGGGTTCGGCGGGTAGTAGTAGTCCATTGGGGGACTGCGTGGCGGCGGATTTTCCATCGAGATCGGTGTGATGAAGCCGTTAGGTGGACAACCCATTGGCTGTAATTCCATCGGGTTAGGCGGGAAGAATACTATTGGCGGACAACTCACCGGCAGACATCCCTTCGGGTTCGGCGGGTTGTTGTACATTGGCGGATTGCCCATCGAGATTGGCGGGAAGAAGCCGTTGGGCGGACAACTCATCGGCGGGAACCCCTTTGGGTTTGGCGGCAAGAAGCTTATTGAAGGGCAACCCATCGGAAGCGGAATGACAAAATAAATCGACAGTCGAATGTCACGAATCGGCGGCAAGTTCGCCTGGTAAGCCTTGTTGAAGTTATTCGACCCAAATCCCATCGGAGTTGGCAGGAAGGAGATCATCGGAGGACAGTCAATCAGGATCGATGGATTCAAGCTCAACGACGGAAGATTCCTCTGGTTCGGCTGCTCGATGGCCGTCATTGGACGGTTCCCGTGGAACGAGAGAACTTTTTGTGGATAAGCTCCACGTTTTATACGTGTGTTATTCTTTGTTAACATTTTACCTGAAAAAATTTCATTTGAAACATGGTTAAAGTGATAGAAGGGTTTGAACAATGCAAGTAACTTTCGGGAAAGTAGATTTGTAGGAACCGTTAAAAAATGTTTGATGGAAAATGGTCTGTGTGGTGCAAGCGGTTTAAAAAACTATCGCAGATTTCGATCTGACAACATTTGAATAAAATCGTTCAAAACTACGTTTGGTTTCGAAAAAGTTAAAGCGGTATGATCCGTTTAATTTTCGTAGCCCGGAGGTCAAAAATGAACAAGAAGACGAGGCGGCCAAGTAGGCTCCTCCCATTTTTTTGCAAAGACACGGTTTCAAGAAACATTGCGGTTCTACTGCGTTTAAGCGAAGACAACTTATTCACAGAACGCATATTCTCAGTTTAAACTATGAAATTTCGACTGCGCGTCAGTCATAAAGTGTGTGCGAACTGACCCTTCGCTTCCAAAACCGTCGACACTCGTTAAAACCGTCAAAGAGCACTTTTTCAAGTTGTAGACCCGCAATATTTCGTGTAACCGTGCAAAAATGGGAGGAGCCTTTTTTCCTCGTCTTTTTTGTCTATTTTTGACATCCGGGGCCACGAAAGTTAAACGGACTATATAAAGGAATATATCAGAGATCGATTTCTGGTAGCTGTTCAAAAAATCGATAAAGAGTGGCTTGAGACAAAGAATTTGAAACGGCTTGATAAACTACTACAGAAATCAGTCGAGAGTGAAACATATAAAATCGATAACATTTTTCAGACCGATTAAAGCGGAAAGCAAAAGGAAAAACAGCTGGAGACGAGAAAAAATGTAGGGAGCTAAGCGTTGTATGAGCGTAAGTGAGACAACAAACAAGAGGGTGGATCAAAACACGCGAACGCACCTGGCCATGTTTGCGATGGAGCGCGTTTGCATACCGCCGCCATATTGCATGTCTACGCATGTGGGTTGAGAAACTGGCAAAAACGGTTTTTCAGGAGAAAAATGATTGGTTTAACGTCCGGAAAGTTTAAAACAATCGAATTTAAGTTCGAAAACTCAAAAGAGGCGAAACAACGGCAGAAATGTTGAGGAACAACCAGTCTACTGGGAAATGTGTTGAAAAGTTTTTTGAACCGATTCAAATTCTTCGCAACGTAAGCCACTTTTTATTGATTTTTCGAACGACTGCCAGAAATCGACTTCCCGCCATAATTTTTTAGGCCTCGTTAATTTTATCATCAGTCAAACAAAACGTTCAACGTTTTTTCAACGGCTCGTACAAATATATCTCACAAAAGATGTTTGCGTGGCTCAAACAGTGCCTAAAAGACAACGAATCCAAAGCGGTTTGAAGAACTATAACAGAAATCGATTTCTGGTAACTGTTGGAAAAAATCGATTTTAAATGGGTTAAGTGGTCAAGAGAAGGTAAAGTGGAAAATGCGAGCGGGAGAATAAGGGAAGGCAAGAAACAAGATGGTGGGTCAAACCGCGTGAGGAGCGTCTGACCCTGTTCTCAATAGGGCGCGTTTGCATAGCGTCGCCTGTTTGCCTGTCTGCGCGCTGGGGCTGAACAACACGCAAATAATCGGTTTTTCACACTGAAAACAACTGCTTTAACGGCTGAAAAGTAGGAAACCGTCGAATTCACGCTCAGAAAATGAAATATGGGCAAATCAATGGCAGAAAGTTTGAAAAACTTGCAAACCACTGCCTGCAAGCTAAAACGAAATAGATTTGATACATGAATAATTTTTGAGCAGTAATTTAACGCCTGAAATATGTGAGAGAAGTTTTTTTTTGCTTTTCATTCAATTGCGTTAATTCGACGACAAAAACAATTGCAAATACAGTTCGTATTTTGTTAAAATTATTTTTAAAAGTTCATCGTTCCGAACATCGAGGGAGTTTCCGTTGGCGACTTCGAACGAAGTGGGCTCCCATGTTTTGTCGTCTGTCACGATGATGTCCACCTCTGGTTGTTTCTGGACGTACTGCCAGGACATTCGGAAAAGAAAACGGCGCACTCGAGACTCCCGTTTTTGATGAGATTTCAGAAAATCACTATGAACCGCGTTTTTGTACAACAGGCTTTCGAGGGACAGAGAACAAAAGGATTCTAGCCTCTTTAATAAAAATCTCATAAATCAATTAGTTATAGGAATAATTATCCGCTAATTAAAAAAAAAACATTTTTTGGCTTTTGAGTTCTCCGTAGTTTTCGGCGTTCGCATTTCCTTCAAAATGTTTTTAAAAACTTGCCGGTCATTAAAAAAAACAAATAAACACAATTTTGAAACTTAAATCGGCTTATTTAAAACAACTTTGACAATATTTAAAAATAGTAGCCTATTTTCGAAAATTAAATGAAAAAGATCGTCGCACACGAACTCTCGGAGGGAGCTTTCAAGGTCTGGTCGTTGATTTTCTTGATCAGCTCAGCGTCGTTCGAAAAAGCACCGTAAGAACCATCAGCGGTCACACGAACCCCGAGAGTGCCGAGGATTTTGTCGGAAATTCTTTTTTTTCTCGAATGAAAACATTTAAGCTGAATATGGGAGAAAACTATGTATTTTTTCCATTCAAAAAAAAGTTTACAATAAACTTTGAAAAAAAAATTAGAAAATTATTCTTTCTCAGACACAAGAGTTCAAGTTGAAGGTGGGAAAAAATTCAGACTGAACTGGATTTTTTTGAGAAAAAAAACCGCGTCTGGTTTTTGTTTTTGTTCTTAAAAAACATATTTGTCTGAAAATTTTTTTTTTACAAAAAATTCATGCTAATACATTTCTCACAAAAAAAACTTTGCACAGATTTTTTTTAATTGGGAAAAAATGCTTTTCTCAATTGACTTTTTTACGGAACTGAAAAATTGCGCCTGGAAAAAAAAATCATGCTGAATTTGAAAAAATTTAGAACAGTGATATTGACATAAAAATTCAGAAAAAAACATTTGAAAAAAAAATTCAGAACTTTTCTCTCAAAAAATGTATCCTGAAATTAGAAAAAAATTCAGAAAATTTTTTTTGTTCGACGGTTTTTGTCCGGAACAGGAGGCACGGCGATTTGCTGGAATGGAAGAGGTAGTCTTCAGTGAGAAAACGGAAACTGACCATTTTAGTGGCGAGACGAGGAGCGAGCTTTTTGAAGGAGGTCGTCGCACAGGAACTCTGGGAGAGAGCTTTCAAGGTCTGGTCCTTGATCTTCTTCAGCGTCTCAGCGTCGCTCGGAAGAGCAAGGACCATCAGCGGTCACAAGATTCCCGATCGCATCGACGATCTCGTCGCGCTTTTCCTGATTTTACGAAAATTTGTTTCTGAATATTACGAATGTTTTTTAATAATTCGAATACTTTCAAAATTGATTTTAAAACTTACAAAAACTTATTAAATCAGTTTTTTTCATCAACAACCAAATTTTCCAAAACGAATAGTTAACATAAAATTTTTTCCATTGTGAAATAACGCAAAAAATGATTAATTATGATTGAATTCAGAAATTTTTTTGAGCATTAAGAACTGTTGAAGATTTTTTTTTTGAATAATATGAAGTGAACTAAGTTTTTTTACTTCTGAATAGATCTAAAATCAGTTATTAAAAATACAATAATTTCTAATAAATAATTAAAAATAAAACTAAAAACGGTTTTTTTGCTATATTCCAAAGTTAATTTCAGAAATCATGAATTTACTCAAATTGTATTTTTGAAGATTACGAAAAAATCGCTGTTGAATACTGAGCTCACTATTCTTGACACCGGAGAAACGACATACGTTTCTCTGCTACTCACTATTCCGTGTCTCATCGTGAACGAAAATGGGCGGAGCCTATTTTTTATTTGGCCTCCGGTGTCAAGAATACAAATATCTTGATAGTCTCATTACTATTAATTTTATCTGCTCTCATCTCCTCACTTCCAGATAAAGATGATTATCATTCTTATTGATAAGACGTTGACTCTTCACTTTTGGAGCTCACAATCCCCTTTTTGGCAAACACTGGCCAGATATCAAAACTGAGAGACTGCGTTACTTTATAACTACTTTATTTATTAAAAAGAAAAAAGAATAACAGACTAGCAAAAACAATGAGATTAATTGATTGCCCCGCGAGCGGCACGGCAAGCCGCAGCCCTCTCGGCTCGCGACGGGGCCTGCTCGGCGAGCCCGACTCCGATTGCCCACAGGGCGACTTGCACGTACTCGCGGAAGGCTACCCGCCACATTGCCTTCTGCTCCGCCGACAGCGCCCTCCACGCGTCGGCTGCAAAAATTGAAAATGCATACTTTGTCGAGTCAATTTTCCTGCACACAGGTCAAATAGGCTCCACCCAGTTGGAACGTTTTCAGTGCGTCAACACGAAAATGGGCAGGGCCAATCTGGTAAATCAATCCGCCCACTTTGAAATTTGAAATTTGAATCATCTCCAGGCCGACGGGCTGGACCGCAAGTCTGCCCAGCTATTAACGATTTATTTGCCACGAAAATCCTATTATGGGGTGCTATTTTCGGTGGGCTTGCCACCTACTATCTTTCTCCATCTGATTGGGGGACTTCCACTTTTGGCTTCAGGTGCCGTTCTATTATATTGAATACGGTACATCACAATGACGCCTAAAACTCAACATCGAAAGCCCCCCCCCTCTTTTGAAGTTTTTCATGCCGTTCTAAAAGAGGGAAACACTCACCATTCGAAATGCCGTTGCGATGGAGGCCCCGGCGTCTGGCGGCTCCCCGGGCCATCAGGAACAGAATGTAGGGAGAGTGGGGGATTGTGAGTTGGGGCGGCGACCTGAAATTATCGATCTTTTTCCAACCATTCGGTTTATAGGCTTGATAATAACCTGGAAAGGCCATTGGCTGCGCGAGGATGTTCATCGTCATTTGGGCGTCCAGTTTTCGATCCGAACTGTAAGACCGCAAAATTTTAAGAAAGACACAGGAAGTGAACGAAATTCAATCAAATATTTATGCATTTTCGGGAACTATGTGATTGCGATGAAAAATCGCTTAACTACGAACTGTCTAGAAATTTTGAAAAAAAAACCAGAAAAATTCTAATTTTTCTTATTCATTCAGAAATTTTTGGAAAAAAAATCTTCGAAAAATATTCTAATTTGTCCGAAGTTTTTGAAAAAAGTATTCAAAAAAAGTCTAATTTTTTAAATTCTGTCTAGAGTTTTTGAAAAAAAATTCCAAACTTATTCTAACTTTCCTCATTCCATCTAGAATTTTTGAAAAGAATAATTGAATAATATTTTTATTTTTCTAATTTAATTTCAAAGATTAATTTTTAAAATTCAATTTCAAGAAAAAAATATTCTAATTTTTTTTTTGTCTAGAGATCTCGAGAAAAAATATTCGAAAATTGTTTTCATTTTTCTAGTTTTTTCTGAAATTTCTGGAAAAAAAAATACACGAAAACTTTTTCATTTTTTCTAATTTGTTCTGAAATTTTTGAAAAAAAATATTGGAAAAATATCATTATTTTTCTAATATAATTTCAAAGATAAAAAATATTCTAATTGTTTTCTTTATTCTGAAATTTTCGAAAAAAAAATTTAATTTTTCTAATTTGTTTTAAAATTTTTGAGAAAAATTCTGTCTAGAATTTTTTGAAAAAAATATTCAAAAATCATTTTTATTTTTCTATTTTTTTCTGAAATTTCTGGAAAAAAAATATTCAAAAAATATTATAATTTTTCTAATTTGTTCTGAAATTTTCGAAAAAAAAGTTATCTTTAAAATAAAAAAAAATCAAGAATTCACCCAAACTGTCATTGTAAATTAGGAACTGTACTTTAAAAAATTATTATAGGGTCAAAGAGTTTCTCCCTTCGTTCCACTCACTTCATTGAGAACCGCTCCCTCGGCGTTCTCCATGATCTTCATCAGATCTTCGACAATTGCCACTTGGAGAAGGGCGCTCATGACGGCCATGCTTCTTCCGTGTTTCACGCCGTCTTCGATGATCTTCGAGCTCGAAGACATCTGTAGAAGGCGCCACATCTCCTCCACGTCGAACTTGTCCGGGAAGAAGGACCTCCTTCTGCCGTTGATTGCCGTGATGTGGATGTTTCTAGAAGGTCATCAACTTTCAGAAATTGTCCCGTGTGAAAGCAACTCACGGATCCCGGTATCAGGTTCACCATCATCTCCAAAATGTCGACTGTCTTCTTGTTGAGCACGTTGGCTCTTAAAATTGAAAACTGATCCAAAAAAATTCTAATGATTAAAATCGCATTTAAAAACTTTTGAGTTTTTAAAATTTAGCAAAAATTTTTTTCAAGGATTGCAAATAATTTCAAAAATTTTTTAGAAAATTAAAAACCAATTTGAGAATTTCTTTAAAACTATAAATGCTAAGAACTAAAAACTAGTTTGGAACAATTTTTAGAAATTGAGAACGAATCTAAACTTTTTTTGAATTTATTTCGGACTTATCGATGAAAAACAAAAATTGCTAAGCTGTTATTCTTAAAAACGTTGAGACATAAACGCGAATTTGAATTTGTGTTTTTTTAAAATTTGTCTAGAATTTTTGAAAAAAAAATTGAAAATATTCGATTTTTTGAATTTGTATAGAATTTTCGAAAAAAAAATTCGAGAAATATTCTGACTTTTTTCGAATTTGTCAAGAATTTTCGAAACAAAAATTCGAGAAACATTCTAATTTTTTAAAATTTGTCAAGAATTTTCGAAACACCTCACTCCAACCGGCTGATTCACGGTCAAATCGAGTGTTGTAACTTATCTCGTATTGGTTTACTCATCTCTCCACTAACTTTTCATGTCAATTATCACTTACGAAATAAAACAATTTACTTTTACTTTAAAAAATTTGAAAAATATTCTAATTTTTTTTAAATTTGTCAAGAATTTTCGAAACAAAAATTTGAGAAATATTCTAATTTTTTTTTAATTTGTCTAAAATTTTCGGAAAAAATTGGAGAAACATTCTAATTTTTTTTAAATTTGTCTAGAATTTTTTTTTTAGAATAATTTTAATTTTTTTGAATTCGTATAGAATTTTCCAAAAAAAAATTCGAGAAAATATCTAATTTTTCTAAAACTTGTATAGAATTTTTCAGAAAAAAAAAATTGAAATTCTTCTATTTTTTGAATTTGTATAGAATTTTCGAAAAAAAATTCGAGAAATATTTTAATTTTTTTAAAATTCGTTTAGAATTTTCGAAAAAAAATTCGAGAAATATTTTAATCTTTTTTAAAATTTGTTTAGAATTTTCGAAAAAAAATTCGAGAAATATTCTAATTTTTTCAAAATTCGTCTAGAAATTTCGAAAAAAAATTTCGAGAAACATTCTAACTTTTTAAAACCTGTCTAGAATTTAAAAAAAAAAAATTTGAGAGATGTTCTAATTTTCATAAATTTGTCTAGAACTTTCGAAAAAAAAATTCGAAAAATTATCTAATTTTTTCAAAATTTGTCTAGAATTTTTCAGAAAAAAAATTTGAAAGTATTCTATTTTTTGAGTTTGTATAGAATTTTCGAAAAAAAATTCGAGAAATATACTAATTTTTTTAAAATTCGTCTAGAATTTTCGAAAAAAAAATCGAGAAATATTCTGACTTTTTTCGAATTTGTCAAGAATTTTCGAAAAAAAAAATTTGAGAAACATTCTAATTTTTTAAAATTTGTCAAGAATTTTCGAAACAAAAACTTGAGAAATATTCTAATTTTTTTAAAATTTGTCTAAAATTTTCGGAAAAAATTGGAGAAACATTCTAATTTTTTTTTAAATTTGTCTAGAATTTTTTTTTTTAATTCCAGAATAATTTTAATTTTTTTGAATTTGTATAGAATTTTCCAAGAAAAAATTCGAGAAATATTCTAATTTTTCTAAAACTTGTCTAGAATTTTTCAGAAAAAAAAATTGAAAATATTCTATTTTTTGAATTTGTATAGAATTTTCGAAAAAAAATTCGAGAAATATTTTAGTTTTTTTAAAATTCGTTTAGAATTTTCGAAAAAAAATTCGAGAAATATTTTAATCTTTTTTAAAATTTGTTTAGAATTTTCGAAAAAAAATTCGAGAAATATTTTAGTTTTTTTAAAATTTGTCTAGAATTTTTCAGAAAAAAAAATAGAGAGATACTCTAATTTTTTTGAATTTGTCTAGAACTTTCGAAAAAAAAAATCGAAAAATTATCTAATTTTTTAAAAATTTGTCTAGAATTTTTCAGAAAAAAATTTGAAAGTTATCTATTTTTTGAGTTTGTATAGAATTTTCGAAAAAAAATTCGAGAAATATACTAATTTTTTTAAAATTCTTCTAGAATTTTCGAAAAAAAATTCGAGAAATATACTAATTTTTTAAAAATTTGTCAAGAATTTTCGGAAAAAATTGGAGAAACATTCTAATTTTTTTTTTAATTTGTCTAGAATTTTTTTTTTAAATTCCAGAATAATTTTAATTTTTTTTGAATTTGTATAGAATTTTCCAAAAAAAAATTCGAGAAATGTTCTAATTTTTCTAAAATTTGTCTAGAATTTTTCAGAAAAAAAAATTGAAAATTTTCTATTTTTTGAATTTGTATAGAATTTTCGAAAAGAAATTCGAGAAATATTTTAATTTTTTTAAAATTCGTTTAGAATTTTCGAAAAAAAAATCGAGAAATATTCTAATTTTTTCAAAATTCGTCTAGGAATTTCGTAAAAAAAATTTGTGAAATTTTCTAATTTTTTAAAATTTGTCTAGAATTTTTGAAAAAAAAATTCGAGAAATATTCTAATTTTTTAAAAATTTGTCTAGAATTTTCGAAAAAAAATTTCGAGAAACATTCTAACTTTTTGAAACCTGTCTAGAATTTTAAAAAAAAAATTGAGAGATGTTCTAATTTTCATAAATTTGTCTAGAACTTTCGAAAAAAAAATTCGAAAAATTATCTAATTTTTTCAAAATTTGTCTAGAATTTTTCAGAAAAAAAATTTGAAAGTATTCTATTTTTTGAGTTTGTATAGAATTTTCGAAAAAAAATTCGAGAAATATTCTAATTTTTTTAAAATTTGTCTAGAATTTTCGAAAAAAAATTTCGAGAAACATTCTAACTTTTTAAAACCTGTCTAGAATTTAAAAAAAAATTTGAGAGATGTTCTAATTTTCATAAATGTGTCTAGAACTTTCGAAAAAAAAATTCGAAAAATTATCTAATTTTTTCAAAATTTGTCTAGAATTTTTCAGAAAAAAAATTTGAAAGTATTCTATTTTTTGAGTTTGTATAGAACTTTCGAAAAAAAATTCGAAAAATATACTAATTTTTTTAAAATTCGTCTAGAATTTTCGAAAAAAAAATCGAGAAATATTCTGACTTTTTTCGAATTTGTCAAAAATTTTCGAAACAAAAATTCGAGAAACATTCTAATTTTTTTAAATTTGTCTAAAAGTTTTAATTTGTCTAATTCATTTGAAAATTCTTTTTTAAAAAATTCGAAAAAAATTTTAACTTTTCTAATTTATTTTCAAGTTTTTGAAAAAAAAATCGAGAAATATTTTAATTTTTCGAATTCCAAAATTTAAAAAAAAATAAGCTAATTCTAAAATTTAAAAAAATAAGCTAATTCTAAAATTTAAAAAAATATTTGGAAAACGTTACTTTTCTATCTTTTCTTTTTGCAGGCTTACCTTTTTCAATTTCCTTAGACGGATTTTTTTTCTTCGACAACATTTTCCGTTGTCGGATATTAGGAAAATAGGGGAGGGGGATAGTTTAGAAAATAGGGGGGATAGTTTAGAAAACAAGAGGGGATAGTTTAGAAAATAAGGGGGGAAAGTTTAGAAAATAAGGGGGGAAAGTTTAGAAAATAAGGGGGGGGGGCAACTGTAGAAAATAAAAGTTAGATAGGAATAAGATATGAACTACGATATATGTGGAAGCGGCCATCACGGACGGCCATTGGGAAGGGGAATGAATGAGCGTGGGTAGAGAGGACGGGAAAGGGACAGAAAGAGAGACGCAGAGAAAAAGAATCTGTCGCTTGCAACGCGGCTGCGTAGCGGTTTACGTGGGTAGAGAGGACGGGTAGTGGACAGTTGAAGGCAACGCAAAGCGGAGAGAGACGCAGAGAAGTATAGAGACCCTTGCCTATAGAGACCCTTGCCTGAGTGCGACACGAGGTTCTCCCTCGAAGCGTGAGTGGATGTGGGTAGGGACGGGCGGGAGGGAGAAATCTCCTTCTGTCTCTCTTCTGCTTTTCTTTGTTCTCTAACCAACCCCTCGCACATTCCCAATCAAGGTTTGTCGCAACAGAGAGCGTTGGAAAAAAGAGACTATGACGGCGAAATTGCGTCTGGACTGGATGACGCACTCAGCCGCGTTTACTTAGTTGCCCAATTTTTTGCTATTCGAACGAAAAAGAATGGCATGGGGTATTGAAAGTGAAAACAAGAAAAAAACTGAATTTTTCAAAAACAGAGAAAGAGAGAACCGACGTCATGTACCTTCCGAGTGGACCCTGCTGAGCAAATTGAGGATTTTAAGGAAGAGAAAAAGGAAATCAATGCATTGAAAAAATCTTATAAAAATTCTCAAATATTCCTATTAGAAAATCAATGAAAAAAGGAGAAGGGTAATTTTTTTTTATACTCTTTACAATTTTAGGAGTTAGAAAAAAAATAGGTAGATTTCTTTTGTCAAAAACTTTTTTTGGGTTTTGAAGAAATGAGAAAATGGAAAATTATTTTTTGTATAAAAAAATTTTTAACTCGCAAAAAATAGAAAATTTACAAAACTGATTTTTACAAAAGTAATTTTTTTTAACTCAAAATTTCCCCGAGAATCAATCTTTCAGAGAACCAAAAAAAATTTTTTTTGAAAATCTGAAATTTTTTGTTGACCTTTTTGATAAGAAAAAAGAAGATAACGGAATTAATTGAAAAAAGTCCGTCCATCGTCATGATTGTAGTCTCGTCTGCCGACCTGGTCGCTGTCTCGTCCATTGTCATGGTAGCTATCGCCCCACAAAATTCATTTTCCTAATTCCCGAGATTAGGAAAAATCAAATTCAAGAATCCACAGAAGGGACCCTTACGATTTTGGGGTTTTGGGTGTTGGTCTATTAGAGGTGCCGTTCAAATAGAGGTGACGCTGTAATACAAGTTTCACGGTATTTTTTTTCGAGTCTCATCAGATGTAATTGTAATTGTAATTGTAATTGTTTTATTTCGTAAGTGATAATTGACATGAAAAGTTAATGGTGAGATGATGTCTTCTACAATATGGTTGATCCCAGCAGTTCAAAAATTATTGGGTGGAACGTAGAACGTACCTTTTTAAGTTGACTTTAGAGTCGGAAGAGTCGGCTTTCTCAAGTCGAAGCTCGTTTCACTTTGCGTTTCGACAATGTGATCCTGCCTGGATGCTAACATCTTCTGAAAAGTATTTCAAGCTCTTCGCGTTTTTGAAACCGAATCCTTACCTTTAAAGAGTGAATAGTTCCGTTGTCAGAATCGGTGAGACTAGAAAGTCAATTGAAGTAGAAGAGGGGGTTACTGTAGAAAATAAATAAAGGCCAGGAAGAAGAGGCCGTCGGAAGACAAGGCCAGGAAGAAGAGGCCGTCGGAAGACAAGGCCAGAAGTGAAGGATAGTATGAATGAGACTGGCCCAAATCTTATTTTGGTTCACATGAAAAAGGGCGGAGCCTAATGCTAGGTCACCATCTGTCGTTGTTGTCTGCCCGGTCGCACCTCCTCTAGTCGATACAATCACAGCGACAGATGGGTAGTTAATGACGTCCGTAAACTACACCTGGCAAAACAAGGGCTCAGTAGAGAACAAAGACAGGCTATAGATAAACATCGTACTTGTCAAATAGGGTGGAAAGAGAAGAGTACCTCAAACTTCGGAAACTTCAGAAAGGGTGGCAGCTCGCGCAGTACTATGAGTACACAATCAAAATGATCGAAAAATTGCTATCATATTTTCGAAAAACTGGTTATTTATTTTTGAAAAATTGACAATTTTCTTTCGAAAAATTGGTATTTCATTCTCGAAAAATTAGTATTTTATCTCAAAAAATTTCTAATTTTTTAAAATTGGTAATTCGTTATCGGAAAATTGGTGATTTATCTCCGAAAATTGGAACGGTAGGTTATTTTTGAAAAGTGGGTATTTTGCATACTTGCAAGATGACGGGCCGGGCCGGGCCGGCCCGGCCCGGCCCGGGCCGCGGGCCGGGCCGAGCCGGGTTGTTACCGGGCCGGGCCGGGCCGGGCCGGAGAACTCGGAACTCGGCCCGGCCCGGGCCGGCCCGGCCCGGCTCAGGAAATTTTTCAATTTTTCCGTAATCGAATATAGACAGTTTCAATTCTTCGTTTTTGAACCTTTTTGATCTATACAATCAAAAATAGTATTTTCGGTCACTTTCATGCCATTTCGGCCGTCAGTGGCCATTTCGATGCACCGAAATTGGCCGGAATTGCTCGAAAATCGTTGCGGACCATGTTTTTTGGCCGAAAATGTCAATATTCCCGGAATTTTCGAGAGGAGACCGTGTCAGAAGTGAAAATAACTGGCTTTTCGATGATTTACTAGCAAGTGCAGTCAATTTGGGCGCATAATTCGTGTAAAAAACCGGCAAAATGGTTACATTTCAGCCATTTTAGGATAATATTTGCCGTTTTGAGGGCAATGTTCGAAATTTTAAGTGACCACTAGTGCCAATTAATTAGAATTGAAGTTATAATGGAAAAATAGGGGAAAAATGGCGGTAAGCAGACATTGATAGGCCAAAATCTGTTTGGAAACAAATTTCTGTTTTCTATCCGGGCCGGCCCGGGCCGGGCCGGGCCGGGCCGCCGGGCCGACTTTTTGAAAATCGTCCGGGCCGGGCCGGGCCGGGCCGGCAAAATTCTGATTCGGCCCGGGCCGGGCCGGCCCGGCCCGGCCCGCTGCAAGTATGGTATTTTGTTCCCGAAAAAATGAATTTATTTCCACAAAAGTTGGTATTTTCTTTTTTAAAAAATAGGTATTTTATTTTCGAAAAATTGGTATTTTACCTCAAAAAGTTGGATTCTATTTTTGAAAAACTGGTAATTCATTTTCGAAAAACTGATTGTTTAGTTTCGAAAAATTTCTCATTTATTTACAAAAAGTTGGTAATTCATTTTTGAAAAGTGGGTATTTCGTTCCCGAAAAAATGAATTTATTTCCAAAAAAGTTAATATTTTATTTCCAAAAAAGTTAGTATTTTATTTCCAAAAAAGTTAGTAATTTATTTTCACAAAATGGGAAAACATTTTCCAAAAATTGGTAATTCATTTTCCGAAAATTGGTTTTGTTTTGGAAAAATTGGTATTTTATTATCAAAAATCTGTATTTTAATTTCGAAAACCTGGTAATTTATTTTTGAAAAATTGGATGTTTGTTTCTAAAAAATGTTTCATTCAGTTACAAAAAATTGGTTATTTATTTCCGAAAAGTTGCATTTTTGTTTTCCAAAAAATTGTAATTTATTATCGAAAAATTGGTGTTTTAGTTTCGAAAAATTGGCGATTTTCTTTTGAAAAATTGCTAATTCATGTTCAAAAAATTGGTATTTTATATCAAATACTTGCTAAGTTTTTTTTCAAATTGGTAATTGTTTTCGAAAAATTGGTGATTTATCTCCGAAAATTGGATTCTTGTTTCGAAAAATGAGCAATTCATTTTCAAAAAAACTGGTATTTCATTTTCGAAAAACTGATTGTTTAGTTCCGAAAAGTGTTTTATTTATTTACAAAAAATTTGTAACTTATTTTTGATAAGTGGGTAAAACCGGTAGTTTATTCATGAAAAGTTGGGTTTTTTTTTCCAAAAATTTGCATTTTATTGTCGAAAAATTGTTAATTTGTTATCGAAAAATTGGTAATTTATTTCCAAAAAATGGGCTATTGTTCGCGAAAAATAATGAATTGATTTCCAAAAAGTTGGTATTTTATTTTCAAAAAATTGACTCTCTATTTTCGAAAAATTAGGGTTTATTTTTGAAAAGTTGCTAATTCGTTTTCCAAAAATTGGTGATTTATCTCCGAAAATTGGATTCTTGTTTCGAAAAATGAGTAATTCATTTTCAAAAAAACTGGTTTTTCATTTTCGGAAAACTGATTGTTTAGTTTAGAAAATTTTTTTATTTGTTTACAAAAAGTTGGTAATTCATTTTTGAAAAGTGGGTATTTTGTTCCCGAAAAATAATGAATTTATTTCCAAAAAAATTTTTGTTTTATTTCCATAAAATTTGTAATTAATTATCGAAAAATTGGGATTTTTTTTTCGAAAAACAATTTATTTTTGAAAAATTGGCGATTTTATTATAAAAAATTGGTAATTCATGTTCAAAAAATCAGTAATTTGTTTTCGAAAAGTTGGTTTTTTGTTTTCAAAAAACTAGTATTTTATTATCGAAAATTGGTATTTTATTTTCAAAAAATTGATATTTTATCTCAAAAAGTTGCTATTTTTGTTTGATTGGTAATTCATTTTCGAAAAACTGATTATTTAGTTTCGAAAAATTTCTTTTTTGTTTACAAAAATTGATATTTTTTTTTTGAAAGTGGGTATTTTGTTCCCGAAAAATAATGAATTTATTTCCAAAAAATTGGTAATTCATTTTCAAAAAATTGATTATCTATTTTTGAAAAAGTGGTATTTAATTTCTGAAAATTTGATAATTCATTTTCGAAAAACTGGTTGTTCATTTCCAAAAATACGTAGTTTTATTCAATTATTATTCACAAAATTCCCAAACACCAAGATATTTATTCAATTTTTTTTAAATCCCCAAAAAATGGGATTTTTTTTAGAATTAATAAACACAAAATTCTAAAGCACTTGAAATTTTCTATAACTGTCATTTGACACAATACCAATGCAACACGTTTTTTTATTTACATAAGGTTCCGTAAACTTCTTTTTTAAAGTGTTTGTCCGCCTGAGAAATCCGGGAATACGAGTGAGACCCCAACGTGTTTTTTCATCCGGAACAATTATTTCTTATTACTTCAGTTGATGCTTGAAAAAACGTTCAATTCCATGTAATTGGAAGTAACCTTCTTTTCAGTTTACAGGCCGGATGACGTCATCTAGACACTGTGCAGGCGCAGATGGTGAGGCAGAAGGCCGCAGGGGCCTCATTCACATAACAACACTGACGCACTCTTCCTAATCCCCATTCTCTCGCTTACGCTGTGCCAGATGACCTCTCTCTTCTTCACACGCACACGAAGCCCCCCTCCTTCCCTTGCGTTCACCTTTTTCTGGCACTCTCTTCACATTCTTCACTCTCTCACCCGTCTTTCTGTCTGTCTGACTGTCTCACTGTGTGTGTCTAATCTTTTGTTTGCTAGTGGCCCCACTTCTTCGCCCCCGACCGCCGGTTACTCATTCTCCTTCCCAATGACTGTCCTGGACGGTCGCTTGCATTTTTCTCTCAATATTTAACCTTATTTTCTACAGTAACCCCCTTTTATTTTCCTAATAATCGACAACGGAAAATGTTGTCAAATAAAAAAGGTTAGTAGCAAATGTTCCATTGGCTTTCCTTTTTTTTAAACATTTTTTCCCTTCACTACTTTTTTTCGGAAAAACTATTTTTAGTAATTGCATTTCTTTCAATAGTATTTTTTTGGAAATAACAAATTAACTTGAGTAATTTCCTACATCACTTTTTTCATTTGAAAAAAATTATTCAAGTAATGTCCTGAAATTGAAAAACGAGCTTATCATTCATAATTTTATAAATTTTTTGAAATTTCGAGAAGTTTTTGGAAGTTATGAAAAACTAGTGGAGCACAAAAAACATTTGAATTAGTCAATAGAATTTTTAGAAAAGTTTTACAATTTTCTGATTTTTTTGGAAAAAATTGAAAAATTTCGGCCGTCAGAAGAAACATGCACATTGTGCAAAAAAAGAAAGAAAAAACTGAAGCAATGATGGTTTAGCATAGTAAGCTCAGGCGATGTGCTTTTTGCAGAAAAAAGCCAAGAAACAAGCTGTTCTGCTCGCCAAACAGTCGCGAAATCCACCTGTCACCATCATCGCGTTCGGTTGGAAATGGAAAATGCTGGTTGGCAATTTTGTCAAATTCAAAAAATATAAAAAGGTGAGTAGACAACTATAGTTTTTTTTTGACTTTCAAAATATTTTTGTTTGTGGTTTTTAAAAAAAATTCCAGTAATTTTCTAAATTATACAAACTTTTCAGAAAAAGAGTTTGAGGAATTTTCTGAACGTATTATTTTTATTTGGAACAAAATAATTCAAGTAACTCCCTGAACTTTTCATATTTATTCAAAATGAAAAAAAAATTCCCGTAATTTCTTTCAAATATTATTTTTGGAAAAAATCAATTCAAGTAACTACCTAATTTTTTTTAAATTCAAAGAAAAAAAAGTATTTCCAGTCTATTTTGAAATAATTCATTTTTGGGAAACGAAGAATCGATTTTCTAATATTTTAAATTTTGTTTAGAATTAAAACGAATTCCAGTCATTTTCTGAACTAACGTTTTTATTCGGAATGAAAAAAATAGTCCCGGTTATTTTCTTAATCGTTTTTCTTACTCGGATGAAAAAGCTCAAGTAATATCCCAAATTATTCATTTTCATTTGGAATGAAAAAATTTCCAATATTTTCTTGAATCATCTAGTTTTTTTCGCAAATAAAAAATTGTCAAACTTCCAACTTTTCCAGGCGCCACCACTTTTCTTCAACAGCTTGCCGAAGCTCCTCGAGCACACTGTGGACACACACATGAAGCCACACAAGGACAGTGAAAAGGTGCTCGTCGATGAGAAGAGCCAGCAGTTGCTCACAGAGTCCCTGGTGCTCCAGATGAGCACCATTTTCCTGGTCCGCCCAATGGCGCAGAAGCCGTGGCTGGTGCCGTTCACCTCGCCGCTCTCCTCGTCCTCCTGCTCACCCACATGAGCCTTTACCTCGACGAGCCGAAAAGCAAATCGGATAAGATGTGGACGATGGAGGTGAAGAAGCCGGGCGACTAAACTGCGATTTTTTTCTTCTCGTACAAGAAGATTGAATCAAACCACGCAAAGATCCGGAGAGAGCAGACGAAGAAGGCTGACAAATGTCACACAGTCGGGCTCACGGATCCCGACATCGTGCGGAAGGTCAAAAGAACGCGAGGCGAAAATACCGAGTTGGCCCTGGCGCTCGGGATGACGTCGGCCACCGAAAATCAACTCGATGGCATCGTTAAAGGCTACGTCTCCGAATATGAGATGTAAGTTTTTTAATAGCTTTTGGTTTTTTTAGTTTGAAATGTTTTACAACAATTCCTGTGGGGACTTTTTGAGTGTATTTTCTTGTGATTTCCCTGGTTGCTTAAAAATGTCAAAAAGCAAAGTACAAAACACAAAATATTTGAACAAAACAAGGGGTTCTCTATTTTATCACCACTGAAACCGTTCCCCCGGCAAGACCCACGTAGTTCTCGTCGTGCGGTGAGTTATCGATTGTGAACAAGGGGTTACTTCAAATTTTAATAGTGTTTGAAAATTTGGAACCAATTAACTATGTTTGTTGTTTTCCAGGAGTGTCGAGCTCATTGACCAATGTCACACAGTCCAGCTAACGGATCCTGACATAGTTCGGAAGGTCGAAAGGACGCGAGCCGAGAATGTCGAGTTGGCCCTGGCGCTCGGGATGACATCGGCCACCGAAAACTAGCTGGACGATATTGTTAAAGGATATCTGGCAGAGATCAAAACGTGAGTTCGTATGATTCATTCAAGTTTGAGTGAACTTATAGAAAAGTATCGCAGCGCGAAAAAGTGATGGCCTAGTTTTCAAAACTCTTCCATGTGTTCACTCAAATGTCAACTAACCGGAAAACTGTCAGAACAATGAAAATGAGCTTTTGGTGAGCATAGCTCCAGTCCGTGGTACTATGAAATTCAACCGGCGGCTGGAGAGTTGCCAGCCATGCAATTCGCCTTCGTGCCTCGTGAATCCTTTCCCTTTCATTTCCCCTCGATCATTTTTGATTTCCCTTTCAATTTCAGAATGGCTGCTCCCTCGCCAACTCCTTCCGCTTCAACATAGGCTCCAGCTCCAGCTTCGCAAGCTCCACAAGCACCGGACGACGACAACGAGTGTCCAATCTGCTGCTCGGTGATGGTGCTGCCGTTCACCGTGCCCGCCTGCCAGCACGTCTTCTGTTTCGCGTGCATCAAGGCAATCAGTCTGCGCAATCTCGGCGGCT
Source organism: Caenorhabditis afra (assembly GCA_963570955.1). Taxonomy (NCBI): domain Eukaryota; kingdom Metazoa; phylum Nematoda; class Chromadorea; order Rhabditida; family Rhabditidae; genus Caenorhabditis; species Caenorhabditis afra. The sequence goes on along the minus strand of OY751537.1, from coordinate 1,476,896 downwards.
GCCCACTCTGCCGTGCCGCCATTCCCCACGAACTGTTCGACCGTCCCAAGCAGCAGCTGGACCTGAAGATGGAACTGCAGGACGCCGACGCGTCCTCCTCTCAAATGGCGATCGCGAATCCGATGTACTGGCTCTACGAGGGACGCGGCAACGGCTGGTGGCGCTTCGATCCGCGCACCGAGAAGGACCTGGAGAAGGCGTTCCAGACGGGCACCGACACCGCCGATCTGATGATCATGGGCCGACCGTACACCGTCGAGTTCGCCACAATGGTGCAGTACCAGGCAAACGTTCGTCGCCGCAACCCGCAGTTCGATCGCTCCGGCAAGCGCGTCGAGGTGAAGGGCGTCGCCGGCATGTTCAGTGGATAATTCCGATGTTTTCGTGACAGAAAATAAACCCATTCTCTTTCCACTGTTTTCAAACTTTAAAGCATTTTTCCCTCGCTGAAATGCGAAAAAAAGTAAAGAGCTACTTTTCTTGAACAAAAGCCATAAAAAAAAGTGAAAAATTTTCAGCCATTCAAACAAAAACTCTCAATTCGCAGCGATACGAGTTTTTTGCGGCGGATTATGAATTTTGCAAGCAATTTTCAGCTAAAAATCGCGAAAAAAACGGAAGAAAAAATATGCCAAAATTTTTTTTTCGACAGGACCGGCTCGGAATTTGGGGCAACCCTGCAAAAAAAAGAGCCAAAAACCGCTGAAAACGGTGAAAAGTGACGGATTTGAACTAAAAAGTCGAAAAAATGCGCCAATTTTGAGCTGAAATCAAACCAAAACAGCTCTCTTTCGCGTCAATTTCGGCGGTCAGTTCACCGATAATCACATGAGTTCACTCATCGTTTTGCTGATAAAACGGTGTGTTTCCGACAAATCTGGAGGCGCGATGAACAATCACTTTCTCGTGTTTCAGTCTGGCAGCATCCGTGTCCAATTTGTTTTTTGTATTACCGCCCACCGGTCCCGGCCGACGCCACCGCGTTTATTGTGGATGTTCATGGAGGATTGTGGATGTTCGCGAAATGTACAGTAGGCAATCCTTTGTCCTTCTCTTATGTTAATCGTCTCTTGCGAGGCAACATTAAACGTTTCTAGCTAAAATAAGCAATTTGACTGTAATGCGAGCTCTGGCAAAATTTCTTTAACATTGTCTTGCCCCAAAACTGAATATTTTGAATATCATAAATATTTTTTTTTTAAATTCAGGGCGAACTAAATAACCGCCAGTTTTGAGTTCAGTGTTTTCAGAATAGTTCTCATTGGTCATTTCTGCGTTCATTTTTTTGTATTTTTCGAAAAACATCAAAACACAAAATTCAATAAAAAACAAGTTTTAAAAAAAATTAAAACGGCCAACCATGCAAAAAGGTAAAATTGTCGATTTCTAAAGTTATAAAAACGGGTATTCAGAAAAATTTTGATTTTGAAAAAATTAGAACGGCGTTTAAAAAAATTAATGCCGATTTTTTGAATTAAAAAAGCACTATTTCAAAATAAATTTTTGATTCAAAGAAAACAGAACGGCTATAAAAAACAACTAAACTGGCAATGTCTAAAAATGTAAAGAAAATTTATAAATGCTCATTTTATCGCGGAAATTTATGTTTTTGCATCGAAAATGATTTTAAAAAACGTTTCAACATCGAAATTCTGCCAAATGGGCAAAAACAAATTTTCAAATTTTCAGCCATTCAAATTTTGGGCACGAAAACGCTCAATTTGCAGCAACATAAATTTTTTTACTGCAAATTATGATTTTCGTTCGCACTATTCAGTTAAAATTCCCGAAAGAACGGAATATGCGAAAAAATCGCCCATTTCTAAAATTATAAAATCGGTATTTAAGAAATGAAACTCGCTGGTTTTTAAATGATGAAAGAAGGATTTCTACAACACTGGCAATTTTTAAAATGAAAAAAAAAAACAAAAAAACAGTATTGTTTCTGAATAAAAATTACCATTTTAATTTTAAAAAAATTCTAACGGCCGTTAAAAATCAGTTGCCACTTTTCAAAGATGGAAAATGGATTTTCCAAAATAAAAAACCTGAATAAAAAAAAAATTTCGAATTTAAAAAATTATAACTCTGAATGAAAAATAATTTGGCGACTTTAAAATGTTATATTAGAAACTGCTATGAGAGGTGCCGTTAAATTAGAGTGAATACGGTATTACTTAATGTAAAATAAAAAGCCGTAAGTCGGTCGATGTGCTCCTGCATTCCAAGGTAATCTCGAAGGAAAGGTGGAGTAACCGAGCCGACAGAAACAGTCGCAGCCAAATCGTCGTCCTCGTCGATGGTCAGACGTCGTTTTGGAGGAGGAGGAGGGGCAGCTGAAGAAGACAAAGCAAAAGCTGACGAGGAGAATTCCATGATATGGAAGACAAACAATGGTATTGCCGGACGTATGTTCAAAGCCCACACTGAGAGGAGCAGTAACTTTCCAACTGATCGGGCCTTGAGCATTCTGAGTATTTTTCATCAGAAGCAACGTTGTCAGGAAAAGTGTTTAGACGAAAGTCCAATTGATTACGTTCTGATATCCAGGTGTGAAAAGCGATTGACTAAATTTGAACTGTAACTGGGGGCAGGTTTAAACTTCATGTGGGAAAACTTAATTAAAAAATGGATAAAACATCACGTACGGAATGAAAAAAAAACGTAGTAAAATGTTCCTACAGTCAAATAAGATAAAAAAGAAAAAATATCCACGAACCATAAAAATGAGAATTAATCAGTATGAATAGGAACGAGAGGATGGTTGCGTGGCAAATACTTCCACTACGAATAGATGAACTGTTCAATGAGTATTACTCATCTTCCCAGTCGTCCTCCATAATGGGCCAGATCGGCAATATGACAAGGGGACGGCCACTAGATTTAGATTTTGGAGGGAGAGTGAACTTCTTCTCGGTGCCTCCGTCGGACTTGTTATCGTTTTTTGGTTTGCGCGAAGACTTGGGCGGGAAGTTGCGATGCGTCGCGCCCAACGGCATTAGGTCGTTGAGTGCGGTCGAGATCTTATGGTATTCCAAACATCCGAATCTCCGAGAGCACGACTCCAGGTAGCGCTCGCCTGCGGCTCTTCTCTCGATTTCCTTCTCATCCAGATCCCAGTCGTCCATAATGGGCCAGATCGGCAATATGACAAGGGGACGGCCACTAGATTTCGACTTTGGAGGGAGAGTGAACTTCTTCTTGGTGCCTCCGTCGGACTTTTTCTCGTAATTCGAAGACGTCTCAGCAGCGGATGGGAGAGTCAGACGCCGCTTCTTCGTGGTGTCCTCGCCGGTCTCCATCTCATCCTTCGTAGACGGTTGAGTTGCCAAAGAGCCCACAACTTGGAGGGAGTCACCGATCGACTTTTTCGACTCATCTCCACCACTCGGGTGAATCTTCTCACTGGAAAACGCCTTCAGATCACTTGCGATAGCTCCTTCCGGTTCCCGTTGAGACGCGTTATGACAGCCGAAAGCGGTGTTTTTCGAGCTGAAAAATAATTTTTAAAATGATTTTAAAAATGAAGACTTTGCCTACCTCAAAGAAACATTGCTATCAGCTGTGTCTTGGCATTGCTCAGAAGGTTGTTCCAGGAAGTCGGCCGGAGGGCTGAAAGAGAGCATGAATGAACATCGGGCAACTGACATGGAAACTTACAGTGTCCCGCCCCACATCTCCGCGTATTGTATGTCAAGCGCTCTCATCACGGCTTCTTCCTCCTCCTTCGAAGAGAACATCTTCTCATTGGTGACAGGAGCGATGTTCGAGTGAATCTCTTTCATCTTAGCGACAGAAGAAGCCAGTTTCTCCCATGCCAAATTATCAGGATGATCGCGATGCCACGGCAACGGCTCGTTGTTCACATCGTCAGAAGGCCACACCGCTACTTTTTTCGAGGAGTTGAGCTTTGCCTCCGGCTCCTCATCCCACTCTTCATCGCTATCGGATGATTCGTCCCAATAATCATCAGACGAGTACACAAAATTTGGCGTGTATTTCTTCAGTATACGCCCGTATTCCACTGAGTAGTCAATGACTGCAAAAGAGATTTCACTTTCTAGTCTATTTTGAAAAAGTGCAAAAAACTGAACTCTTCTCATTGCGTTTGCTATAATCGAACTTCACCGGCTCCAGTCCATGAGAGACCAAACACTCTACACGATACCAGTCGTATTCTTCTTTGTAGTTATTCCATGGTGCTGGTCTCAATATGCTGTTTTTAATATAGGGTCTGAAAATGGAAAGTTATCGGCCTATCGGCAAAATCGAATCACTCACCTTCCTCCTCCAATTGGGACATATTTGCGCGCGTTGGTCACAGTCACTGTATCGGTAGCCTTGTTTTTCGTATTGTCCACCTTTTGCTGGTTATCGTTGGTAGTCGGTGCAGACTTTTTCTTGCCATCCGACGTTTTAGCGATGGGATGAACAATTTTCTCCGACGGCAAGTTATTGGGATGATTGCGGTGCCACGGCAATGGTTTCGACGACGGGTCGTAGCCCTGGCCGCAAGCCCACGGTTCTGGTTTCGGCGACGGGTTGTTGCTCTGGGGAGGTTTTACCAGTGGTGGTTTCGATTTCCGGTCGTTGCCCTGGGCGCGGTTCCACCATCCAGATCTAGAAATGGAAAACTGCTCGCCGATCATTGATAATGAATTACTCACCTTCCCTTCATCGTGCAGGTACTGGCTTTCGCACTCCCTTTTTTATTCATACCCGTCGGAGCCATCTTTTTGCTAACGTGGTTTTTCTTGTTGTCCATTTTCTGCTGGCAGTCGTTCGTTGTCGGCTCAAAATTATTTTTGCCATCCGACTTTTTAGCGATGGGATGAACAATTTTCTCCGAAGGCAAGTTATTGGGATGATTGCGGTGCCACGGCAATGGTTTCGACGACGGGTCGTAGCCCTGGCCGCAAGCCCACGGTTCTGGCTTTGGCGGCGGGTCGTTGCTCTGGGGAGGCTTCACCGGGGTCGGTTTCGGTTTCGACGGCGGGTTGTTGGCCTTGGTGACATTCCACCAGCCTGCTCTATACGACGGGTCGCCTGGCTGGGGAGGCTTCCACCTTCCTGGACTCGGCAACGGGTTGTTGCTCTGGGGAGGCTTCACCGGGGACGGTTTCGACGGCGGGTTGTTGGCCTTGGTGACGTCCCACCAGCCCGCTTTGTACGACGGGTCGCCTGGCTGGGGAGGCTTCCACGGTCCTGGCCTCGGCGACGGGTTGTTGCTCTGGGGAGGCTTCCACGGTCCTGGCCTCGACGGCGGGGTGTTGCTCTGGGGAGGCTTCACCGGGGACGGTTTCGACGGCGTGTCGTTGGCCTTGGTGACGTCCCACCAGCCCGCTTTGTACGACGGGTCGCCTGGCTGGGGAGGCTTCCACGGTCCTGGCCTCGGCGACGGGTTGTTGCTCTGGGGAGGCTTCCACGGTCCTGGCCTCGACGGCGGGATGTTGCTCTGGGGAGGCTTCACCGGGGATGATTTGGACGGCGTGTCGTTGGCCTTGGTGACGTCCCACCAGCCTGCTCTGTAGGACGGGTCGCCTGGCTGGGGAGGCTTCCATGGTCCTGGCCTCGGCGACGGGTTGTTGCTCTGGGGAGGCTTCCACGGTCCTGGCCTCGACGGCGGGATGTTGCTCTGGGGAGGCTTCACCGGGGATGATTTGGACGGCGTGTCGTTGGCCTTGGTGACGTCCCACCAGCCTGCTCTGTAGGACGGGTCGCCTGGCTGGGGAGGCTTCCATGGTCCTGGCCTCGGCGACGGGTTGTTGCTCTGGGGAGGCTTCACCGGGGACGGTTTCGACGACGGGTTGTTGCTCTGGGGAGGCTTCCACGGTCCTGGCCTCGACGGCGGGGTGTTGCTCTGGGGAGGCTTCACCGGGGACGGTTTCGACGGCGTGTCGTTGGCCTTGGTGACGTCCCACCAGCCCGCTTTGTACGACGGGTCGCCTGGCTGGGGAGGCTTCCACGGTCCTGGCCTCGGCGACGGGTTGTTGCTCTGGGGAGGCTTCACCGGGGACGGTTTCGACGGCGTGTCGTTGGCCTTGGTGACGTCCCACCAGCCCGCTTTGTACGACGGGTCGCCTGGCTGGGGAGGCTTCCACGGTCCTGGCCTCGGCGACGGGTTGTTGCTCTGGAGAGGCTTCCACGGTCCTGGCCTCGACGGCGGGGTGTTGCTCTGGGGAGGCTTCACCGGGGATGGTTCGGACGGCGTGTCGTTGGCCTTGGTGACGTCCCACCAGCCCGCTTTGTACGACGGGTCGCCTGGCTGGGGAGGCTTCCACGGTCCTGGCCTCGGCGACGGGTTGTTGCTCTGGAGAGGCTTCCACGGTCCTGGCCTCGACGGCGGGGTGTTGCTCTGGGGAGGCTTCACCGGGGATGGTTCGGACGGCGTGTCGTTGGCCTTGGTGACGTCCCACCAGCCTGCTCTGTAGGACGGGTCGCCTGGCGGGGGAGGCTTCCACGGTCCTGGCCTCGGCGACGGGTTGTTGCTCTGGGGAGGCTTCCACGGTCCTGGCCTCGACGGCGGGGTGTTGCTCTGGGGAGGCTTCACCGGTGATGGTTTCGACGGCGGGTCATTGGCCTTGTCACAACTCGGTCCGTTTGCTTTTCTCACTGAAATGATTACAATTGATAACAACTTCGAAAACGACAACTAACCGGCGAGATGATTTTGGTGATCCTCTGTGCGAGGTGACTTTGACCCCAAGGTATCCTCAGCGTGAAATTCTGATAGAGACATTTCGATAGTACGAAATTGTGTAATTACCTTTCTGTAAAAAATTTTTCATTTAAAAGCAGAGGACAGGTAAATACAATCTGATAAGTGAAAAAAAGAGAGAAAACGGGAGAGCAGTGAAATGAATGCGACTGACGCGAACAAGGAAAATCGATATTGGGGTGGGGGGCTAAAGGTGAGCGAGCGCGCGCGGGCTGGCTGAACGACACAGTCTCTCTCCAACGGCCTGTGGAGGCATTTTGCATTGGAGCGCACATTCTGAGCGCCTTTGCGTGTTTTTGCCTATCTAACGCATATCGCGGTACATAACAGAAAATAGATATAAAACTATCCTGTTTGATAAGAAAGTTGGTTTCAGTACCCAGTAAAACGCAACCGACATCACAGGAAAAAAATTTATCGATTTTTTTTTGAGACGAGAAAATGTGCTTAAATAACCGTGAACAAATATGCGATCGTTGTTTCCTATGACAACGTGAGACACTTTATTTCACTTGATCGCTAAAAATAGAAAGCGCATGCAAAATAGACGAATCGAGTGGGAAAAATCTCAAAAAATGACAGTCAGTACTTGAAATCGAGAAAGAGAGAAAAACGACGCACCATCCTCAACGGAGGCAAAGGGTACGAATGAGAAGAAATGGGCAATTGGGCGGTCATTGGGTTTATGGGGACCGTGGGAGAATCGTGTTCGCGCGCGCGGTAGGTCAAAACATTTCGGCGCATTCAAATATTTGAACGTTTCCGTTGTTTTTTTTTGGTATATAGTAGTTGAATGTGAATTGGAAGGTGAAAATAAGTAATTTTTTTCCGAATTTATCGGAAAATCGAGAAACTACACCCTATAGATACTGTGGGCAGTGTATAAATTGAAAAGAGTGATCAACCAGATGAATAAGATAAATAGTGATCTTGTCCGCTCAATTTTCGTGGCCCCGGAGGTCAAAAATGAACGAAGAGGCAAAATGGCCTAATAGCCGCCGCCCATTTTTCCGCAAAGGAACGGTTACACGAAACATTGCGTGTCTACTACGTGAAATAGTTCTCTTTGACTGTTTCAACGAGTTTCGAAGTTTTTGAAAGCGGTGAGTCAGTTCCCACACACTTCATCGAAATTTCATAGTTTCAACTGAGTAGATGCGTACCATGAGTTTGTTGTCTTCGCTTTAACGTAGCAGACGTGCAATGTTTTGTGTAACCGTGCCTGTTTGGCCTTGTCGTTTCTTCGTTCATTTTTGACCTCCGGAGTCACGAAAATTGAACGGACAATCTAGAAAAAGTCAGAGAAATCGGTGGGGGAAGCGGGAAAAAGGCGTGTAGGGGGTTTCAGAACAACGACGTCGTCGTCTGCAGTCCTTCGCTGGTGTATTCCTCAGGTTCCCTCTCGCGATGAGAGTTCTTTTTGATACGGATCTGATAAATAAGCCAAGATGAAACATGTTCGTGCCGGTTTTGTTCCAGCTGTCTCGTTCCAGACAAAATTAAAGTCCATTTGTGGGACAGTTTCAGACAATCTGCATTTTTCCAGCCTCCCTCTCCCGATGAGAGTTCTTTTTGATACGGATCTGACAGCCAAGCCAAGATGAAACAAGTTCGTGCCGGTTTTGTTCCAGCTGTCTCGTTCCAGACAAAATTAAAGTCCATTTGTGGGGCAGTTTCAGACAATCTGCATTTTTCCAGCCTCCCTCTCCCGATGAGAGTTTATTTTGATACGGATCTGATAGATAAGCTTAGATGAAACATGTTCGTGCCGGTTTTGTTCCAGCTGTCTCGTTCCAGACAAAATTAAAGTCCATTTGTGGGGCAGTTTCAGACAATCTGCATTTTTCCAGCCTCCCTCTCCCGATGAGAGTTCTTTTTGATACGGATCTGATAGATAAGCTTAGATGAAACATGTTCGTGCCGGATTTGTTCCAGCTGTCTCGTTCCAGACAAAATTAAAATCCATTTGTGGGGCAGTTTCAGACAATCTGCATTTTTCCAGCCTCCCTCTCCCGATGAGAGTTCTTTTTGATACGGATCTGATAGATAAGCTTAGATGAAACATGTTCGTGCCGGATTTGTTCCAGCTGTCTCGTTCCAGACAAAATTAAAATCCATTTGTGGGGCAGTTTCAGACAATCTGCATTTTTCCAGCCTCCCTCTCCCGATGAGAGTTCTTTTTGATACGGATCTGACAGCCAAGCCAAGATGAAACAAGTTCGTGCCGGTTTTGTTCCAGCTGTCTCGTTCCAGACAAAATTAAAGTCCATTTGTGGGGCAGTTTCAGACAATCTGCATTTTTCCAGCCTCCCTCTCCCGATGAGAGTTCTTTTTGATACGGATCTGATAGATAAGCTTAGATGAAACATGTTCGTGCCGGTTTTGTTCCAGCTGTCTCGTTCCAGACAAAATTAAAGTCCATTTGTGGGGCAGTTTCAGACAATCTGCATTTTTCCAGCCTCCCTCTCCCGATGAGAGTTCTTTTTGATACGGATCTGATAGATAAGCTTAGATGAAACATGTTCGTGCCGGATTTGTTCCAGCTGTCTCGTTCCAGACAAAATTAAAATCCATTTGTGGGGCAGTTTCAGACAATCTGCATTTTTCCAGCCTCCCTCTCCCGATGAGAGTTCTTTTTGATACGGATCTGATAGATAAGCTTAGATGAAACATGTTCGTGCCGGATTTGTTCCAGCTGTCTCGTTCCAGACAAAATTAAAATCCATTTGTGGGGCAGTTTCAGACAATCTGCATTTTTCCAGCCTTCCTATCGCAATGAGAATTCTTTTTGATACGGATCCGATAGATAAGCCTTGATGAAACATGTTCGTGCCGGTTTTGTTCCAGCTGTCTCGTTCCAGACAAAATTAAAGTCCATTTGTGGGGCAGTTTCAGACGAAATTCTTCTCGAGATGTCGTCGTTTTTCGCCAATTTTCGCCCAATTTCCCCCGCTTTTTTGGGGGAAGAATTGAATGAAAATGTTGAGATGCTGCCCTAAAACTAAAATTTCCACTTTTCTTGTCGAAAAAAATGAAGGAGATCGGGTGAAAATCGAGAAAAACAGGCGAAATCAAAAAAATAGTTTCGCCGCCGCCATCTGCAAATTTGGCTTGCGTTCAACGGGGCGCGTTTGAAACACGAATCACGGCTACAGTATTACTTCGTCAGGGAGCTCGTGATCGTAATATGTTATAATTTGTACCCCCCTTATCACGCCCCCTTCCCCTGCTTTTCCTTTTTCTAAATCACCAGCGAACAACAAGACAATTGGCATTGTTGCCTTTTTTGGCGTTCTCTTTGAAGTCTCGTCAGTTTTACTTCTTTATTTTCCTTCGATGAGCCATTTTTTGAGAATTCCATGCAATGGGAAGAAACCTTCTTTTCATTGTGCACGCCGAATGCCGTCATCTGGACACTGCAAAGGTGCAGATGGAGGGGCAGATGGCCGAAGGGGCCTCAGTCACATTACAACATTGGCGCACTCTTCCTAATCCCCATTCTCTCGCTCATGCTGTGCCAGGTGACCTCCTCTCGGCAAGTGACCTCTGCTCGTTCCCCACCGCTTTGCCCGTCCTCTCCCTATCCAAACACATTTATTCATTCTCCTTCCCAATGACTGTCCTGGACGGTCGCTTGTATTTTTCTTTCCCTTTTTAACATTATTTTCTACAGTTACCCCCCCCCCCCCCCCCATTTTTTTGTTTTCCCAGTAACCAACAACGGAAAATGTTGTTCAAATAAAAAAGGTGAGTTAAAAATTTTCAATGACTTTCAATTTCTGAACATTTTTAGTCGCAATTTAAAAATATTCCAGTAATTTCCTAAATTATTTTTTTTTTCAAAAACAAAATTTAACTTCAATAATTTCCTTATTTTTTATTTGGAATAAAAAATAAAATTCCAGTAATTTCCTACCCATTCTTGTTCGGAAGAAAATAATTATTGTTATTTCCTTAGTGAATTTTTTTCTTTCATTTTTTTCAAATTTTTATTTGGAAAATAAACAATTCAAGTAACTCTCCAGTTTGTTAATTTGTATTTGGGTTGAAAAAATAATTCCGGTAATTTCCTTAATTATTTCTTTTCATACTGAACATTCCAGAAAAATTCTGAAGAATTTCTGAAAAAAATTAGCGGAGCACAAAATAATCATTCGAAAAACCAATAAAAAATTCTACAATTTTCTGGTTTTTTGAAAAAAAAACAATTTTGCTGTCAGAGAAATATGCACGTTCTGTTTTGAAAAAAGTTTTGCGTCGTGCAAAAATAGAAATAACTCAAGAATCTATAGTTCAGCAAAGTAACCATGTGCTTTTTCCAGAAATGAGCCAAGAAACAAGTTGTTCTGCTCACTAGAATGTCACGGAATCCACCCGTCACCATCATCGCGTCTGGGTGGCAATGGAAAATTCTGTCAAATCCAAAAATAATAATAAAAAAAGTAAGTAGACAACTAACGTTTTTATTGTCAAATTGATCCATTAATTTACTAATTCCACAGTATACATTCTGTACACTCCGTTGTCTCATTCCGGGATTTCCTCTCAGTCTACTACATCAGTCGGTGCTGATTCGTAGGAACAATTGCGGATTTTGGTTTTCTAATGGATGCACTCAGTGAAGTATCGATTCATACCATCGCTCGTCACGACAAAGGACATCGTCAAAAAATACAGCAAGGCCATACTGATTGGAACACTCGATAAGCACCTGCGCGGGTATTACATGTTGAGATTATAATTGATGTAATTGTGGATGTTCGCGAAATGTATTTTTTTTTTAATAACAGTAGGCAATCCTTTGTCCTTCTCTTATGTTAATCGTCTCTCGCGAGGCAACATTAAGCGTTTCTAGCTAAAACAAGCAATTTGATTGTAATGCGAGCTCTGGCAAAATTTCTTTAACATTGTTTTGCCCCAACACCGAATAGCTTCTTAAAAAGACCACCGTTTCTTTTAGCTTTTACAATTTCACTAAAACTCGATTTTTACTTGTGATATTTCACGAAACGATGAAAAATAATGTAATAAATATTTTTAAAAAAAATTCAGGGCGAACTAAATAACCGCCAGTTTTGAGTTCAATGTTTTCAAAATAATTCTCACTGGTCATTTCTGCGTTCATTTCTTGTATTATGTTTTTCGAAAAACATCAAAACACAAAATTCAATAAAAAACAATTTAAAAAAAAATTAAAACGGCCGACCATGAAAAAAATAAAATTGCCGATTTCTTAAATTATAAAATCGGGTATCCAGAAGAATTTTGATTTTGAAAAAATTAGAACAGTGTTTTAAAAAATTAGTGCCGATTTTTTAAATTAAAAGAGCAGTATTTCAAAAACAAATTTTTGATTCAAAGAAAATAGAATGGCTATAAAAAACAATTGAACTAGCAATGTCTAAAAATGTAAAGAAAATTTATAAATCCTCATTTTATCGCTGAAATTTTTGTTTTTGTATCAAAAATGATTCTAAAAAACGTTTGAACATCGAAATTCTGCCAATTGGGCAAAAACGGATTTTCAAATTTTCAGCCATTCAAATTTTGGCCACGAAAACCCTTAATTTGCAGCAAAATGAATTTTTTACTGCAAATTGAGATTTTCGTTCACATTATTCAGTTAAAATTCCCGAAAGAACGGAAAAAAATGCGAAAAAAATCGCCCATTTCTAAAATTATAAAATCGGTATTTAAGAAACAAAATTCGCTGGTTTTTATATGATGGAAGAAGGATTTCTACAACACTGGCAATTTTTAAAATGAAAAAAAAAAACAAAAAAAAAATAGTGTTTCTGAATAAAAATTACCATTTTAATTTTCAAAAAATTCTAACGGCCGTTAAAAATCAGTTGCCACTTTTCAAAGATGGAAAATCGATTTTCCAAAAAAAAAAACTTGAATAAAATAAAAGTTTCAAATCTAAAAAATTGTAACTCTGAATGAAAAATAATTTGGCGACTTTAAAATGTTATATTAGAAACTGCCGTTCTATGAGAGGTGCCGTTAAATTAGAGTGAATACGGTATTACTTAAAGGAAAATGGAAAAATAAAAGGCGTAAGTCGGTCGATGTGCTCCTGCATTCCAAGGTAATCTCGAAGGAAAGGAGGAGTAACCGAGTGGACAGAAACGGTCGCAGCCAAATCGTCGTCCTCGTCGATGGTCAGACGTCGTTTTGGAGGAGGAAGAGAGGCAGCTGAAGAAGACAAAGCAAAAGCTGACGAAGAGAATTCCATGATATGGAAGACAAACAATGGTATTGCCGGACGTATGTTCAAAGCCCACACTGAGAGGAGCAGTAACTTTCCAACTGATCGGGCCTTGAGCATTCTGAGTATTTTTCATCAGAAGCAACGTTGTCAAAAAAAGTGTTTAGACGAAAGTCCAATTGATTACGTTCTGATATCCAGGTGTGAAAAGCGATTGACTAAATTTGAACTGTAACTGGGGGCAGGTTTAAACTTCATGTGGGAAAACTTAATTAAAAAATGGATAAAACATCACGTACGGAATGAAAAAAAACGTAGTAAAATGTTCCTACAGTCAAATAAGATAAAAAAAGAAAAAATATCCACGAACCATAAAAATGAGAATTAATCAGTATGAATAGGAACGAGAGGATGGTTGCGTGGCAAATACTTCCACTACGAATAGATGAACTGTTCAATGAGTATTACTCATCTTCCCAGTCGTCCTCCATAATGGGCCAGATCGGCAATATGACAAGGGGACGGCCACTAGATTTAGATTTTGGAGGGAGAGTGAACTTCTTCTCGGTGCCTCCGTCGGACTTGTTATCGTTTTTTGGTTTGCGCGAAGACTTGGGCGGGAAGTTGCGATGCGTCGCGCCCAACGGCATTAGGTCGTTGAGTGCGGTCGAGATCTTATGGTATTCCAAACATCCGAATCTCCGAGAGCACGACTCCAGGTAGCGCTCGCCTGCGGCTCTTCTCTCGATTTCCTTCTCATCCAGATCCCAGTCGTCCATAATGGGCCAGATCGGCAATATGACAAGGGGACGGCCACTAGATTTCGACTTTGGAGGGAGAGTGAACTTCTTCTTGGTGCCTCCGTCGGACTTTTTCTCGTAATTCGAAGACGTCTCAGCAGCGGATGGGAGAGTCAGACGCCGCTTCTTCGTGGTGTCCTCGCCGGTCTCCATCTCATCCTTCGTAGACGGTTGAGTTGCCAAAGGGCCCACAACTTGGAGGGAGTCACCGATCGACTTTTTCGACTCATCTCCACCACTCGGGTGAATCTTCTCACTGGAAAACGCCTTCAGATCACTTGCGATAGCTCCTTCCGGTTCCCGTTGAGACGCGTTATGACAGCCGAAAGCGGTGTTTTTCGAGCTGAAAAATAATTTTTAAAATGATTTTAAAAATGAAGACTTTGCCTACCTCAAAGAAACATTGCTATCAGCTGTGTCTTGGCATTGCTCAGAAGGTTGTTCCAGGAAGTCGGCCGGAGGGCTGAAAGAGAGCATGAATGAACATCGGGCAACTGACATGGAAACTTACAGTGTCCCGCCCCACATCTCCGCGTATTGTATGTCAAGCGCTCTCATCACGGCTTCTTCCTCCTCCTTCGAAGAGAACATCTTTTCATTGGTGACTGGAGCGATGTTCGAGTGAATCTCTTTCATCTTAGCGTCAGAAGAAGCCAGTTTCTCCCATGCCAAATTATCAGGATGATCGCGATGCCACGGCAACGGCTCGTTGTTCACATCGTCAGAAGGCCACACCGCTACTTTTTTCGAGGAGTTGAGCTTTGCCTCCGGCTCCTCATCCCACTCTTCATCGCTATCGGATGATTCGTCCCAATAATCATCAGACGAGTACACAAAATTTGGCGTGTATTTCTTCAGTATACGCCCGTATTCCACTGAGTAGTCAATGACTGCAAAAGAGATTTCACTTTCTAGTCTATTTTGAAAAAGTGCAAAAAACTGAACTCTTCTCATTGCGTTTGCTATAATCGAACTTCACCGGCTCCAGTCCATGAGAGACCAAACACTCTACACGATACCAGTCGTATTCTTCTTTGTAGTTATTCCATGGTGCTGGTCTCAAAATGCTGTTTTTAATATAGGGTCTGAAAATGGAAAGTTATCGGCCTATCGGCAAAATCGAATCACTCACCTTCCTCCTCCAATTGGGACATATTTGCGCGCGTTGGTCACAGTTACTGTATCGGTAGCCTGGTTTTTCGTATTGTCCACCTTTTGCTGGTTATCGTTGGTAGTCGGTGCAGACTTTTTCTTGCCATCCGACGTTTTAGCGATGGGATGAACAATTTTCTCCGACGGCAAGTTATTGGGATGATTGCGGTGCCACGGCAATGGTTTCGACGACGGGTCGTAGCCCTGGCCGCAAGCCCACGGTTCTGGTTTCGGCGACGGGTTGTTGCTCTGGGGAGGTTTTACCAGTGGTGGTTTCGATTTCCGGTCGTTGCCCTGGGCGCGGTTCCACCATCCAGATCTAGAAATGGAAAACTGCTCGCCGATCATTGATAATGAATTACTCACCTTCCCTTCATCGTGCAGGTACTGGCTTTCGCACTCCCTTTTTTATTCATACCCGTCGGAGCCATCTTTTTGCTAACGTGGTTTTTCTTGTTGTCCATTTTCTGCTGGCAGTCGTTCGTTGTCGGCTCAAAATTATTTTTGCCATCCGACTTTTTAGCGATGGGATGAACAATTTTCTCCGAAGGCAAGTTATTGGGATGATTGCGGTGCCACGGCAATGGTTTCGACGACGGGTCGTAGCCCTGGCCGCAAGCCCACGGTTCTGGCTTTGGCGGCGGGTCGTTGCTCTGGGGAGGCTTCACCGGGGTCGGTTTCGGTTTCGACGGCGGGTTGTTGGCCTTGGTGACATTCCACCAGCCTGCTCTATACGACGGGTCGCCTGGCTGGGGAGGCTTCCACCTTCCTGGACTCGGTAACGGGTTGTTGCTCTGGGGAGGCTTCACCGGGGACGGTTTCGACGGCGGGTTGTTGGCCTTGGTGACGTCCCACCAGCCCGCTTTGTACGACGGGTCGCCTGGCTGGGGAGGCTTCCACGGTCCTGGCCTCGGCGACGGGTTGTTGCTCTGGGGAGGCTTCCACGGTCCTGGCCTCGACGGCGGGGTGTTGCTCTGGGGAGGCTTCACCGGGGACGGTTTCGACGGCGTGTCGTTGGCCTTGGTGACGTCCCACCAGCCCGCTTTGTACGACGGGTCGCCTGGCTGGGGAGGCTTCCACGGTCCTGGCCTCGGCGACGGGTTGTTGCTCTGGGGAGGCTTCCACGGTCCTGGCCTCGACGGCGGGATGTTGCTCTGGGGAGGCTTCACCGGGGATGATTTGGACGGCGTGTCGTTGGCCTTGGTGACGTCCCACCAGCCTGCTCTGTAGGACGGGTCGCCTGGCTGGGGAGGCTTCCATGGTCCTGGCCTCGGCGACGGGTTGTTGCTCTGGGGAGGCTTCACCGGGGACGGTTTCGACGACGGGTTGTTGCTCTGGGGAGGCTTCCACGGTCCTGGCCTCGACGGCGGGATGTTGCTCTGGGGAGGCTTCACCGGGGACGGTTTCGACGGCGTGTCGTTGGCCTTGGTGACGTCCCACCAGCCCGCTTTGTACGACGGGTCGCCTGGCTGGGGAGGCTTCCACGGTCCTGGCCTCGGCGACGGGTTGTTGCTCTGGAGAGGCTTCCACGGTCCTGGCCTCGACGGCGGGGTGTTGCTCTGGGGAGGCTTCACCGGGGATGGTTCGGACGGCGTGTCGTTGGCCTTGGTGACGTCCCACCAGCCTGCTCTGTAGGACGGGTCGCCTGGCTGGGGAGGCTTCCACGGTCCTGGCCTCGGCGACGGGTTGTTGCTCTGGGGAGGCTTCCACGGTCCTGGCCTCGACGGCGGGGTGTTGCTCTGGGGAGGCTTCACCGGGGACGGTTTCGACGGCGTGTCGTTGGCCTTGGTGACGTCCCACCAGAACGCTTTGTACGACGGGTCGCCTGGCTGGGGAGGCTTCCAGGGTCCTGGCCTCGGCGACGGATTGTTGCTCTGGGGAGGCTTCACCGGTGATGGTTTCGACGGCGGGTCATTGGCCTTGTCACAACTCGGTCCGTTTGATTTTCTCACTGAAATGATTACAATTGATAACAACTTCGAAAACGACAACTAACCGGTGAGATGATTTTGGTGATCCTCTGTGCGAGGTGACTTTGACCCCAAGGTATCCTCAGCGTGAAATTCTGATAGAGACATTTCGATAGTACGAAATTGTGTAATTACCTTTCTGTAAAAAATTTTTCATTTAAAAGCAGAGGACAGGTAAATACAATCTGATAAGTGAAAAAAAGAGAGAAAACGGGAGAGCAGTGAAATGAATGCGACTGACGCGAACAAGGAAAATCGATATTGGGGTGGGGGGCTAAAGGTGAGCGAGCGCGCGCGGGCTGGCTGAACGACACAGTCTCTCTCCAACGGCCTGTGGAGGCATTTTGCATTGGAGCGCACATTCTGAGCGCCTTTGCGTGTTTTTGCCTATCTAACGCATATCGCGGTACATAACAGAAAATAGATATAAAACTATCCTGTTTGATAAGAAAGTTGGTTTCAGTACCCAGTAAAACGCAACCGACATCACAGGAAAAAAATTTATCGATTTTTTTTTGAGACGAGAAAATGTGCTTAAATAACCGTGAACAAACATGCGATCGTTGTTTCCTATGACAACGTGAGACACTTTATTTCACTTGATCGCTAAAAATAGAAAGCGCATGCAAAATAGACGAATCGAGTGGGAAAAATCTCAAAAAATGACAGTCAGTACTTGAAATCGAGTAAGAGAGAAAAACGACGCACCATCCTCAACGGAGGCAAAGGGTACGAATGAGAAGAAATGGGCAATTGGGCGGTCATTGGGTTTATGGGGACCGTGGGAGAATCGTGTTCGCGCGCGCGGTAGGTCAAAACATTTCGGCGCATTCAAATATTTGAACGTTTCCGTTGTTTTTTTTTGGTATATAGTAGTTGAATGTGAATTGGAAGGTGAAAATAAGTAATTTTTTTCCGAATTTATCGGAAAATCGAGAAACTACACCCTATAGATACTGTGGGCAGTGTATAAATTGAAAAGAGTGATCAACCAGATGAATAAGATAAATAGTGATCTTGTCCGCTCAATTTTCGTGGCCCCGGAGGTCAAAAATGAACGAAGAGGCAAAATGGCCTAATAGCCGCCGCCCATTTTTCCGCAAAGGAACGGTTACACGAAACATTGCGTGTCTACTACGTGAAATAGTTCTCTTTGACTGTTTCAACGAGTTTCGAAGTTTTTGAAAGCGGTGAGTCAGTTCCCACACACTTCATCGAAATTTCATAGTTTCAACTGAGTAGATGCGTACCATGAGTTTGTTGTCTTCGCTTTAACGTAGCAGACGTGCAATGTTTTGTGTAACCGTGCCTGTTTGGCCTTGTCGTTTCTTCGTTCATTTTTGACCTCCGGAGTCACGAAAATTGAACGGACAATCTAGAAAAAGTCAGAGAAATCGGTGGGGGAAGCGGGAAAAAGGCGTGTAGGGGGTTTCAGAACAACGACGTCGTCGTCTGCAGTCCTTCGCTGGTGTATTCCTCAGGTTCCCTCTCGCGATGAGAGTTCTTTTTGATACAGATCTGATAAATAAGCCAAGATGAAACATGTTCGTGCCGGTTTTGTTCCAGCTGTCTCGTTCCAGACAAAATTAAAGTCCATTTGTGCGACAGTTTCAGACAATCTGCATTTTTCCAGCCTCCCTCTCCCGATGAGAGTTCTTTTTGATACGGATCTGACAGCCAAGCCAAGATGAAACAAGTTCGTGCCGGTTTTGTTCCAGCTGTCTCGTTCCAGACAAAATTAAAGTCCATTTGTGGGGCAGTTTCAGACAATCTGCATTTTTCCAGCCTCCCTCTCCCGATGAGAGTTCTTTTTGTCACGGACCTGATAGATAAGCCTAGATGAAACATGTTCGTGCCAGTTTTGTTCCAGCTGTCTCGTTCCAGACAAAATTAAAGTCCATTTGTGGGGCAGTTTCAGACGAAATTCTTCTCGAGATGTCGTCGTTTTTCGCCAATTTTCGCCCAATTTCCCCCGCTTTTTTGGGGAAGAATTGAATGAAAATGTTGAGATGCTGCCCTAAAACTAAAATTTCCACTTTTCTTGTCGAAAAAAATGAAGGAGATCGGGTGAAAATCGAGAAAAACAGGCGAAATCAAAAAAATAGTTTCGCCGCCGCCATCTGCAAATTTGGCTTGCGTTCAACGGGGCGCGTTTGAAACACGAATCACGGCTACAGTATTACTTCGTCAGGGAGCTCGTGATCGTAATATGTTATAATTTGTACCCCCCTTATCACGCCCCCTTCCCCTGCTTTTCCTTTTTCTAAATCACCAGCGAACAACAAGACAATTGGCATTGTTGCCTTTTTTGGCGTTCTCTTTGAAGTCTCGTCAGTTTTACTTCTTTATTTTCCTTCGATGAGCCATTTTTTGAGAATTCCATGCAATGGGAAGAAACCTTCTTTTCATTGTGCACGCCGAATGCCGTCATCTGGACACTGCAAAGGTGCAGATGGAGGGGCAGATGGCCGAAGGGGCCTCAGTCACATTACAACATTGGCGCACTCTTCCTAATCCCCATTCTCTCGCTCATGCTGTGCCAGGTGACCTCCTCTCGGCAAGTGACCTCTGCTCGTTCCCCACCGCTTTGCCCGTCCTCTCCCTATCCAAACACATTTATTCATTCTCCTTCCCAATGACTGTCCTGGACGGTCGCTTGTATTTTTCTCTCCCTTTTTAACATTATTTTCTACAGTTACCCCCCCCCCCCATTTTTTCGTTTTCCCAATAACCAACAACGGAAAATGTTGTTCAAATAAAAAAGGTGAGTTAAAAATTTTCAATGACTTTCAATTTCTGAACATTCTTAGTCGCAATTAAAAAAAATTTCAGTAATTTCCTAAATTATTCTTTTTTTTTTTTCAAAAACAAAATTTAACTTCAGTAATTTCCTTATTTTTTATCTTTCTTATTAATAAAAACCGTCCGGGGTATATCCATCTGTGTGTCTGTGTGTCTGCTTGTTCGGAAGAAAATAATTATTGTTATTTCCTTAGTGAATTTTTTTTTCTTTCATATTTTTTCAAATTTTTATTTGGAAAAAAACCAATTCAAGTAACTCTCCAGTTTGTTAATTTGTATTCGGGTTGAAAAAAATAATTCCGGTAATTTCCTTAATTATTTCTTTTCATACTGAACATTCCAGAAAAATTCTGAAGAATTTCTGAAAAAAATTAGCGGAGCACAAAATAATCATTCGAAAAACCAATAAAAAATTCTACAATTTTCTGGTTTTTTGAAAAAAAAAACAATTTTGCTGTCAGAGAAATATGCACGTTCTGTTTTGAAAAAGTTTTGCGTCGTGCAAAAATAGAAATAACTCAAGAATCTATAGTTCAGCAAAGTAACCATGTGCTTTTCCCAGAAATGAGCCAAGAAACAAGTTGTTCTGCTCACTAGAACGTCACGGAATCCACCCGTCACCATCATCGCGTCTGGGTGGCAATGGAAAATGCTGTCAAATCCAAAAAAAATAATAAAAAAGGTAAGTAGACAACTAACGTTTTTATTGTTAAATTGATCAATTAATTTACTAATTTCACAGTCTACATTCTGCACACTCCGCTGTCTCATTCCGGGGTTTCCTATCAATTGTCTCAGTCTGCAGTCGGTGCTGATTCGTTGGAACAATTTCGGGTTTTGGTTTTCTTTTGGATCTACTCAGCGAAGTTTCGATTCATACCATCGCTCGTCACGACAAAGGACATCGTCAAAAAATACAGCAAGGCCATACTGATTGGAACACTCGATAAGCACCTGCTCGGGTACCACGTGTTGAGATTATAATTGATGTAATTGTGAATGTTCGCGAAATGCGCAGAATTTTCAATAACAGTAGGCCATCCTTTGTCCTTCTCTTACGTTAGTCGTCTCTTGCGAGGCGTTCATTTTCAGTTAGTTTTTGCAGAATTGAAGATGAAAGATTGATCAGGCACAATTGGCTTTCCGTTCCATTCGGAGTCCCTGGTATTAGTACAGCAATTTATTTTGACGGCTTTTTACCATGGAAAAAAATTAAATCTTGGAGGTGGTTGTCCAGAATCAACGAGTGTTGCGGATATGGTAATAAACAGCGTTACTGCTATTAGTAAGTAATCCAAATTGACTTTATAACCAAAAAAAAACTATTATTACAGCTACTTCAGAAAAATTCGAGTTGTATAGCTACATCATCGATTTCTTGAATTACAAGAGCTTTGAAAATTTGAAAAAGTTTGTCGTTTTTGATGAAGATGTGCGTTTACATTTTGGAATTACAGGGCTTATGAATTGTTGGTTTTTCAGAGTATCACCAATTTTTTCAATTGGCCAAAAGGTTAAACTGAAGCGATGTTTGCGACACTCGCAGAAATAAACTTGGAATGTGAACACTTTCAAATGCAATTGCAAGTCTGTGGGCCATTCAATGAAAGTCGAAGAAAAGGAGTTTTGAGCCATGTGAGTGCCTTTTTTCGTATTTGTAGTTCAAATGACAGCTAATTTGGTTTAATTTTTTCCGGTGGTTGGTTGATGCTGTTTACACGTTCTTTTTCATTGTAGGACTGATTACGGTAATAACTGTTGTTATTAAGATTGTTGTTAAGAGTGTAGTAAAAATTTGATACCACGCTGTACTTTTCCTTTGCGTGATTTTATAATAAGAAGTTTTAAAATTATGTCGCTTAACTATTTACATTTTTATTTTTCTTCGTTTGAACGATGCGTTATATCTCAACTAACCCTTACTTTTTTTTCTGTTTTTTCTTTCTTCTCTTCTTATCTGTTCACGGTAGTTTTCGAATATTGAAATTTTTTGATTTCAGACGGAGTGATGTTGGCGCAACGTGTTTTTTTTACTACTCTTCTTATTGGCGCTCTATTCAACAATGTGGTAGATAGCGCCAAAAATGAAAAACCAGCAAAAAACTTTCGAAAAGCAATGTTTCTTCGGTCCGCTGTAGGCACAAACCAAACCTTCGTATCTAGGAATTTTCAACTAATTCCGCTCATGTTCAACTGGGAGTTTCTACTAAGTCTAAAAGAAACAGATCCAACACAATGTTATCGTAAGTTTAGGAATTCAATTAGGAAAGTATTTGATCAATTTTTCAGAGTACTATACTGTCTCGCGAAATATGGCGCCAACTGTCAAAACAAAAATTGAAAAAATGGCAAAAGCTTCTTGTGAAGTCAACTGCACCTATTCTTCAATCAAGTCATTACCTATTATAGAAAACATTGATCAAGAATTTTTTGATATCCTTGAAACCATTACAGATCTGAGAATAATCGTAAGAGTCTATTTAAAATTTAAAAAAAAAACAATTTTTCAGACACTACAACATAAATGGCAAATAAGAGATTTTTCTATGTTAAGGAGAGACGAAAAAGACAGATTTCAAATTACTTGTCATTTGCGAAAACCCTACTTGAAAGTGTAAACGGACAGTGAAAGCAAAATAATAATAGGAGATTTGTATAAAGTTGAGTCATCAACTCGACTTCCCAAACAATTATTTTCAGGTATACTCGGCTGGAACGTTTTTCGACGTAGCTCAGAGCCCGGCGCTACTGTTCAAGCATTTGAAAATGGCCATTTACGAAATTGATTATATTGATGACATGGGTTTCCGAACTGTTCTTGCTACGAACAAAGTAGATGAACATTGGGATCAGGTGCAAGGAAAAACGGTTTATTATATCGAAAGCCGATTTGACACAGAATGTAGCACTGATGATACAACGGAATGTGACTCGGTTGTAAAAGTTAGCAGTGGAACAGAAATAGTGGAGCATGGCGTGGACAATACGGTATTTGTTTCTACTATTCAAAAGGTTAAAAAAAAATTTCTCATCAGCCTGAAAAACGTAGTCTTTATTATAGAACTTTTACATTTTTGACGACGCCACAAAAAACAATATTGAAGCGATGAAGACGTTTGATGTACAAGCTTCGGGTTTCTTCACTGTTGTCATTCCCAAAAACAGTCGAATGATTATCGGAGGGCACAATTTCATTGCAAAAGCCGGAAAACAGAAGTTAAAATTTGAGCCACAACAAATTTCATCGGTAAGAAAGCATGGACTTGACAGAATGAATGGACCTATTCAACTTCAATCTTTGATTTTTTCTTTTGTTTTTCAACCACTTAGCTTACTTCCAAATAAATGATTGTGAGATGAAAACCATGTTTTTTTTCTTGTTGTTCCGTCCGAGTTGTTTCCTCTCATAATTCGGCTGGCTCAGCTAAACCAAAAATTGGCTCGGAGAAGGGAGAAGAGAAGGGAAGGGGAAGAAGATGAATGCTCCCATGCGATTCTTTGCATTTGGGATGGGAAGGGAGATGTATTGGAAGATTGGAAGCGGAGATGTGAAAGCAGACTTTCGAATGAATGGAACGATGGTTCGTCAAAAGGAAGTGGGACGACAAGGAGAAGAACCAGCCATCCAACGCTTGAATGTGTGACACGGAGGTTTTCCGCGAGAAAGTTTTGCATTCCGACTTACATTCTAGTGCGCGATCCCATACACGTGAGCATAATCAAAGTCTGAATGAAGATTCCGCCAAAAAACTGCAAAAATAGAGATGAAACGCCATGACGCGACTTTCTCACATCCCAATACTTGCCGGATTGAAGTTTAAAAAAAGCTGACAAATCAGATTTATTTTTCAGAAAAAAGAAAATTGGGAACAAAAAAACCATCAAGAAGCAATAACTGATTTAATTGGGAAAATTGGAATGGGAAAAAAGAAAACAGTAGGAAGAAGGGGGGGGGGGGGAATAGAAATTAAAAATCGAAAAACATCCGTTTTTTTTATGTGGAGACGAAGCGGGAAGTGGAGAAGTAGAAGATGTGAAGGACTGAAGTGGAACAACTCGATTGGCGCTAGGCGGACGATTGGCACCGGACGGAATCTGAAAACATTTCGTACGATTTGCTATCAACATGTTCTACTTCACAAATTATTGGCCGCTTTCTAGTACCCACCTTTGAATCAGAAGTTGCTCCTTCTGGAAATGTAGTGACGTCAAAATTCATTCGATTGTGACGATGGGTTGTTTCTTCAAGCGTTGCGGGACGACTTGGAATTGGGAGCCTGAAAATAAAAGTAATTTATCTTACAAGAACACAGGCTATTCCTTACTTCAAAGAGAAGATGTTGAGTCGGCACTCTTATGAAGTCTTGTACTATCAATGTGTTGTGAAGAGATGGTTTTCTTCACAGATTTTGCACTAGCTAAAGGTTGTGACGATCTTACTCGAGTGGGTTTGAAGACCCACTTGTCACAACCTCGCTTTGTACAAAATCTAACCCCCCGCAGTTTTTCACCGATGAGGTCCCGCTTTAAGCGGGAATTCTCACCGAGTCGCGGCGGGTGGTATGTAATAGCCCGAGACTTACTAGTCTCGGGGCTACGTATTATTAGAGGGGGGGGGGGGGGGGGGGGGGGGGGGGGAGGGTCACTTCCTCTTTTTTTCCTGGTCTTCAGTGACCAGTATGGACTTTTCTGAAAACATAAAGGTTGGAAAAGGTCCTGTGTCATCCCCGTCCAACTTACTTTTTTTCCAACCACTTTAGAAGTTTCTGGCCCCCAAGATAGTCCTTGGGGGCCAGAAGCAGGGAGGGGAGGTAGGAAGGTGGGAGAGAGGAGCTCCCACGAAATGAAACTGAGCTTGGAGCTCGACAGGTGGATTTAAGGGGCGGAGCTTAGAGGGAACTCGAAAAGGCGGTGCTGGCTCAGGCTCCGCGCCAATGTCGACTACAAAGCTACATTAGTCATCGTATTAAGCGATCAAAGGATCAGAACAAACAAGAAACGTCATACATATCGTTATTGAGAGGAGAATGGTACCATCAAAGGCAGAAGCCATTTCGTAATACGAACCTATTCTTCGAGCACAAACAAGTGGGTTTACTAGTTTAAACCTCAAGAAGTTAAATTTGTCGAAATTGATCAAATGGGTATCACTTTTTAAGTTGATGATTTTCAAGTCATATGCCGAAGATCCGGTCTGTTCTTTTTTCGCTTATGCCGGGCCGAAAATTTGTATTTTTTGTCGTTCACTGAGTCATCAATTTTCTATTTTTGTTCGTCTCAGTTACAAGAGTCCAAACATCCAAATACTCTGTCCTCTTTTTCACCATCTTCTAATCTCTTATCTCTCTTGTTTGTGACTTATGGCAGCGGCTCAGTGTGCAATTTTCTCTTGATAATAAGTTTATTCACGCACTCTGACAAGAGATTATACGCGTGGGCTCACAAGAAAAAATCCGATAAACGAAATTCAATTCACACGTACGCCCAGGTGACGGGAAGTGGTGAGAAGGAGGAAGTAAACCGGGGTATTGAGGAAAGGGAACTAAAAACAGCATAAAGTCGGAGGTCATCTGAATGCATTGACGCCGTCAGATGTTTGGAATTTTAAAACGGAAGAGGCCACTTGACTCACCCAAAAGCCGTGATCCAGAACAAATTTTCGAAACGTTTTGATATGTAAATCAATGGATGCAGAATTTTACAGCGAACAAAAAACTAGGTTGGTAAAGAATTCTAAAATATCACTTAATGATTCAAAAAAGTGTACAAAGTCAACAGTCGTCTGAAAAGGAATTTTTTTGTTTTTATTTACTTGAGGTATAGAAACCGACCCGAAGGTCTACGCATCTTGTTTTTTTTTCAGTCTAGAAGAAGATTCTACGCGTGGGATCATCAGAGCCCAAGCGACAAATCAAATGTTTCTCTGTTTCCACCCACATCTCAAAATGTGACAAGAGAGTCTTTTCAACAAATGCGATCTTAGCGGTTTTGGCCAGACTCCTTAACATTGTGCCCCTCTGAAAAATTAAAGATAACTGATAAGAGTCCAAACATCCAAATACTCTGTCCTCTTTTCACCCTCTTCTAATCCCTTATCTCTCTTGTTTGTCACTTATGGCTGCGGCTCAGTGGGCAATTTACTCAAAATCGGATGAACAAGATTCAATTCACACGGACGCCCAGGTGACAGGAAGTGAGGAGATAGAGGAAGTGGAGTCAGATATTGAGAGAAGGGACGCTCAACAGTAAACCACCGTTTTAGAAAAATAAAACAGTGGAGGTGATTCATTTTCAGATTTTTCAGACCACATTTGAAAAAGTTTAAAAAAACGAAACGGAACAACACTAAGCTATTCAAAATATCTGATTACTTTATGATTCTAATAAATTGAATTATCTGTTTCAAAATTTTTCACGAAAATCCATCGACACGTTTGCGAACTACTCGTGTTTCCGACAATTTCAGCCAATCGATTGGTTTCAGCCGTTTCCAGCTCGTTTTTCGCATCAGTCTCGACTGGATATGTGTGAAAACCTGGTTTTGAAACGTTTCAAGAATTTTCGCGAAAATCCATCGACACGTTTGCGATCTACTCGTGTTTCCGACAGTTTCAGCCAATCGATTGGTTTCAGCCGTTTCCAGCTCGTTTTTCGCATCAGTCTCGACTGGATATGTGTGAAAACCTGGTTTTGAAACGTTTCAAGAATTTTCGCGAAAATCCATCGACACGTTTGCGATCTACTCGTGTTTCCGACAGTTTCAGCCAATCGATTGGTTTCAGCCGTTTCCAGCTCGTTTTTCGCATCAGTCTCGACTGGATATGTGTGAAAACCTGGTTTTGAAACGTTTCAAGAATTTTCGCGAAAATCCATCGACACGTTTGCGATCTACTCGTGTTTCCGACAATTTCAGCCAATCGATTGGTTTCAGCCGTTTCCAGCTCGTTTTTCGCATCAGTCTCGACTGGATATGTGTGAAAACCTGGTTTTGAAACGTTTCAAGAATTTTCGCGAAAATCCATCGACACGTTTGCGATCTACTCGTGTTTCCGACAGTTTCAGCCAATCGATTGGTTTCAGCCGTTTCCAGCTCGTTTTTCGCATCAGTCTCGACTGGATATGTGTGAAAACCTGGTTTTGAAACGTTTCAAGAATTTTCACGAAAATCCATCGACACGTTTGCGATCTACTCGTCTTTTCGACAATTTCAGCCAATCGATTGGTTTCAGCTGTTTCCAGCTCGTTTTTCGCATCAGTCTCGACTGGATTGGTGTGAAAACCTGGTTTTCAACCAAGGGTTTTAAAAAGTGTAAAATATCTACAATTAAGCTGGAAAGTTTTCTCTTCTCATTTGTCTGTCCGGTTCGTTTTGTTGTTCTGACTGTCATCGAATTCCCCTCGCACGTCTCAATATGATGATAAATGATAAGAGTCCAGACATCCAAATACTCTGTCCTCTTTTCACCCTCTTCTAATCTCTTATCTCTCTTGTTTGTGACTTATGGCAGTGAGCAATTTTCTCGTGATAATAAGTTTATTCACACGCTGTGAAAAGAGATTATGGGCTCATAAGACGAAACCCGATAAACAAAATTCAATTCACACGTACGCCTAGGTGACGGGAAGTGACCAAATGGAGGCAGTGGAGCCGGACATAGGGAAAAGCAACGATGAACAGTAGAAAAAAACGGTTCGAAACAAATAAAAAGGTCATGTGTTTGATTTTCAGATTTTTCAGAGCGCGTTAGAAATATTTTCGGGATAAGGCAAACCTCGGGTTTTTGTTTTTAGTTTTGTCTAATCACATAGCCAAATTGAGCGAATTTCGACTATCCTTCGAGATTAGGTGGAAAATAGACTTTTAAGCTGTTCAAAATCTGCTTACTTTATGAAAGTAATCATTTGAATTTTCTGTTTGTTCCGGGTGATTTTCACAAATTCCGAACGTGGAAAGGGGGGAAATTGCCTCGGAAATGGTGGTGCCAAGCGCCATCGCAAGGTTCTTCGTGACAAAATCCGAGGAATCACGAAGCCAGCCATCCATCGTTCAGCTCGGAGGTCGGAGAGAGGAGTCATGAAGGAATGACGTCTCCCTTCATGACTCCTCACTCCGACTTCCTTATCGGTTGAGGGAGCGGGGTTTTATACTCTTTCGATAAGGCGCGTAGATGCCTCCCTCCGTTACCTACCGATAAGACGGAATCTAGTGGCGCCTGCTTGACGGGGACTCATAGGCACTCGCCTCTGGAGCGTTACTCACAGAGTGCCTGTGACGTCACTGGGGCGGTACGACACCCGTTTTCAAACTCAGTTCAATAGTTACTTCCGTTGCAGTAACGTTTCTCAATCCGACCAAATCTAAAAACAGCTCACGGAAACATGACAAACAACACGAATGACGTGAAAAAGCCAAAATCCAGTCTCTAGGAATTATGAGCTAAAAAAAGAATACGCCAGCTGGGGATTTTGTCATACCTCACTAAAAGCTCTTCTCGATAATGAAAATCGGATTACCCAGATTGACACTGAAAAATTAGGACCGTTACCGCCTCAAACATTGTCCAAATTGAATGATGTTTTGTGTTAGATTCTGAAAATTTTAAAGAAGTCGTTGTATTCAGAATCTGAATTTCAGATAATTTTCAGAATAAGTAAGAGCGAATGTTTACCAAATCAGTTCTTATTTTATTGTTTCTGCTCCGCATTTGGGGTGAGTAATCTAGTGGCAGCGTCAGATTCCGATGACTTTGAAGACATTGGCGTATCCAGATGAAGTCTAAAAGAGACCAGAGCAAAAACTTCCCTCAATTGTCCTCACCAGCTTTTTTTTGTTCGGTACCAGGAAAATGAAATTTGCGGTGTTATTAACAGATTCAGACGACTTAGAAGATGTCGCTGTATTCGGTTTCAGTGGCTGAGATTTCTAGACAGATGCTCCACGCGACAACTGACCATAAATATACTCTGGTATACCAGGGTATACTCGGATGAACCAAGTTAGACTTGCACCTTCTGGATACTACATGCGAGGATCGATGTGTTTTATGGCTTAGTATATCTCCCATATTGTCAGTTGTGGCCTTCCAAACCACGCCCCTTACAGGCATCTGTTAGCCGTCTTGTTTTCTCTGATGCACACAAACGGTACATCCGCAAGCACATAACTTGATAATGGTTGTAATGATGCACAATGTATGCACACGTGTTTGCCTCCTTTGTTCATTTGAAACCAATCATTACATATACAATAACAGAAGGGGGCGGTGGGTGCATCTTAAATCAATACAAAACTTGGGAGGAGAGGATGCACAATACATATGTTAAGATGGTTTAACAGACACACAAATGATGAAGTATCGGTTGGAAACTACGTGGTAAGTCTCAGTCGGTTATGTCGTAGATCATCTTGATGTAAGCGGCGTCCATCGCCTCGTTTTCGGCCTTGTTGGGTCCGTACATTCGTCTACACATCACAGTGTCATAGGCCAGAATCGGACTCGGGATCTGTGCCAGATGTTTGTAGGCGTCCGCCATCTGTCGGATCAGAGAGCTCTCCTCGTACCGATGGTGCCTCTTGTAGTGCAGATGATTCTCAATGAAAAGCGAGCGGGCTGACAGAATCGACGGACCGCAGTATGGAAGCTTTCTGAATGCCACTATTGCTTTTACTTCGAATGGTTCGAGCAGGCCGACATCTGAAATAACATGTTAAATAATCAGATCTCGCAATTTTCCACTTACGCTTGTCCTTAGTGTATCGCCGAATGTAATGCTTTTGGAGGTACTCTTCGAGTTTTGGAAGGGCGTGTGGATTCGGCACTACGATGTCAATTTGTCGATCGAAAGACGGCAAGTCGTCAAAGATCACATTGCGCATCGCTCGTTCCAGATATGCTTCGTGGTCGGGGAACACCAGAGCCAGTTCTGACACAACAGAGTAGTCTTGAACAGTTGTATAGTCCATCTCTTCTATGAGAATTTTATAGATGAGCAGCCATTGTTCTCGTTCCTCTTCGGTCACCGATTCAAGTCTCTTCCAGTTCTGGCGATACTGGTGAAGTCGTTTATGGATGGACTCTTCCACGCGGACGTCTTTCCCAAACTCTGCATAGAAGAGGTAAACCTCTTTAAGGATCCATGGCAACACTGAAAAAAAAGGGGGAATAATTTTTGCAACATTCGATTTTCTCAAATACCTGTGCCCTTTGGAAGCGTGCGATTGTAGTTGAAGAACAAACAGCGCCGGATTCTCTCTCTCTGCTGGTACTTCTTCAGTTTCAACCGGAGACGGTCTTCTTCTGTGGTAATTGAATCGTTGGAGTCCGTCTCACTAGTACTGACAGTGATGTCGGTGTGCTCAACCTTTGGCTCCGATTCAGGGGACTCTGCGGTGGTATCCACGAGAGAGGACGTCTGTTCGTTTGCCTTTGCTTCCCTGCAAGATTGAAAAGATTGTCGTTCTGTTATTCAAGGGCCATTCCCCAACCTTTTAGTATCAAGATCATCAATCGATACATAGACTTCAGCAACGTGGGCATTAGCATCGGGGTGCTTGAGTCGCTTCTCCGAAGAGGCTTTTTCAGCCTTCCTTTCTTTCGCTGCTTGCTTCTTCTGAAGCTTCTTCAGTCTGAAATGGGAAAAGTTGCGTGAATAAATGAAATGAGCATCAAGTACAAACCTTTTAAGAGAAACTTTCTCGTCAACTACGTCGATACGAGCAATATCGCTAGTCTGATTGAATTGCGGCACCAAGACGGCCTTCTCGATCGGTTCCTCTCCAGTTGCTTCTCCTTCGAGAACCTTCGTATTTCTGAAAAACAGAAAATTTTGTTCCTATTTCTCTTTTTTTGTCACTCACCTCCCATGAACAACTTTTTCATCCGCCACGTCGACATGAGCATTCTTATCAATCTCCTTGACTTCAACCTCCAAGTTGGACACTCGAATCGGTTCTCCTTTGGTTACTTGTCCTACGGGAGCCGTATTATCTCTGAAAACGATTTGAGATTGGCATACAACTTGTCCCCCTTCAATTGCTTACTTCCTCTGGTCAACTTTGCCAGTGGCCACGTCTATAAGAGCAATATCGTCATCCTGATTGATAAGGGGCTCTGAAGCGGTCTTTCCGGTCTTTTCCTTTTCGATTGTGTGTCCTTCGGGCG
This sequence comes from Caenorhabditis afra, assembly GCA_963570955.1. Lineage (NCBI taxonomy): Eukaryota > Metazoa > Nematoda > Chromadorea > Rhabditida > Rhabditidae > Caenorhabditis > Caenorhabditis afra. Next base: position 1,446,081 of record OY751537.1, on the reverse strand, counting down.
ATTTTGTCTCACTGAAACTTACATTTTTTTAAATTTAAATTTCAAATACACACCTCTTGTGTCTGCCGTCGTCCGCAGAAGCGTTGACAAGAGCATCGAGCTTGAGCTGTTGCTCCAAAGCAACTCTTTGAGCTCTTCGCTCTTTGGCAGCCCTCTTCTTTTGTGTTTTGGTTAGTCTGAAAACACAAAACAGTTTTGGTAAGTTTATTTTGAAATCTCTTCCAACCTGTTCGGATCAACACTAGTCGCAGAAACGTCGGAAACGTCATTGCTTTGTTTGCGCTGTTGCTTTGAAACAGACTTCGTAAGCTTTTTGTTCTTGGCTTGTTGCTTCTTCTGGGCCTTCGTAGTCTTGAAACTGAAAAATAATTGTGAATAGAGTCGTTCAACATTAATTTCAAACCTCTTCTGAGTATCCTTCTTTTCTGGCACTACGGCCAGAGCAATGTCATTGGTCTGTTCGATTTGCGACTCCGAACATAACTGTGCAGTCTTGCTCTTCTCTGTCGCTTGTAACTGTTCAAGCACTTCGGACTGAGCACTTTCATCAAGCGTGAGTTGCGGCTCAGAATCAAACGTTTCAGTCGTAATCTCCTTTGTTTCTCCCTTGGTAGAATGCACTTCTCTGAAGTTTGAATTAGTTAAAAACAACCTGTTTAGTGACTTTTTCGAACCTCTCTTGGTTGGGAATCTTGACCTCCGATTTTGGCTCCGAAACAACTGTCTTCTCTGTAACTACCGAACTGCACTTGTTCGACGAGGGAATCGTTTCCTGTGAGAGAGACGAGTCGGTGTTCGGATGAATTTTCCTGTTGCCCGATTTGAGAGATGGTGCAGTAGTTGGATTTTTTTGTCTGCAAATGATTTATAACGTCGTAACTAATATTTTTGAACTTACTTTTCATCGTCGTCCTTGTTGTCACATATCTGCGACAACGAAAGTGACTTCCGATTTCTTCCCTCCATGAAACGGTCTGTGCTCTTCACACTGTTTGTTTGCGGAGATTCTCTGTGAAAAATATTTTAACTTTTGTTCTGGGATGCTAATAACTTACCTATACGGAGCATCAATGTTTGACTTCTGAACATTAGCTGCTGGCGGAGACTTGTGGGTACTTTGAGTCGGTTTCTCGTTGGACTCTTCGAGAATCGTTGTTGGCGCTCCCTTTCCGTTCAGCATCTCCGATTGATCTTCTGTCTGCGTGCTTTGATCACAGAGAACTGGGTCAGCACAGTTTTCACAGACAATCGCCTTCAGACAACAGCGAATCATTTCTTTCTCCTTATCTGTCTGAGTGATCTGGTCGCACACCTTTGACGACCGAGATGCAGAGGGACGAGAAGAAATGAACTCAGCCGCACTCGTGTTCCAAACCGTTGCTTTTCGCTTGAAGCATGGGTTAACCATTTGTGGGTTCAAAAATATCGGAAAATATCCCATCGAGTGCGGCGGGAAGAAGCCGTTGGGCGGACAACCCATCAGCGGGAAACCGCTCGAGATGGGCGGATAGCAGTCCATTGGAGGACAACTCATTGAGATCGGCGGGAAGAAACCTTTGGGCGGACAGCTCATCGGCGGGACTCCCATCGGATTCGGCGGGTAGTAGTCCTCGGGCGGATTGCCCATCGACATCGGCGGACATCCCGTTGGGTTCGGTGGATGGTAGTCCATTTGAGGACTGCCTGGCGGCGGACTGGCCATCGAGATCGGTGGGAAGAAGCCGTTGGGCGGACAACTCATCGGCGGGTAGTAGTCCATCGGGGGACTGCGTGGCGGCGGATTTTCCATCGAGATCGGTGTGATGAAGCCGTTAGGTGGACAACCCATTGGCTGTAATTCCATCGGGTTAGGCGGGAAGAATACTATTGGCGGACAACTCACCGGCAGACATCCCTTCGGGTTCGGCGGGTTGTAGTACATTGGCGGATTGCCCATCGACATTGGCGGACTGGTCATCGAGATCGGCGGGAAGAAGCCGTTGGGCGGACAACTCATCGGCGGGAATCCCATCGGATTCGGCGGGTAGTAGTCCTCGGGCGGATTGCCCATCGACATCGGCGGACATCCCGTTGGGTTCGGTGGATGGTAGTCCATTTGCGGACTGCCTGGCGGCGGACTGCCCATCGAGATCGGCGGGAAGAAGCCGTTGGGCGGACAACTCATCGGCGGGTAGTAGTCCATTGGGGGACTGCGTGGCGGCGGATTTTCCATCGAGATCGGTGTGATGAAGCCGTTAGGTGGACAACCCATTGGCTGTAATTCCATCGAGTTAGGCGGGAAGAATACTACAGTGCTCCACATAATGATAGGTTCACCCCCATTTTTTCAAATATCTCGGTTCTGAAAAGTGTTCAAGAAATGGTAGTATTGAAAAAATAAGTTCATTTTGAATACATCTTTATGTGAATAATTGAATTTGAGAAACACTTAGTTTTCGAGAAAATACCCTAATTTAGGTGAAAAATGGGTTTTTGAAGATCCACAAAAAGATAGGTTCACCCTATGAAAATCGAATTTAGCAGAAAGAGAGATTTTTTAAAATGTGATCAAGCTATGCTTTCGGCCCCTCTTTTTGATATGCAGTTGAAAATTATGAGAATGGGGGGATAGGCAGAGGGGGACACTGAGATTTTGGTCCACTGTCTCAAAAACCGCGATAATCGGATTCTTTATTTTTGCAACTTCTGTGTCCGTCCTTAATTGTGTTCGCCATGTACCCAAACACATCTTCGATGCTCATCGTGTCCAGTGGAATGGCTGACGAGGTCACATTTACGACTCATCTGACCTCCAGCCACTTCTCTGGGCGATGAGCTCGGGCAAAGGAAGCTCCCTGCTCCTGGATTGTCAAGTTGTGATGTCAGATTCGACATGAAAAGCGAGTAACACCTCTTATCTAACATGTACCGTTCTCGGCTCACTCCATTCAAATCGGTACATAACACATTTTTACTTGGCACATCGGAATCAATGACACCCAATCCATGCATCAGGTTTACGATTCCGATTTGTCTTTTCTTATTAGAGGAAGTTCAATTGGGATGTAATAAATGCATATTAGTGTTTTTTGACCCATTTGCGAAAACAGGTTCTTAGTTTTCTCATCGGAACTGAAAAGGAAAGGGGGATGGGTTGACTCGTGATTTCATCCAAGTGCCAAGTAAAAATGTGCCATGTACCGATTTGAATGGAGTGAGCCGAGAACGGAACATGTTAGAAAAGAGGTATTACTCACTTTTGACGCCGAATCTGACATCACAACTTGACAATCCAGGAGCAGGGAGCTTCCTTTGCCCGAGCTCATCGCCCAGAGAAGTGGCTGGAGGTCAGATGAGTCGTAAATGTGACCTCGTCAGCCATTCCCCTGGACACGATAAGCATCGAAGATGTGTTTGGGTACATGGCGAACACAATTGACGACGGACACAGAAGTTGCAAAAATGAGGAATCTGATTATCGCGGTTTTTGAGACAGTGGACCAAAGTCTCAGTGTCCCCCTCTGCCTATCCCCCCATTCTCATAATTTTCAACTGAATATCAAAAAGAGGGACCGAAAGCATAGTTCAATCACATTTTAAAAAATCTCTCTTTCTGCTAAATTCGAATTTTGTTGATTTTCATAGGGTGAACCTATCTTTTTGTGGATCTTCAAAAACCCATTTTTCGCCTAAATTAGGGTATTTTCTCGAAAACTAATTGTTTCTCAAATTCACTTATGCACATAAAGATGTATTCAAAATGAACTTATTTTTTCAATACTACCATTTCTTGAACACTTTTCAGAACCGAGATATTTGAAAAAATGGGGGTGAACCTATCATTATGTGGAGCACTGTATTGGCGGACAACTCACCGGCAGACATCCCTTCGGGTTCGGCGGGTAGTAGTCCTCGGGCGGATTGCCTGGCGGCGGACTGCCCATCGAGATCGGCGGGAAGGAGCCGTTGGGCGGACAACTCATCGGGGTGAATCCCTTTGGGTTTGGCGGCAAGAAGCCTATTGGCTGTAATTCTATCGGGTTAGGCGGGAAGAATACTATTGGCGGACAACTCACCGGCAGACATCCCTTCGGGTTCGGCGGGTTGTAGTACATTGGCGGATTGCCCATCGACATTGGCAGACTGGCCATCGAGATCGACGGGAAGAAGCCGTTGGGCGGACAACTCATCGGCGAGAATCCCATCATATTCGGCGAGTAGTAGCCCTCGGGCCGATTGCCCATCGACATCGGCGGACATCCCGTTGGGTTCGGTGGATGGTAGTCCATTTGCGGACTGCCTGGCGGCGGATTGCCCATCGAGATCGGCGGACTGGCCATCGAGATTGGCGGGAAGAAACCGTTGGGCGGACAACTCATCGGGGTGAATCCCTTTGGGTTTGGCGGCAAGAAGCCTATTGGAGGGCAACCCATCGGAAGCGGAATGACAAAATAAATCGACAATCGAATGTCAAGAATCGGCGGCAAGTTCGTCTGGTAAGCCTTGTTGAAGTTATTCGACACAAGTCCCATCGGAGTTGGCAGGAAGAAGATCATCGGAGGACGGTCAATCAGGATTGATGGATTCAAGCTCAACGACGGAAGATTCCTCTGGTTCGGCTGCTCGATGGCCATCGTTGGACGGTTCCCGTGGAACGAGAGAACTTTTTGTGGATAAGCTCCACGTTTTATACGTTTGTTATTCTTTGTTAACATATTACCTGAAAAAATTTCATTTGAAACATGGTCAAAGTGATAGAAGGGTTTGAACAATGCAAGTAACTTTCGTGAAAGTAGATTTTTAAGAACGGCTAAAAAATGTTTGATAGAAAATGGTCTGTGTGGTGCAAGCGGTTTAAAAAACTATCGCAGATTTCGATCTGACAACATTTGAAAAAAATCGCTCAAAAATACGTTTGGTTTCGAAAAAGTTTAAGCGGTATGATCCGTTTAATTTTCGTGGCCCCGGAGGTCAAAAATGAACAAGAAGAAGAGGCGGCCAAATAGGCTCCTCCCATTTGTTCGTAAAGACACGTTTACAAGAAACATTGCGGGTCTACTGCGTTTAAGCGAACACAACTTATTCACAGAACGCATATTTACAGTTTAAACTATGAAATTTCGACTGCGCGTTAGTCATAAAGTGTGTGCGAACTGACCACTCTTTTCCAAAACCGTCGACATTCGTTAAAAACCGTCAAAGAGCACTTTTTCAAGTTGTAGACCCGCAATGTTTGGTGTAACCGTGCAAAAATGGGAGGAGGCTTTTTTCCTCGTCTTTTTTGTTTATTTTTGACATCCGGGGACACGAAAGTTAAACGGACTATATAAAGAAAAATATCGATTTCTGGTAGCTGTTGAAAAAATCGATAAAGAGTGGCTTGAGACAAAGAATTTGAAACGGCTTGATAAACTACCACAAAAATCGGGAGTACCCCGAAATAGAACTTTCCGGAATAGAACTCACCCCGCAATAGAACTCGCCGGAATAGAACTCGCCGGAATAAAACTCGCCGTAATAGAACTCGCCGCAAAAGAACTCGCTGCAATAGAACTGGGACGGAATAGAACCGGGACGGAATAGAACCGGGACGGAACAGAACTCGCCGCATTAGAACCGGGACGGAATAGAACCGGGACGGAATAGAACTCTGCCGTAATAGAACTCGCCGCAATAGAACTCGGCCGCAATAGAACTGGGACGGAATAGAACTCTTGTCGAATTGGTCTTCAATCGTCACTAAAAATGTGTCAAAATTTTCGCAAGACCGCTGTGAACAGAGTTCTATTCGGTCCGAGTTCTATTCCGTCCCAGTTCTATTGCGGCCGAGTTCTATTCCGTCCCAGTTCTATTCCGTCCCAGTTCTATTGCGGCGAGTTCTATTCCGTCCCAGTTCTATTGCGGCGAGTTCTATTGCGGCGAGTTTTATTCCGGCGAGTTTTATTCCGGCGAGTTCTATTACGGCGAGTTTTATTCCGGCGAGTTCTATTCCGGCGAGTTCTATTGCGGGGTGAGTTCTATTACGTCCCGGTTCTATTCCGGAAAGTTCTATTGCGGGGTACTCCCCAAAAATCAGTCGAGAGCGAAACATATAAAATCGATAAAATTTTTCAAGCCGATTAAAGCGGAAAGCAAAAGGAAAAACAGCTGGAGACGAGAAAAAATGTAGGGAGGTAAGCGTTGTATGAGCGTAAGTGAGACGACAACAAACAAGAGGGTGGATCAAAACACGCGAACGCACCTGGCCATGTTCGCAATGGAGCGCGTTTGCATACCGCCGCCATATTGCATGTCTACGCATGTGGGTTGAGAAACTGGCAAAAACGGTTTTTCAGGAGAAAAATGATTGGTTTTACGTCCGGAAAGTTCAAAACAATCGAATTTCAATTAGAAAACTCAAAAGAGGCGAAACAACGGCAGAAATGTTGAGAAACAACCAGTCTACTGCGAAATGTGTTGGAAAGTTTTTTGAACCGATTCAAGTTCTTCGCAACGTAAGAGACTTTTTATCGATTTTTCGAACGGTTGCCAGAAATCGACTTCCCGCCATAATTTTTTAGGCCTCGTTAATTTTAACATCGGTGAGACCATTTTCGATCAACGTTTTTTCAACGGCTCGTACAAACATATCTCACGAAAGATGTTTGCGTGGCTCAAACATTGCCTAAAAGACAACGAATCCAAAGCGGTTTGAAGAACTATAACAGAAATCGATTTCTGGTAACTGTTGGAAAAAATCGATTTTAAATGGGTTAAGTGGTCAAGAGAAGGTAAAATGGAAAATGCGAGCGGGAGAATAAGGGAAGGCAAGAAAAAAGACGGTGGGTCAAACCGCGTGAGGAGCGTCTGACCTTGTTCTCAATAGGGCGCGTTTGCATACCTTCGCCTGTTTGCCTGTCTGCGCGCTGGGGCTGAACAACACGCAAATAATCGGTTTCTAACACCGAAAAAAACGGCTTTAACGGCTGGAAAGTAGGAAACCGTCGAATTCACGCTCAGAAAATGAAATATGGGCAAATCAATAGCAGAAAGTTTGAAAAACTTGCAAACCACTGCCTGCAAGCTAAAACGAAATAGATTTGATACATGAATAATTTTTAAGCAGTAATTTAACGCCTGAAATATGTGAGAGAAGTTTTTTTTTTGCTTTTCATTCAATTGCGTTAATTCGACGACAAAAACAATTGAAAATACAGTTCGTATTTTGTTAAAATTATTTTTAAAAGTTCATCGTTCCGAACATCGAGGGAGTTTCCGTTGGCGACTTCGAACGAAGTGGGCTCCCATGTTTTGTCGTCTGTCACGATGATGTCTACCTCTGGTTGTTTCTGGACATACTGCCAGGACATTCGGAAAAGAAAACTGCGCACTCGAGACTCCCGTTCTCGGTGAGATTTCAGAAAATCATTATGAACCGCGTTTTTGTACAACAGGCTTTGAGCGACAGAGAACAAAAGGATTCTAGCCTCTTTAATAAAAATCTCATAAATCAATTAATTATAGAAATAATTATACTTACTTACTTACTTAGATACTTAGACGATCCGTTCTTCGCTATAGGTTAGCGCGGATCACAGCACGCCATTGATTTCGGTCCTTTGCTTGAGTTGACCACGGAGCCAGCACTTTTCCTGTCGACGTTCTTATCGTCACATCTTTCCGGAGCGAGTCGGTCCATCTCGTTGGTGGTCTTCCGACTGGCCTTGTGTAGTCGTACGGCCTCCAATCGAGCATTGTCGTCGTCCACCGATTATCCGTCCTTCTTGCGACGTGTCCGGCCCATCTCAGCTTCATCTTCTTGATGTGGAGTAGAGGATCTTGAACTTTTGAGATTTTTCGAACGTCCTCGCGGTGCATGTTCTTCTCCCGTTGTTCTGTTAGTGTCAGTCCAATGAGTCGTCGTTCGAGCGCTGCGTGTGTGATCCTGACTCTTTCCGCCAGGGCCTTGGTGAGCGTCCATGCTTCACATCCGTAGGTCAGGGCTGGTAGAACGGTGGAGTCGAAGAGTTCTGCGCGTCGTTTCTGGCATTTGATGGCGTCCGTGGTGTTCTGTATGCTGTTGAAGGATGCCCACGCTGCCCTTCTTCTTCGGTGGATCTCTTTTTCTAGCTCGTTCCTTGCGTTGATCTGACGTCCGAGATAGATGTATTCTGCTACGTCATCGATGACGGTTACTGTGGTCGAGGTGGTGAGTTTGATCGGTTCGCTGCTGGCGAAGGCATTCCGGAGAGCTTTTGTCTTTCCGCTGTTCATCTCGAGTCCTACCTCGTGGCACTTCTGCATCAGTTCCGTTAGCATCTCGCTCGCTGCTTCGGGGCTTTTTGATATCAATACGATGTCGTCCGCGAAGCGGAGGTGCGTCAGGTTGCGCCCATTGATTCTCACTCCTGGGTTGGTGTCGTAGTCGTTCTCGTCGTCTTTCAGGGAACTCCAAGAGAGCTTTTGGAACACCATTTCGAGACAGGCCGAGAAGAGATTTGGTGATATGGGGTCCCCTTGGCGTACTCCTTTTTGCACTGGAATGCGCACTGGTTTGTGGAATGGTGTGATGGTTGTGGTGCACTGATGGTAGCATTGTTGCAGCATGTGGACATAGGCCGGCTCGATTCCTTGTTGATCCAGGCTCTTCCAGACCGACTTCGCTTCGATGCTATCGAAAGCCTTCTTGTAGTCGACGAAGACGAGTACCAGTGGAATCCGGTATTCACGTCCGGCTTCGAGGAGTCGCTGGAGAGAATGGATGTGGTCGACTGTCGAGAACGATCTTCTGAAGCCTGCTTGTTCGACTGGCTGCGCCGCATCGAGTGTTTTCCTGATCCGGTTGAGTATGCACTTGGTGAAGGTCTTGTATAGAACCGGTAGCAGACAGATTGGCCTGTAGTTCTCCAGGCTTTCTCGGTCTCCTTTTTTGAAGATCAGAGTCGTTCTTGATGTGCTCCACTCCCGGGGGATGACTCCGCGATTCATGTAGATGTTGAATCTTGCCGTGATCATTTGCATGACGTTGTCACTGCATGCTTTGAGGAAGTCAGCGGTGATTCGGTCGTTGCCTGCGGCTTTTCCTGGTGGGAAGGATTTGATCGCTGAGCGGATTTCGTCTGATAGAAAGGGTGGTGGTCGCTCTGGTCCACTTGGCGATGTTGGAGCCGGCGGTGGGGACGAGCTGCTCGCGAATAGTCTGGTGTAGAATAGCTCTATCTCCTTCTCCATACCGCTTCTTGAGGTAATCCTCTCTCCGTTCGTAGAGGATTTTAAGCAGGGGATGTAGGCCTTGTACTCGTTGATGTCGCGGGCGACTCTTTTGAGGCTTTTCCTCGCACCTGCGGCTGCTAGAAGGCGCGATTTGGCAAACTCTTCGTGATCTCGTTTTACTGCTTCTCGGCACTCTTCAGAAAGTATTTTGAAGTTGGGGTCCGTCCTGTTCATGAAGCGTCGAGTTGTGAGCAGCTTCCGAGTTGCGTCGGTTAGCCTATTCGTTGAGTGGTTCGACGGTTTTGTTGCGGCCTGGTCTTGTATTGCTTTTAGCATCGCGACAAGCTCTTTGTAGTCCTCGTCAATGCTGGCACGCATTGGGAGTGTTGCGGTGGTGCTGGTCGTCGATGCGATAGCTGTGTCAAGTACTCGTTTGGGCTGCTTTCTCCTTTTCAACTGATCCAACTTTGCGTAGTTTATATCAAAGTGAAGGTTGCTGCGGAGTAGGCGGTGGTCGCTGCCAGTCACGAAAGATGGTAGAACCGAGGTGTCGGTTACAAATTTATCGTTAGCCAGAATGTGGTCGAGCTCGTGTTTGTGGCGGCCGTCTGGGCTTATGAATGTCCATCTCTTGTGGAGTGGCTTGAGAAACTGCGAGTTGGTGTGCCACAATCTATTTGTTTCGCAGAATGTCGCCAGAAGCTCGCCCGTGTCGTTGCGCGGTTCGAAGGCATGAGTGCCGACGTGCCGCTCCGTGTCGTTTCTTCGGTTCCCGATTCGTGCGTTGAAGTCGCCGATGACTAGTTTGTACTTGCTTTTGCAAGCTCTGTAGACGTCTTCGACACGTTCATAGAAGTCGTATATTTCCTCTGGATCGGAGTCGGCGGTCGGCGCGTACACTTGGATGACTGTGCACTTGAGCCTTTTACCCACTTTGAATGTGAGCGTGCCTATCCGATGGTCGAGTATCTTGACTTCGTCGATTCGGGGTAGGAAGGCGCTTTGAACTATGAAGCCGATTCCTCCAGATATCGAAGATTTGTTCCGTTGTCCTAGAAAGATTCCGGTGCCGTCCGAGCTGACGATGTGCTCCTCTACTTCTCTTTTTGTCTCGCTCAAGCCGATGATATCGAACTTGATTCTCTTTGCTTCTTCGAGAAGTGTCGCTAGTCGATCGTTTGTGGCGATCGAGCGACAGTTAAAGGTGCAGATCCTCGCGTCGGTTCTTCGTGTTTTTGGCCGGTCGTTCCTGTGCCGTACCGTATGACAGAATCGTTCAGCTCCGAGATTTGATCGCCTCTCCTGGTGTGCGCGTGTGTCTGTCGTCACAGTTGCAGTGGCCAGGTGCGGAGGACTGAGGCAGGGGTATGTGCTGTTAAGAGCAAAGGTGTTTCCTCTGGGGTACTTTGGAACGATTAGCTGGACCGAACCAAAGCCGCCCGGTCAAAGAGCATGCGACACTGCCTAGGACCTGCGTGAGGGGTGTACTTATTGGCCGGATAGCTCCTCCTGAGGTGTCGATCTCCTCAGGTTGTAGAAGGAACTATCCGTTGATCCCTATCGCCGCGGAGAGGCTAAGTACTGATAAAGAAAAGGCTCCCATGTTTTGTCGTCTGTCACGATGATGTCTACCTCTGGTTGTTTCTGGACATACTGCCAGGACATTCGGAAAAGAAAACTGCGCACTCGAGACTCCCGTTCTCGGTGAGATTTCAGAAAATCATTATGAACCGCGTTTTTGTACAACAGGCTTTGAGCGACAGAGAACAAAAGGATTCTAGCCTCTTTAATAAAAATCTCATAAATCAATTAATTATAGAAATAATTATCCGCTAATTAAAAAAAAACATTGAACATTTTTTGGCTTTTGAGTTCTCCGTAAAAAACAAATTGACACAGTTTTAAATTTTAAATCAAACAACTTTGACAATATTTAAAAATAGTAGCCTATTTGTGAAAATTAAATGAAAAAGATCGTCGCACACAAACTCTCGGAGAGAGCTTTCAAGGTCTGGTCCTTGATTTTCTTCGTCAGCTCAGCATCGTTCGGAAAAGCACCGTAAGAACCATCAGCGGTCACACGAACCCCGAGAGTGCCGAGGATTTTGTCGGAAATTCTTTTTTTTCTCGAATGAAAACATTCAAGCTGAATATGGGAGAAAACTATGTATTTTTTTCCATTCAAAAAAAAGTTTACAATAAACTTTGAAAAAAAATTAGAAAATTATTCTTTCTCAAACACAAGAGTTCAAGTTGAAGGTGGGAAAAAATTCAGACTGAATTGGATTTTTTTTGAGAAAAAAACCGCGTCTGGTTTTTGTTTTTGTTCTTAAAAAACAGTTTTGTCTGAAATTTTTTTTTTACAAAAAATTCATACAAAGACATTTTTCAGAAAAAAACAAGATTACGCAGCTTTTTTTTCTAAAAAATGAGAAAAAACGCCTTTCTCAGTTGACTTTTTTACGGCTGAATTTGAAAAAAAGAAAAATGATATTGAAATAAAAATTCAGAAAAATGAATTTGAAAAAAAAAATTCAGAAATTTTCTCTCAAAAAAAATTTATCCTGAAATTAGACAAACTTTTTGAAGGAGGTTGCTTGATTGATTGATTTATTTATCATGGGTTAGGATAAATAAATACGAGTGGCCAACCCGCCAGAGCCGGCCACAAGAGAGAGGAGACCAAAAAGGGAAAAGATAAAACAGTCAAAAAGAAGAGAGGGGGGGGGGGGGAAGGGGACCAAAGCCGCCACAGCAGTCTCAGCGAAAGGGCCTAGTTACAGACCGCCACCGGGGGAAACCGATAGGAACGGAGTGTAAGTGGCAGAGGTGCCGAGAGACAGAAGAGAGGTGACGACAGTGGAGGGTGGGGGGGGGGGGGAATGATGAAGTGAGGGAGGGAGGTGGGTCAGGATGGAGAGAGTTAATAAGCAGGAGAGGAAAGACGGGGAGGAAGAACGAGAGGAAGCAAACTAGGGCAGGGGTAGGGAGAGAGATAGGCTAGAAGAGGGCGATGGAGCGAGAGATGTGATCAGAGAACTGAGGGGGAGAGAGAAAGAAGGGGACATTGGAGAGAGCGGCATTCCAGATAGGGACAACAGTGGGGAAAAATCCAGAAGAGCACGAGGTGACGAGCTTGAGACGCATTGGACAACGGGCAAGGGTAGAAAGACGGACCCAGTCGTGGAGGTCGGGGAAGTGGGTGCGGCCAGAGACGAAGTTGTAGAGCAGCAGCAGCTGGGCTTTGAGGCGTCGATGCCTCATCGAGGGTAGCCCGAGGATTGCAAGACGTTCCTGAAACGAGTTGAACGAGGTATTGGAGCGCTGGAGAAGTAATTTAGAGAAGAGACGGAGAGGGCGCTCAAGTTTGAGGGCAAGCGAGGAGTCAGGCCGGGGTGAGTAGAGAGAAGCACAGTATTCGACAATAGGAAGGACGTAGGTGCAGAAGAGATAGATGAAGAAGGCTGGGTTAGAGGAGCGAAAGGACTTGAGGATTCGCCTAGTCCTGAGCGAGGCAAGAGCGACGGTACGGTTAATGTGAGCGGAGAAGACAAGGTTGGCCTGAACAGTGAGGCCAAGGTCTCTGACGGAGGAAGAGGGGGGTATGGAATGGTTGTTAATATGGAAGAGGGGGGCAGGGAGGGGGCCAAAGTGAACATGGGCGGTCTTGCGGGGCGCAAGGGGCAGGCAGTTGGAGGAGGACCAGTGGACGATGGAGTCGATGGCAAGTTGAAGATCAGCAGGCGAGGAGGAGAGGACTTTGAGGTCGTCGGCATAGGCGACCGAAACAACGGAGGGGGGAAGGTGGCGAAAGATGTCATCGATGAAGATGATGAAGAGAAGGGGTCCGCAAACGGACCCCTGAGGGACACCGGAGGGGATGAGGGCGGAAGGGGGGGAGGAGGAATTGTTAATCTTGACGGTGAAGGTGCGGGCGCGGAGGAAGTCGTGAAACCAGTCGCAGAGACGGGGAGCGAGACCGAAAGCACGGAGTTTGGCGATGAGAAGGTTATGGGGAACTTTGTCGAAAGCGCGTGAAAAGTCGAAAAGGAGGAGGTCGGCGGAGCCATGGGATTGACGTAAACGGTGGGAGTGAGAGAGGGAGAAGGCGAGGGCGGAGGCGCAGGAACGACGAGGGAGGAAACCGTGCTGATGGGGGGAAAGGAGGTGGGAGTGGGAGGAGATGATGGATCTGCAAATAATTTTCTCCATGATGCGGGAGAATGGGTCAGTGAGCGATATAGGGCGGTATTGGGCTGGAGAGGCGGGGTTGCCAGGCTTGGGGAGGTTGTCGCACACGAACTCTCGGAAAGAGTTTTCAAGGTCTGGTCCTTGATCTTCTTCAGCGTCTCAGCGTCGCTCGGAAGAGCAAGGACCATCAGCGGTCACAAGATTCCCGATCGCATCAAGGATCTCGTCGCGCCTTTCCTGAGCCTTCTGGCATAGCTCAGTGAACGCGACGACGTCGATTTTTTGTTCATCGTTGGAGCTTCGGTGAAAGAGTCGGAATAATATTTCTCGACTTGAGCTGGCGTCAAAGCTATAAACTCGCAGAGCCGCTCACAACTGGATTTCAAGTAATTTAATATTCATTTTTGTTTGTAATTTACTCTAAAATTTATTTGAAAATTACGAATCAATCTAAACATTTTTTTTTAAGAATAGAGAATTGATCTTAATTCTAGCGTCGAATCATAAAAAATTAAGTTTAGAAAAAATTGTTTCGAGAACGACGGTAGAGAGATGTTTTTCAACGAATTCACAAACAATTTTTTCTGAATATTACGAATTAGAAAAAAAATTCAAATACTTTCAAAATTAATTTTAAAACTTAATTTTAAAAACGTTTTCAAGTCGATTGTAGCAAAGACGTGTTTGCCGGCGTGTTCGGAGTTTCAAAAGAGCTTGCTGAGCTTCTCGGAGTTTCAACGTCGATCTGAGAAAAAAATAATTTTTTAAACACTACAAAAACAATATGACTAATCATTGATGATTTGTTTTTTTTAAAAGTGGTAGTTACCAGTTTTTGAAAAACTAGAAATTTTTTTTTCGAACAATTGGTAAATTATTGTTGAAAAATTGGTAATTTATTTTCGAAAAATTGGTATTTTATTTTCAAAAAATTGGCAATTTATTATCGCAAAATCGGTGATTTATCTTCGAAAAATTTCTTTGAAAAACTAATTATTCGAAAACAATTTTTTTTTCGAAAAATTTGTAATTTATTTTTGTAAGACTTCATGTTCGTTTTCGAAAAGTGGGTATTTTGTTTCCGAAAAATAATGGATTTATTTTCTTCTCTGCGCACTCTCTTCCGGCGTCATGTCCTATTTTTAAGTGCTACCTGGTCATCCGGGAGTTTTCCCACGTCACTCGCGAATCGTCGAAAGCCAAATCGCTCCAGTCGCAACTCTTCTTCGCGCTTCTCCTTCCTGCTTCTACTACCAGGGAAAGTGGCTTACCTTGCCGATCGCTGTCTTTGCAAGCATCGACCCTCTGCCGAGCATGCTCATTATCTTTACTATACTATTTGAGTTATGGACTCTGTCTTGAGCTAAAACTGGAATAACATCCCAGCCTTTGAACCAATCGGTCTGATATTTTGCATAGCCTTATGGGTCTCGGGACGCTTCACCCCTATGACATTTTTGGTCGGGATTACGGTAGGATTACGGTACCTACAGTAGAAACGGTCATTTTTGACACTTTTTCGTACCGAACCGATTGACTCCAAATTTTAATGGGAGCATAGTTAGGGTGAGGGAATGTCACTACCGAAATATCTAAGAGGTTGTACGACGATTACGGTAGGTACGGTAGTCGGAATTTCGCAGCATCACTTTTTCAAGAAGTTACAGCCGCCGTTGGGGGAATAGGGGGATCATGGGGAGTGGTTATTTTTGATTGGTGGGGAGGGTACTACAGCTACAGTAACCGGAAATTATCGCCTGATTCAGATTACGGTAGAAATAGAGGGACGAACATTTTTGTGAACTGGCGGGAGATTCAACTTTGGGTAGGGGCACCTTTTGGCGGGTGATTCAAACTTTGGGTAGGGGCACTTTTTGGCGGGAGATTCAAACTTTGGGTAGGGGCACCTTTTGGCGGGAGATTCAAATTTTGGGTAGGGGCACCTTTTGGCGGGAGACTAATTCATATTAAAAACCGTATTTTAAAAAGCTTTTTGCAACAAAAATGCGTGTCGTCAACTTCAGCGAAAGCCAGTGGGTAGACGCGGCGGTAGCCGCGTCTAACCGCTGGTCACCACCTATCGCAATGTAATCGTCGGTCGGTAACTGGGCGAGAGGATCAATCAGAACAAAACAACGCCTGTTTTTGCAGAAGGCATCAGCTTTCTGCAAACATGTGGAAGGTCATCAAGAGGCACTGAGACCAGAAAAAGGAACGAATTTTTGATCTTATTTGTATTTATTCATTTCGTAATATAAAGAGGTACATAAAAGTTTAAAAAAAACAACTATTTTTGACACTTTATTCAAGTTTGAAATAAACATGGAATATCGTGTTTTTCGACTGCGTCTTGACCGCTTTCGACAGCAAGTCGACTCTTTTTTTTTTTCTTCAAGTCATCGTCGGGAACTCGTGTTTTTCGGCCTCCAAATTGGGGTCCGCCTTTTCGAAATCCCTCGGGATACGATTTCCGAGGTCGTAGTCTATCGACTTGTACACATTCAGTCTGAAAAAGAGCACTAAGTGAAGGGAATCGCCCTCCCATATCACCTACCATTTAGTGAGACAATTGAGGCAGTTGCTCTGCCAGGTAGTCCAGTTAGTTCACGTGGCACATGAGCTCTCGCTCGTAGATTGGCTCCTCGTCGTCTGCTGGACCGTCATAATTGATATCCGTCTTTTCAACGATTTTCTTGTTCTCGTGCGGGTTCGCGTCGCCTTTCTTATTCATGATCGACGGGGTCATCGCTCTGAAAACACTTGAATTGGTCAGTTTAAAGAAAAAATCGATAGAAAAATAACAAGGGAGAGACCGAGCGGCAGCGGGAGGTGCGAAGTGAGGTGAGACGACTCAATGACTGAATGAGTGGTGCGTAACTGACGCCGGGCAAGACACCGGCATTGCGCAAGACACTGGCGTGTTTCTCGTGCGAGCGGCCGCTGCGAGGCCCGCCAACTAAAGTTGCCGCAAAAATTTGAATTTGTCGAAGCAGAAAAACAGGGATTGGTGAGGAGAGAAATGACTAATCGCTGTTTTTTGTGACCGAGTGTCTGTTGACAGTCTTAATTGAGACAGTACGGTTTAGAAACGCCCATGCTACATCCGCTACTCTTTTTTTATGTCTCTAATTTTCTACTTCTCTTTCACTTACCGTCTGTTTCGTCTTCCGCATAAACTTCGACGGGAAATTTGCGATTGGCACTTTTGTTCCAGATTTGATTTTTGCCGCGACATGTAATACGGGCAATTACGTATATTCAGAATCGGAACTTTCGGCTTTTCCGTGAAGTATATCGTTTGTTGTGTCACTAAAACTTCGAAAAATTATACTGTGAACAATTAAAAGCATCTAAAAAAATAAAACTCACTCCGCGAATTTTCCTGTTCCTCCGGCACGTCGCGGAATTTCCGACGCTTGCACCGTCAAAGCCGGTCGATCCTTGGCCCAGAAGACGCAGTGGATATGATGTGTTCCTCGATGCTGGTACTCGACTCTCCAAAACCAGTGATCGATTTTTCCGAGTGGGCCTCCTTCTGGTCACAGAATAACCGTCTTCTTGAAGTTCCGCACTCGACCACGCCAGTACCGGGCAAAAATGACGGGATCTTTCTAAATCACCGCTTCTATCGTCCGCGCCGTCACGTCACTACGATGCGACACTCTATTATAGAGTGAGTGCAAATCAGTCGACCATTTGATGTTTGGATGCGATTTCACGAACCAAATGGGTGCACCGAAGACGGCGACGTGAGCCCGAAGACAGTATTTGACCGGCTTCCAATATTCATCTTATGGAACACAGCTTGCATCTTCTTTTGCGTCCCATCATCTTGCGGATTGATGTCCTTCGTTTGCAGTCCTTCTCCTAATCTTGCCATTATTCCTGCAAACAATAAAATAAGTTTAAGATTAACGATAAAATGAAATTTACCTGGCACCGAGAGTGTTCCTTGAACATGAAGCATGGCCACATTTCTTCAGTGTCAAACCGGCGATCAGCAGAAAGCATGCGTGTTTGAATTCTTTTCCCCCTTTCCATCGGAGTCTGCCTGTCCGCATCGATTCCGTGACACGGTGAGACGACTAGAAGCCAGAGCCTAAGCTTGGGGTGAGCCTAATGCTGGGTCACCATCTGTCGTTGTTGTCTGCCCGGTCGCACCTCCTCTAGTCGATACAATCACAGCGACAGATGGGTAGTTAATGACGTCCGTAAACTACACCTGGCAAAACAAGGGCTCAGTAGAGAACAAAGACAGGCTATAGATAAACATCGTACTTGTCAAATAGGGTGGAAAGAGAAGAGTACCTCAAACTTCGGAAACTTCAGAACGGGGTGGCAGCTCGCGCATTATTCTGAGTACACAATCAAAATGATCGAAAATTGCTATCGAAAACTGGTTAATTATTTTTGAAAATTGGTAGTTTTCTTTCAAAAAATTGGTATTCCATTTTCGAAAAATTGGTATTTTATCTCAAAAAATTGCTAATTTTTCAAAATTGGTAATTCGTTAACGGAAAATTGGTGATTTATCTCCGAAAATTGGAATGGTAATTCATTTATGAAAAGTTGGTATTTTGTTCCCGAAAAAATGAATTTATTTCCAAAAAAAATTGGCATTTTATTTTTTAAAAATAGGTATTTTATTTTCGAAAAATCAGTTTTTTTTTTTGAAAAATTGATTATTCGTTTTCCGAAAATTGGTTTTGTTTTGTAAAAATGGTACTTTTTTATCAAAAAATCTGTATTTTAATTTCGAAAATCTGGTAATTTATTTTTGAAAAATTGGATGTTTGTTTCTAAAAAATTTTTCATTCAGTTACAAAAAATTGGTCATTTATTTCCGAAAAGTTGGATTTCTGTTTTCCAAAAATTGTAATTTATTACCGAAAAATTGGTGTTTTAGTTTCGAAAAATTGGCGATTTTCTTTTGAAAAATTGATAATTCATGTTCAAAAATAGGTATTTTATATCAAATACTTGCAATTTTTTTTTTCAAATTGGTAATTTATTATCAAAAAATTGATGATTTATCTCCGAAAATTGGATTCTATTTTTGAAACATGAGTAATTCATTTTCAAAAAACTGGTATTTCATTTTCGAAAAACTGATTGTTTAGTTCCGAAAAATTTCTTATTTATTTACAATAAAGTGGTAATTATTTTTGAAAAATGGGTATTTTGTTTCCGAAAAAATGAATCAGTTTTTTTTTTTTTGAAAAATTGGTAACTTATTTTCCGAAATTTGGTTTTTTTTTTTGGAAAAATGGTAATTCATTAAAAAAAAAGTTCGTATTTTAATTCGGAAAACCTGGTAATTTATTTTTGAAAAATTGGTTTTTTGTTTTCCAAAAATTTGCATTTTTTTTCGAAAAATTGTCAATTTGTAATCGAAAAATTGGTGATTTATTTCCGAAAAATGAGTTATTGTTCGCGAAAAATGTTGAATTAATTTCCAAAAATCCAAAAAACTGGTATCTATTTTTGAAAAATTGGTGTTTTATTTTCACAAATTAGGTGATTCGTTTACCAAAAATTTGTGATTTATCTCCGAAAATTGGATTATATTTTTGAAAAAAGAGTAATTCATTTTCAAAAAACTGGTATTTCATTTTCGAAAAATTGATGTTATATTTTTGAAAAATTGGTGTTTTATTTTCACAAATTAGGTGATTCGTTTTCCAAAAATTCGTGATTGATCTCCAAAAATTGGATTATATTTTCGAAAAATAAGTAATTCATTTTCAAAAAAACTGGTATTTCATTTTCGAAAAATAATTTATTTTCAAAAAGTTGACGATTTTCTTATGAAAAATTGGTAATTCATGTTCAAAAAATCAGAAATTTATTTCCGAAAAAATGGTTCTTTGTTTTCCAAAAACTAGTATTTTATTATCAAAAATTAGTATTTTATTTTCGAAAAATTGGTATTTTATTTCAAAAAGTTGCTATTTTTTTTAATTGGTAATTCATTTTCGAAAAACTGATTATTTAGTTCCGAAAAATTTATTTTTTGTTTACAAAAAATTGATAATTTTTTTTGAAAGTGGGTATTTTGTTCCCGAAAAATAATGAATTCATTTCCAAAAATTGGTGTTTCATTTTCAAACAGCTGCTATTTCATTTTCGGAAAACTCATTTTCGGAAAACTGATTGTTTAGTTTCGAAACATTTCTTATTTGTTTTTGAAAAACTGATTGTTCATTTCCAAAAATACGTAGTTTTATTTAATTATTATTCACAAAATTCCCAAACACCAAGATATTTATTCAATTTTTTTAAATCCCCAAAAAATGGGTTTTTTTAGAATAAATACACACAAAATTCCAAAGCACTTGAAATTTTCTATAACTGTCATTTGACACAATACCAATGCAGCACGTTTTTTATTTACATAAGGTTCCGAAAAAAAAAGAGGCACTTTTTCTAATCCCTATTCTCTCGCTCACGCTGTGCCAGGTGACCTCCTCACGGCAAGTGACCTCTCTTCTTCACACACGCAGACGGACTGTGTGTGTCTAACCTTTTGTTCGCGAGTGTCCCCACTTCTTCGCCCCCGACCGCCGGTTACTCATTCCTCTTCCCAATGACCGTCATGGACGGTCGCTTGTATTTTTTCTCAATATTTAACCTTATTTTCTACAGTAACCCCCTTTTATTTTCCTAATAATTGACAACGGATAATTTTGTCAAATAAAAAAGGTTAGTAGCAAATTTTTCAATGGCTTTCCTTTTTTTTACATTTTTTTCCCCTTCACAACTTTTTTTTCGGAAAAACAATTTTTAGTAATTTCATTTCTTTCAATAGTATTTTTTTTTGGAAATAACAAATTAACTTTTTTTTTCATTTGAAAAAAAAAGATCCAACTAATGGTCTGAAATTGAAAAACGAGCTTATCATTGATAATTTTATGAATCTTTTGAAATTTAGAGAAAAATTCTGAAGTTTTTGAAAGTTATTAAAAACTAGTGGAGCACAAAAAAAACATTTGAATTAGTCAATAGAATTTTTAGAAAAGTTTTTCAATTTTCTGATTTTTTTGAAAAAAAATTGCAAAACTTCGGCCGTCAGAAGAAACATGCACATTGTGCAAAAAAAGAAAGAAAAAACTGAAGCAGTGATGGTTTAGCACAGTAAGCTCAGGCGATGTGCTTTTTGCAGGAAAAAAGCCAAGAAACAAACTGTTCTGCTCGCCAAACAGTCGCGGAATCCACCTGTCACCATCATCGCGTTCGGTTGGAAACGGAAAATGCTGGTTGGCAATTCTATCAAATTCAAAAAATATAAAAAGGTGAAGAGACAACTATAGTTTTTTTGTGACTTTCAAAATGTTTTTGTTTGTGATTTAAAATTAGTTCCAGCAATTTTCTAAATTATACAAACTTTTCAGAAAAAGAGTTTGAGGAATTTTCTAATCGTATTATTTTTATTTGGAACAAAATAATTCAAGTAACTCCCTGAACTTTTCATTCCCGTAGTTTCTTTCAAATGTTTTTTTTGGAAAAAAAATGTTTCTTTTGGAAAAAAACAATTCAAGTAACTACCTAAATTTTTTTTTTAATTCAAAGGTAAAAAGTATTTCCAGTCTATTTATAAATCATTCATTTTTTGGAAACGAAGAATTGATTTTCTAATATTTTCAATTTTGTTTAGAAATAAAACAAATTCCAGTAATTCCCTGAACTAACGTTTTTTATTCGGAAAGAAAAAAATAGTCTCGGTTATTTTCTCAATCATTTTTTTTACTCGGATAAAAAAGCTAAAGTAATATCCCAAATTATTCATTTTCATTTGGAATGAAAAAATTCTAATATTTTCTTGAATCATCTGGTTTTATTCGCAAATAAAAATTGTCAAACTTCCAACTTTTCCAGGCGCCACCACTTTTCTTCAACAGCTTGCCGAAGCTCCTCGAGCACACTGTGGACACACACATGAAGCCACACAAGGACAGTGAAAAGGTGCTCGTCGATGAGAAGAGCCAGCAGTTGCTCACAGAGTCCCTGGAGCTCCAGATGACAAATGGCACACAGTCCGGCTAACGGATCCCGACATCGTGCGGAAGGTCAAAAGGACGCGAGCGGAGAACATCGAGTTGGCCCTGGCGCTCGGGATGACATCGACCACAGAAAATCAACTCGATGACATAGTCAACGGCTATGTCGCCGAATATGAGATGTAAGATTTAATAGCTTTTGGTTTTTTAAATTTAAAATGTTTGAAAACAATTCCTGCGGGACCTATGGACTGTACTTTTTTGTGATTTCCCTGGTTGCTTAAAAATGTCAAAGAGCAAAGTACAAAACACAAAATATTTGAACAAAACAATGATTTCCCTATTTTATCACCACTGAAACCGTTCCCCCGGGAAGACCCACGTAGCTCTCGTCGTGCGGTGAGTTATCGATTGTGAACGAGGGGTTAATTTAAATTTTAATAGTGTTTGAAAAATTGTAACCAATTAACAATCAATAATCGTGTTGTTTTCCAGGAGTGTCGAGCTCAACGACAAATGGCACACAGTCCAGCTAACGGATCCAGACATAGTGCGGAAGGTCAGAAGGACGCAAGGCGAGAACATCGAGTTGGCCCTGGCGCTCGGGATGACGTCGGCCACAGAAAATCAGCTTGATGACATAGTCAAAGGCTACGTCGCCGAATATGAGATGTAAGTTTTTTAATAGCTTTTGGTTTTTTTAGTTTAAAATGTTTTACAACAATTCCTGTGGGGACTTTTTGAGTGTACTTTTTTGTGATTTCCCTTGTTGGGGTTATTTAAATTTTAAATAGTGTTTGAAATTTTGGAATCAAACAACAATCTTTGTTGTTTTCCAGGAGTGTCAATCACTGAAAGATCACTTCAAAGATGCGGTATTTCAAGAGGACCCTCTTTTGAACGAAGACTGTAAAAGAGACTTGATAGGATGCCTGGTCGGTCGATCATTGATTCGGATCGGAATGTGCTCGAAGAACAAACAACGACTGCCGACATTCCATAGAAGATTTTTTGAATCGATTTTTAAAGTTGCCGAAAAACAGGAAAATTAATTTTTCTTTGATTTCACACTTTCAAAACTCTCAAAATAAATAAAAATTAAGAGCTTTTGTTATTTTTTTTTATTCCCAGAAACGAACCTCAAATCGTCAAGCTCTACCAGGACAGCGACAATCCATTCTTTTTATATGGCCTAATTGTGCAAAAAAACGAACTAAAAAAGCGCCACTGTTAAGTTCAAAGTTTCTCGAAATAGTTCTGGCTGGTCCTTTCTGCGTGCATTTTTAAAAGTTTTTTTTTCGAAACACGTCAAGACACAAAATACTAAAAAACGAAATTTCAAAACATTTTTTAAAAAAAGTTTTTGAAACTTTAAAATCGTGTTTTTTATTTTTGAATTTTTTTTTTTATTTTTGAAATAAAAAAAGTGTATTTCTAAAATAAATTTTTGATTTTAAAAAAACTCAGCCGGCTACGTCTAAAAACATAAAAAACAGTGTTTTTTGAATAAAAATAAATTACTGGTAAAAACAAGTTCTAACGGTCATTCAAAAAAATCGCCCATATTTAAAATTTTAAATCGGTATTTAAAAAATAAAAAATATTGATTTTAAAAATTTATGATATTAAAAACAATTAAAAATTGTTTTTCTACCACACTGGCGATTTTTCAAATGAAAAAACATTGCTTCCAAATAAACAGTGTTATTTTGATTCAAAAAAATTCTAACAGGTGTTAAAAAAGTAGTTGCCAGTTTTTAAAATTAAAAAAATCGATTTTTCAAAAATGAAATTGAATAAAATAAAAGTTTTGAATTCAAAAAATTATAACTCTGAATGAGAAAGAATTAGGCGATTTCTAAAATAAAAAAGATTACCGTATTTACTCTATTATAACGACATGCCGTTAAATTTATTAAAGGTCTCTTTTGGAAAAACGTTTTGTAAAATCCACAGGGACCCTTACGATTTTGAGTTTTAGGTGCCGTTATATTCGAGACTGTTGTTCTATCAGAGGTGCCGTTAAATTAGAGTGAATACGGACATTCTGAATGAAAATGAAACGCTTAAGTCGGTCGATGTGCTCTTGCCCATTATGGACGACTGGGATCTGGATGAGAAGGAAATCGAGAGAAGAGCCGCAGGCGAGCGCTACCTGGAGTCGTGCTCTCGGAGATTCGGATGTTTGGAATACCATAAGATCTCGACCGCACTCAACGACCTAATGCCGTTGGGCGCGACGCATCGCAATTTCCCGCCCAAGTCTTCGCGCAAACCGAAAAACGAGATCAAGTCCGACGGACGCACCAAGAAGAAGTCCACCCTCCCTCCAAAATCTAAATCTAGTGGCCGTCCCCGTGTCATATTGCCGATCTGGCCCATTATGGAGGACGACTGGGAAGATGAGTAATACTCATTGAACAGTTCATCTATTTGTAGTGGAAGTATTTGCCACGCAACCATCCTCTCGTTCCTATTCATACTGATTAATTATCTCATTTTTATGGTTCGTGGGTATTTTATCTATTTTATCTTATTTGACTGTAGGAACATTTTACTACGCTTTTTTTTCATTCCGCACGTGATGTTTTATCCATTTTTTAATTAAGTTTTCCCACATGAAGTTTAAACCTGCCCCCAGTTACAGTTCAAATTTAGTCAATCGCTTTTCACACCTGGATATCAGAACGAAATCAATTGGACTTTCGTCTAAACATTTTTCCTGACAACGTTGCTTCTGATGAAAAATACTCAGAATGCTCAAGGCCCGATCAGTTGGAAAGTTACGGTTCCTCTCAGTGTGGGCTTTGAACATACGTCCGGCAATACCATTGTTTGTCTTCCATATCATGGAATTCTCTTCGTCAGCTTTTGCTTTGTCTTCTTCAGCTGCCCCTCCTCCTCCTCCAAAACGACGTCTGACCATGGACGAGGACGACGATTTGGCTGCGACTGTTTCTGTCCGCTCGGTTACTCCTCCTTTCCTTCGAGATTACCTTGGAATGCAGGAGCACATCGACCGACTTACGCCTTTTTATTTTACATTACGTAATACCGTGTTCACTCTAATTTAACGGCACCTCTCATAGAACGGCAGTTTCTAATATAACATTTTAAAGTCGCCAAATTATTTTTTATTCAGAGTTATAATTTTTTAAATTCGAAATTTTTTTTTATTCAGGTTTTTTTTTTTTGGAAAATTGATTTTCCATCTTTGAAAAGTGGCAACTAATTTTTAACGGCCGTTAGAATTTTTTTTAAATTAAAATGGTAATTTTTATTCAGAAACAATACTGTTTTTTTGTTTTTTTTTTTTCATTTTAAAAATTGCCAGTGTTGTAGAAATCCTTCTTCCATCATTTAAAAACCAGCGAATTTCATTTCTTCAATACCGATTTTATAATTTTAGAAATGGGCGATTTTATTCGCATATTTTTTCCGTTCTTTCGGGAATTTTAACTGAATAATGCGAACGAAAATCATAATTTGCAGTAAAAAATTCATTTTGCTGCAAATTAAGCGTTTTCGTGGCCAAAATTTGAATGGCTGAAATCTAGTGGCCGTCCCCGTGTCATATTGCCGATCTATCCCATTATGGAGGACGACTGGGAAGATGAGTAATACTCACCGAGTAGTGCATTCTTTTGCAGTGGAAGTATTTGCCACGCAACCATCCTCTCGTTCCTATTCATGATAATTTCTTTCATTTTTATAGTTCATAGATATTTTATCCATTTTATATTATTTGATTATTTGATTTTAAGAACATCTTTCTACGCTTTTTTCCATTCCGTACGTTCCGTTTTATCCATATGTTATGTTTTGCCACATGAAGAACCTGCCCCCAATAACAGTTCAAATTTAGTCAATCACGGTTGACTTTAAAATTTCAGAACGTAGAGTGCGTTTTAAACTTAAAAGCTTGGATATCAGAACGTGATCAATTGGACTCTCGTCTAAACACTTTTCCTGTTAACGTTGCTTTTGATGAAAATCACTAAGAATGCTCCCTTTGACCCGATAAGTGGGAAAGTTACGACTCCTTTTAGTGTCCGCTTTGCACACAAAACTCAAAACCGAAACCCTCTGTAGATTTTTGAGTCTTTGGCTTTTTCATCATTTTTCCAATGATATCGACGGGCCACCGAATATCTCTCTTGTCTTGGAATTTTTTTTGAAAAAAATTCTAATTTTCTAAATTTAGTTTAGAATTTTTCAAAGAAAGTAATCGAAAAATATTGCAATTTTTCTAATTTTATTTCGAGTAAAAAAATTCAAACAAACCATTAATTATTGAATGAAAACAAAATCGAAAAATGTTCTGATTCTTTTAATTTATTCTAGAATTTTTGAAAAAAAAATACTATTCAAAAAATATTCTAATTTTTCTTTTTTTTTGAGACTAAAAAACTGCGCCTGGTTTTTTAAAATTTTTTTTTCTAAATGAAAAAAGAATTCCGATGTTTAAACGGATCATTACCACGTGCGACCGCTACGCAGCCGCGTTGCAAGCGACAGATTCTTTTTCTCTGCGTCTCTCTTTCTGTCTCTTAGCCGTCCTTTTTACACACGTTCATTCATTCCCCTTCACAATGACCGTTCGCATTTTTTTTGCGAAGCTTGTTTTGTTAATTCGAAAAAAAATTAGACAAATTAGAATATTTTTTGATTACTTTCTTCGAAAAATTCTAGACTTTAAAAAATTAGAGGCTGTTGCGTTGTCATGGGTCCGCTGGCCGAGTGGCTTATGTTTTTGCCTGTTGGTTGAGGGTCCCTGGTTCGGACTTTTGTGGTGGCATTCTTATTTCTTCTTGCCCTTGGAATGCGGACAGATCAACAGACACACAGATATACCCCTCACGGTTTTTATTAATAAGGAAGATTAATATAAATATTCGAGTTTTTATTTCAAAAATTCCAAATTAAATTAACAAATATAAAATATTTTTTGCAAGTTTTTTTTCCGAAAATTCCAAATAAATTTAGAAAAATTAGAATATATTTCCAATGCTTTTTTTCAAAAATTATGACTAATCTCGAAAAATTAGAACATTTTATGAACATTTTTTTCACTTCAAAATGATGTTAGAAAAATAAGTAAATTTTTCGAATTTTTTTTTTCAAAAATTCGAAAAAAAAGTAGAAAAATAAAAAAAAACATTTTTGAAACACTTTTTTTATTTGAAATAAACTTAGCAAAATTATAATATTTTTTGATTACTTTTTCGAAAAATTCTAGACTGCAGTAAAACATTAGAATTTTATTGAAAAACTTATATAATTTTACGACAATAAAAAAAAAATTTTTAACTAAATTGAAAAAATGAGTACATTTTACGATAATTTTTAAAAAAAATTTTAGACTAAATTGGAAAAATGAGTATATTTTACGAATATTTTTTTAAAAATTCGAAATAAAAGTAGAAAAATAAAAAACATTTTTGAAACATTTTTTTAATTTGAAATAAATTTAGCAAAATCAGAATATTTTTGATTACTTTAATTAGAAGGTTATCGAAAAAAATTAGAAGGTTATCGAAAAATTAATATAATTTCCCGAATATTTTTTTTCAAAAATTCAAAAAAAAATTTAAAAAATTGGAATATCTTTCGAATATTTTTTTCAAAAATTTCAGACTTCAAAAATTTCAGACTTTCGAAAATTTTTTAGAAAATTCGAAATAAAACTAGAAAAAATAGAATAATTTCTAATGTTTTTCTTGAAAAAATTCTAGACTGAATTAGAAAAATTAGACTATTTTTCGAGTTTTTTCCAAAAATTAGAAAAATTAGAATTTTTTATTACTGTCCTTCAATATCCTAGACTGAATTTAACGCCAAAACCAGCGGTTAGACGCGGATACCGCCGCGTCAAAACGGTTTTTTAACATGAATTTGTTTCTCGCCAAAAGACGGCTTTAGCCAAAGTTTGAATCTCCCGCCAAAAGAAGGCTCTAGCCAAAGTTTGAATCTCCCGCCAAAAGAAGGCTCTAGCCAAAGTTTGAATCTCCCGCCAAAAGAAGGCTCTAGCTAAAGTTTGAATCTCCCGCCAAAAGACGGCTCTAGCCAAAGTTTGAATCTCCCGCCAAAAAAAGGCTCTAGCCAAAGTTTGAATCTCCCGCCAAAAGACGGCTCTAGCCAAAGTTTGAATCACCCGCCAAAAGACGGCTCTAGCCAAAGTTTGAATCTCCCGCCAAAAGACGGCTCTAGCCAAAGTTTGAATCACCCGCCAAAAGACGGCTCTAGCCAAAGTTTGAATCTCCCGCCAAAAATGACACCTGGAACACCCCTCTCCCACTTTCTGGAACGTTCCATCAGTTGGTTGGAGATTCTAGTTATCTTTTCGAGAAAAGAAGGCGAGAGAGTGTGTGAAAGTGAGAGACGCAGACAAATGTTCCCCCCTCTGTTTATACCGTAATCCGAATCAATCGATAAGTTCCGCTTACTGTAACTGTAATACCCTCCACACCCATCAAAAAAATCCCCTCCTCATGATCCCTCTATCCCACCAACGACAGCTGTAACTGTTTGAAAAAGTGATGTTGCGAAATTCCGACTACCGTATCTACAGTAATCCTCGTACAACCTCTTAGATATTCTGGTACTGACACTCCCCCACTTTAAGTATGCTCTTATTAAAGTTTGGAGTCAATCGGTTCGGTGCGAAAAAGTGTCAAAAATGACCGTTTCTACTGTAGGTACCGTAATCCTACCGTAATCCCGCCCGAAAATGTTATAGGGGTAAAGCGCTCTGAGACTCATATGGCTATGCAAAATATCAGACCGGTCGGTAAAAAGGTTGGGATGTTATTCCAGTTTTACATGCAGAACTACTCAAATAGTATAGTAAAGATGATGAAGAAGCCGCTGAATGACACTTTTTTAAGACGGAAAATAAAAACTTATTTACTTAACGTCTCAACAACAAACTGTAACAAGCGGCAGAAACTTTTTTAAACTTCTAAATTTTCAGAACTTTTGGAAGCTCCTTGCCGATCTGGTGATTCCGGTCTCAATGGTGGATATGAAGACAATGGAAGCAAAGGATCGGGAGCTGAAGAAAGCGTTGAGTGAAAATGAAGAACAGAAGGATCAGATCGAGAAGCTGAAGAAGGCGTTGGAAGCGCATCTTCAGAAAGAAAAGGATCTGGAGCAGGAGAAGAAGGAAGTGGAGTTTCGATTGACTGAAGAGACAAGAAAAAGGAAAATGGCAGAAGCGGAGACAAGGGCGACGAAGAGGCGTTTCAACCAGGACAAGGCCGAGGCATTGGAGTAAGTTGATTTCTGAGATGTCGAAACGAGCATTTACAGTCGTCAGGCTCTTTTCAGGGTGTTCAAAAAGGCGTTCAACATCGATTAATCATTTCCATTTCAATCTTCCAGATTTTGAAATTTTTTGTTCCACACATCCCTGATCCCCCCCCCCTTTTTTTATTTCCTTCTCCTCTGACGTCTTCTGTTTTTCCATATTTCGAATGTTTTTTTTTCGAAAATTTGAGAATAAATTCGAAAATTACTACATTTTTCGAACTTTTTTTCGAGAATAAGTTAAAGAAATGAGAATCCTCCTCGAATATGTTTTGTCTCTTGGGCCAATTGGAGCTTTCCAGATTATTCTTCTCTTTGGCTGTATTCGTCGACGCCTATTCTTTCGCTCTTCTTCAGCTTCTCGATCTGCTACTTTTGTTCATCATTTTCCCTCAACGCCTTTTTCAGCTTCAGATCGTTCGCTTCATCATTTTTCCAAGGAAGTCGGCGGGCCGCCGAAAATCTTTCTTGTTTCTTAAAATTTTTGAACAAGTAAACTATGAAATGTGTAGAACTCGGTGTTCACGAAACGAACAACATTTTTTTATTTATTGTAAACAAATTAAAACGAGAAATTCGATAAAACTTTTCAATTTTTGTTTTTCCAATCAAATTTGAAAAATTTTGAAAAAAATTCGAAAAAATTCTAATTTTTAAATTCATTCGTGAATTTTTTGAAGAAAATAATCAAAGAATTTTCTAATTTTTCTAATTTAATTTCGAACTGGAAAAAAAAGTTGAAAAAATCTTCTAACCGTTTTAATTTAGACTAGAATTTTTGAAAAAAATAAAAAATATAAGTGCTTGAATTTCTCTAATTTTATTTCGAATTAAAAAAATTTCGAAAGTATTTCTTTTTTTTTCTAATTTTAATTTAAATTTTAAAAAAGTGTTTGCACAATATTCTAATTTTTCTAATTTTACTTCGAATTTTTGAAAAATATATTCGAAAAATATACTAATTTTTCTTATTTAGTATAGATTTTTTAAAATAAAATTTGAAAAGTATTCTATTTTTTTTAATTGCTCTAATTTATTCTCGAATTTTTGAGAGAACTTTTATTAGATTTTTTTCCTAATTATTTCGAAGTTTAAACAAATATATTCAAAAAAATTTCTGTATAAGAATTCAATTTGTCATAACATTGCCGTCTCTTTCACTATAATGAAAGAAGACATGAAAGAGGGTCTAGAGAGCGAAACAGTTTCCGTTTTCCCCCAAGAGCCACATTTTACGAAATGTAAGAGCCATATCATGCGAAACCTTGTTTAGAAACCAGCATAAATGGAGAGCGTTTCCCTTCGCTTCTTCACTCTTTATATTCTGTCGACTTTTCCGGCTCCAACGATGCTGATGAAAAAGATTAAGAACCAGGTCTTAAAAGCCGTGTCCGAGAGCTCGTGTGCGACGATCTCCTTTGAGAAATTCGCTTCTCGTCTCGCCGCCAAGATGGACAGTTTCAATTTTCTCACTGAAGACGTCACCTCTTCCATTCCAGCAAGTCGCCGTGCCGCCTGTTCCAGACAGCCACCGTCGAAAAAAAAAAATAATATTCTGAATTTTTTTCTTATTTCAGCATAAATTGAAGAATAAATATTTTCTGAATTTTTTTCAAATTTAGCATGCATTTTTTTTTTGAGGAGAATACAGAACTGTCTAATCTCCGAGTCTGCGAAGAATGAGCCCAATCGGAACAGTTTCGACGTAGTAGCATTCTTTCAGGTGGAAGCGGGCGCCTCCGAAGTACTGAAGAAGCTTTGCGAAGGTTGCCCCCAAGTCAGTTTTGGACCGATTTGGACGGGGTCAGGGCTGTGAGATACAGAATTTGGACCAAAGCCGGACAATTGTCTTCGATGTACGTACTTTTTACTCCGCATCCACGCCGGAATCTGGACCACCACGCTGTGGCAGTCATTAATTCATTTCATTCCTTTTTTCTCACAACCGCTCTATTCTCTCAGTTCTAGGTTTTCTTGTTTCTTGTTCTATTTCATAAAACTGTTTTGTTTTTTGATGGGTTTTTGTAACGCCATTCCTTTTTCTGTTTCTGTACGAAACCAAGGAAGGAGAGATGAGTGGGTGGTGGTTTTGTGGTGAAGTGAATCTGATCAGGTTACGGTCAGAGCCTATAACTCGGCTCAAAATGATCGTTGCGTTTTGGGGTTATTTGATTCAGGCAAATCTTTGAGCCGAGCGCAGCAAGGCTAGTCATATCAATCAATCCAGACAGTGTTCGAGGGCAAATTGAAAAATAGCGTTCCTGAGATAGCCACAAAAGTACAGAAAATGTTGAGGCTTGTCGTTGACGCGTTTCCTCTGATGTTCCTCCAAATCTGTTTTTCATGGGACCTACAGTAAGATATAGTATGTACTAATTAGGGGAGCACACTTCCAAGAACATTTATTTTTCGGAAACATGTCTTTTTCGCATTTCCTGGTTCAGGACATTTCGCATAATATGGGAGAAACTGTGAAAGCCTATCAGCGAACGACGCGAAGCAGCTCTTCGCGGCGTAAACGAGCCCATTCCATTTGCATATCACTATAAAAGAGGCCTTGGAAGGCGGCAGAGAACCATTCCCAACAGTTTTCTCCTTTTCCCTTCCTTCCATTTTTCCCTGAGCTGTGACAGACGGGGCCGAGCCTGGCTGAAAAATTTCCTCAAACCGTCTCGCGGGCCGTTGGGCCGGACCGGGCCTGAAGAATTTTCGCCTAGGACCGGTCTGTGACAGCAAGCTGGCCGCTCTGAAATTCCGCAACCCTCCTTCTTACCCACCTGAAATTCAGTAAATTTTTTTTTTCTTCTAGGTGTCAGCAGGGTAACATGCTACGAATTACTCCACAGCCGCTTCTTGCTCATATGCCCAATCACTTCAAAGAAAAGATGGTCGATTTGTTGGATACCGTATCCAGGTTAGCTCTTTCAATCCGCGTTTCCAAAAAGATCGGTTCCCTACCTCTCTGCCTCTGAAAAACCGGCTTCTAAATCCCAAAATCGTTAGGGTCCCTCCTGTGAATTTTATCAAATTAGAGTGTTGGGGACTTCTCAGTTAGCCCTGCTGAAACTTCTTTCATTTTCAGAACTGCAATCGAGCAGACTTCGTTCGAATTTCGCTCAATCTCTCGTGGAGTTCCCCGTGTTTTTCGGAAGATCACTCTGAACATCCAAGAAGATGCGAGGATGGAAGTCATTGTGCAACCCGAGAATACAGTCGAAGTCGAGAGAAGTGCAACAATTGTCAACGCCATGGAATTCTTCCGCACTCTGATTACCCATCGGGACACCGTCATCATGGGGCTGGACATCTCCAAACAATGTAGAAACGACTCTCCAAGTCTGGAGCTGTTCTACACCACTTTTCTGAATATGGTCTCTACCTTGGGACATCAGTTGAACGTGCGATGGGTTGCGATTGGATGCTACAAGGCTAGAATTGCTGAAGTCCTCGGAGCTTTCAATCCGAAACATCTAACGGCGATCATCCCGACCTTCTTCGACGAATCTCACGAAATCCAAGTGGACGAGATCGCCGAAACTGAGCAGTGGAAGAAGGCGACTGCTTTTGTCTGTCATCAACCTCTGCTGTGGGACTTCAACATCTTCTCCCACTTCAGAATTATTCTCTTGAAAGTGTCGAGTGATATCAATGTGGGTATGGTTGCCGAACTGATTGAGTACTGCAAAAACCACAAATCGGATTTGACACAATACATCGGGCTTTTTGGACCAAACTATCTGAACAACGACGCATTCGCGATGGAGTTCGGTGTTGCTATGGGAATCGAGAAAAAGCTGGACGAGGGGCTCTTTTTCGCGCACTCAAAGTCCTTCGTCCAAATCTACAATGAAGTCGCGAAGAAGGAGCTCGATATCCGCAATCCAGATTTGGACGCGGAGCCAGACGCGGATGATGATGAAGATGAGGATGGAGATGAAGATGAGGAAAACGGAATACCTGTGGCTATAATCGTGGGAACAAATTTATTGGCTTTGATCGTTGGAGCGATTATGGTTCGAAATGGTGTTTGGGTTGTGGATGCTTTTGCGGTTGCCGTCGTCGAGTTGGTTGGAGCGATCACCGCCTACGCGTTTCGTGGCTAGCTGTTGGATGCGGAACCGGCCGAGGAATGACGCCAACGTAATTGGCAGTACTTAAAAAAATTAGGTCTAATCTTGGGATGATATTTTTTTTAAAAGTATTGTGATTTTTTTTTTTTAAAGTTTTCTCTCCTTTTTAAAGCTATTTGGATGTCAGCTACATGTTGTATGCCCTTTTAAAAAAATAAAGTATTCGAAAAATTTTTTTTAAAAATTGATTCGACAATTTTAGTTTTTCGCAAATCTAAAAAATTAATTTTCAAAAACAACCATTTTTCAAAACTGATCTGTCAATTTCTAATTTATGCGAATCTAATAACCATTTTGAAAAAAAAAACGTTTTTTAAAAATTGATTCATCAATTTTTTTTTTAATTTCAAAAAATTGTAACTTTAAAAAAATTGGTTTTTACAATATTTTATTTTCTTTACGAGTAAATTTTTTTTCAAAAACACTGCTATTTTTAAAAAATTGCTTCGTACAATTTTGCACGTGAAAAAAAATTCAAAAAATTATTATTCAAAAAAAAATAATTTTTACATTTTTCAATTTTTTTTGCGAGTAAAGATTTTTAAACACTGCTTCTTTCAAAAGTAGACATTTTTTAATATGCTGCTATTTTTAAAAAAAGTGTATTGTAAACTTTTTTTTCGAGTACAAATTTTTTTAAAAATATCATCGTTTTTATTGCTTTGTGCATTTTTGCAAGTAAAAAAATAATTTTTAAAAAACTATTTTTTTCAAAATTTAATTGTACATTATTGATTTTTTTCAAGTGAAAAATAGTTTCAAAAACCATTATTATAAAAAAGCGATTTTCACATTTTTGCTTTCTTTGCGAGTAGGAAAATTTCGAAAAAGTAATATTTTTGAATAATTGATTTTTACATTTTTAATTTTTTTGCAAGTAAAAAAACAATTTTTAAAAAAGTAGTATTCAAAAAATTGATTTGCAAATTTCTAATTTTTTTCGCCCATAAAAATAATAATTCACAAATTACTATTTTTTAAAAACTTGTTTCGTTCACTCTTCGGAAAAATATCGAACCTGAAATTAGATGGTCCAGTTCAAGGTGCTGGTTGTTTTTTTACGTGTTGCGAAACGTCCGTCACACAAACCCCTTTTCTCCACTGAAGAGTAGTCGACATCAGGCGTCTTTTTTTTCCATTTGCTCACGAAGGGAAAGAAAAAGTGGTTATCTCGTATTTTCCGATGCAACGCTATACACTAGGGAGGCACGAGACAAGAAAGATGCAAGAAAACGAGAGAAACCGCACCAGACATCAATTTCGTTTGTTGTTGTGTACAACACGCGTGCCGCTCTGTTTCTCTTCGACCGCCTCCTTTACACCCCCCCCCCGCCCTCTCGTCGGCCGCCTAGCGCGCCGACTCATTCAGTCTAACGTCTTGCGGGGGATGCCTCCACTCCCTCGACGTGCTCAAGGCTAAGTAAGTCAATTTTTGAAAAAATAACAACGGCTCTTAACTGTTATGTTTTACAGGTGCCTACTTGGGGATTTAAATGTGAGTTGTATTAACATTTAACTTTCTATCAAATTAGACAATTCTAACCAATTTCAAATTTTTTATTATTTTTATTGTTGTTCGTGTCAATGAAATCAATGTAAACTACTATCAATTAAAATTTCCAAAAAGTTGATTTCCTAAAAAACATGGAAAAGTTCAAACACAAAAAATTATTTTTCAGTTCAAGAAGTGAAATCCAAAGTGTTTGGATTTTTGTGTGTGTGTGAAAAAAAAGAAAGGATGTGTGGTGAGTTTATTCAAAACAAAAAAAATTATAAAATTATTTTTTTCAGTTTTTGCCGTGCGATGGTGAAAAAAAAGAGGAAATTTTTATAATTTTCGTTGAAACATTATTTTATATGCTCTTTAATTTTATTTTTCTTACTTCCCAATAAATGATTGTAAGATGAAAACCAAGTGTTCATGTTTTTCTTGCTGTTCCATCCGAGTTGTTTACTCTCATAATTCGTCTGGCTCAGCTAAACAAAAGATTGGCTCGGAGAAGGGCGAAGAGAAGGGAAGGGGAAGAAGATGAATGCTTCAATGCGATTCTTTGCATTTGTGATGGGAAGGGAGATTAATTGGAAGATTGGAAGCGGAGATGTGAAAGCAGACTTTCGATTGAATGGAAGGTTGGTTTGTCAATTTTTTTTGATGACACATTCCACCCGATGTTATCGCCAAGCCAATACTCTCTCTCCATTTTGGCATGATAGTGGCTAATAAAAAAAGTTTTCAATTCACAATGTTTATATTTTGAACAGAAATCGATTTCTGGTAACTGTTGGAAAAAATTCGATTATAAATGAGTTATGTGGTCAAGAAATTGAAGCAGTTCAAAACAAAATAACAATTGATTGACAACAACTGAATGGAAATAAAATTGTTCCTTTCCGGCCAATAAAAATTTTTTCTCGAATTTTTTACTTACTTACTTGGATACTTGGAGTCCGTTTGATCAAGTCTTTTGGAGACTGCGGACAAATTCAGACCACTGCGAACGATCCTTTCTGGCCCAGGTTGCCCATGAAGTTTTTGCCGTGAGCCTTCCCAGTCTTCTTCTGCCGTCCACTATGCGACCGTCCCTTGCCAACTCGTCCGTGAATTTCCTGAAGTCGTCTTTCACATCATCGTCCCATCGCTTCTTTGGACGCCCCACGCTCCGGTGGCCGTATCGGGGCTGCCATTCGATGCAGATCCTGGTCCATCGTTCTCCTTTAAGTCTTGCGACGTGACCTGCCCACCTGGTCTTCTTGGTGCGTATGAGAGCGGTGATGAAGGACGAGTTCAGCTTGATTTCGGCGTGCTCTGCGAGGGCCTGGGCGGCCCGCTCTAATCTTGATGTAACGTCGGTGGTGAGAGTCCACGTTTCACTCGCGTAGAGAAGCGCGGGCAGAACGTTCTGCTTGAACAAGAGGAGGCGGGCCTTGCCGTCCATCCTCGCCAAGATTGGCTGGATAGAGTGGAGTGCGGCCCACCCACTTCTGATTCTCCGAGAGATCTCGCTGTCCATCTTGCCGTTGGCGTCAATCCATCTCCCCAAGTAGCGGCAACCAGGAGAGGCAGCCAGGGTGTCTCCTGAGGGAAGAGTTATGGTGTTGCTGGTACCTTTTCCGTTCGCCATGAAGATTGTCTTGGAGGGGTTGATGGAGAGGCCATGGAGCGCGCTCACTCTACTCAAGACTTCCAATCGTTTCGCCAAATCGAGAGCGTTGGGACCGATGAGCACGAGATCGTCGGCGAATTCGAGTCTTCTGATGGAGCGTCCGTCGATTCTGATCCCGATCCCTGGATGTTCTGCATCACACTCGTCCAGAACCATCTGAAGCGCGGCTGCGAAGAGTGCCGGTGACGCGCTGTCGCCTTGACGAACTCCTGAGCCGAGATTAAAGCGCACCTTTTGGTCGTGGACAACGACTTCCGCGTTACCTCCAGTGAGGAGAGCTCGAAACGCCTCGACAAGATTGGCGTCGATTCCCGCCAGCTGTAGACTTCTCAAGACCGACGAGTGTCTTATCTTATCGAAGGCAGTGGAGAAGTCGACGAATACGCAGTGAAGTGGGATGTTGAACTCGGAACATTTCTCGAACAGAGCAGCGACGGTGTGGATCTGATCCGCGCAGCCACGTCCTCTCCTGAATCCGCATTGAGATTCCTCAAGGTATTCCTCGAGGGATTTGGAGATTCGGCGGGTCAGGATGCTCGAGTACATTTTGGCCGTGATCGGAAGCAGAGCTATGGCACGGTAGTCTTTGATCTTCACAGGGTTCTTGGTTTTGGGGAGAAGTCGGATGGATGACGTTTTCCAGGCACTGGGAGCGGTGTTGAGGAGCAACACTTTGTTGAAAAGCGTTGTTAGGCATAAGATAACCGACTCGCCACCCTTCTTGATCATTTCTGCGTCTACGCCGTCCAATCCGGGTGCACCACGAGTTTTCAGACGTCGAATTTCGTGGCGAACCTCATCGGGGAGAATGGGCGCCGGAGGCGGTGTTGTTGTTGGGAGGGGTCCTGTCGATGCGGCGTGCGAGGAGTTGGAAGAGTACAACGTCTCGAAATGTGCCTTCACCATACTCCGTATCTCCTGGCGATTAGCGGTCGTCGATCCATCGGGTCTTTCCAGAGTTGCCAGGGGAATCTCGCGGAGACCACTCCGTTGGAGGGGTTTAGAAGAACGAATCCTGATACATCTTTCGATTATGGCTAGTCTCCGGGACTCGATATCGGATTCAATTCATTTCATTTCATTTATTTATTGAACAGAATTTAAGCAACGAGGGGGGGGGGGGGGCCAGAGACTTGGGGCTGCCCCTTACGAGGTGTGCCCAAGGGGGGGGGGATGAGAAAAGAATGAGGACTAGAGACAATCGAAGGTAAAACGCAACTGAAGAATTAGTATCTGGTTATTTCGCGGGAAAGGGTACATTTGAAATCGGACGGGGGAAGAAAATGGTGGCAACAGCCAAAAATGGCATTCCAGTAGGGAATAGTGAAAGAAAAGAAGTCATCAATGAAGGGTTGGACACAAATAAGAGTCATGGGACGGCGCGGGCAGTCTGAGAACCTAACGAAATTTGACAGCCCTGGAAAGTGAGAGAGGTCGGCCAGAAAGTTGTAAAGAAGAGTTAGTTGTGCCTCAAGCCTGCGGTGTCTAATGGAGAAGATGTTTAGAGTGGAGAGACGGTCGAGGTAAGATGAGAAAGAGGTGTTTGTGCGCTCAAAGACCTTACGGGTGAAGTATCTAAGAGGTTTTTCTAGCTTATGGCTGAGTTGGGAGTTAGGGGGAGGCGCGTAGATAGCGGAGCAGTACTCTAAGGAGGGAAGGGCGTATGAGTGGAAAAGAAAGGAGTAGAATAACGGATCTTTGGATTTGAAGGAACGAAGTAGTTGCTTAGCTATGAGGAGGGTATTAGATACTGCATTATTGATATGGGCGGAGAACTTTAGTGCCGGGTCGGTTAGGAGGCCAAGGTCACGCACTAGATTGGAGTCGACGAGAGGAGAGCCGTTGAGAGAGTAAGTTGTGCGGCGGTTAGCGCTGCCTAATCTGAGAAGAGTAGTCTTGCTTTGAGCAAGGGGGAGGTGGTGGGAGGAGGACCATTCGGCCACTAAGTCGATGCCTGCCTGGAGAGCGGGGGGGGGAGG
This sequence comes from Caenorhabditis afra, assembly GCA_963570955.1. Taxonomy (NCBI): domain Eukaryota; kingdom Metazoa; phylum Nematoda; class Chromadorea; order Rhabditida; family Rhabditidae; genus Caenorhabditis; species Caenorhabditis afra. The sequence goes on along the minus strand of OY751537.1, from coordinate 1,408,141 downwards.
AGGAGAAAATTTTGATATCATCAGCAAACGCGGCTAGGAAAAGATCGGGAATGGAGGCGAGCTTATCGAGCAGATCGTTGACAAAGACGAGGAAGAGTAGGGGACCGGATACACTTCCTTGCGGTACGCCGGAAGGCGTGGGAGAGGAGGTGGGGTCGGTGAAGTTGCCTATTTTAACATTGAAGGAGCGACCGGAGAGGAAGGATGTGAACCAGTTAATGTAGGGAAGGGGGAGGCCAAAGTCGAGCAGTTTCTGGTAGAGAATGGCGTGGTTAACCCGGTCAAAAGCCTTTGTGAAGTCAAAGTAAACAACGTCAACAGACTTGTAAGATTTGAGAAGTGATTTATAGTGGGATGTGGAATAGAGGAGGGCGCCTGGGCACGATCTCCTGGATAAGAACCCATGCTGGTACTTGTTGAAAAAGTGGGAGTAATCGATGCGGATGCGGGTGCAAAGGATTTTTTCGAAGATTCGGGCGATGGGATCGGTGAGAGCTATAGGCCTGTAATTTAGGGGGGAGGAAGGGGAACCCTTTTTTTTTGAATATAGGGATAACGGAAGCTTTTTTCCAGTGATAAGGTACAGAGGAGTCTCTGATGGATTCGGAGAAAAGGATGGATAGGGGTAGGGCGAGAGATGTTTGACACTTATTTAGGATGCGGAAATTAATGAGGTGGGGAGAGAACCCGGTTTTGGGGGGCAATGATTTCAGCGTTTTTTCGATAACCCAAGGGGGAAAGAGCTCGGAAGGCGCGAAAGATGTAGGACTGGGGCGAGCGGAGGAGGAGGAGGTGGGGCGAAAAGAAGCGGGGGACGAGGGAGTAGTAGATGAAGCGGAAATGAAGTTGGAAGAAAAGGAGGAGGCGAACGCGGCAGCCTTTTCACTGTCTGAGGTGAGAAAGGAGTTTCCAACTAAAAGGGACGGGATGGTTGTACGGGACTTTAGGCGGCGCCGGATAAGGGAGTAGGATATCCTGGAGTTGGGAGCGGCAAGGATCTTGGCTTCGGCACGGGCTGACGCGCGCTTGAAACGGGAGAAGATTTTGGAGATTTTGGCTTGGAGGAGTGGGATTTTGGAAGACTGAGGATCAATTTTATAAAGTTTGGATAATTTATGTCTAATTCTGCGGAGGGAACGAAAGGAAGGGATAAGGGGAGTAGAGAGGGTGCGAGCAGGAGGAGTGAAGCGCTCAATGAGGGAGTTCATGACGACGATGAATTTGGAGTATCTCTCGGAGAGGTTTGGGCAGGAAGATAGGGATAGGTCCCAGTCGGTGGAGGCGATGGCGGAGTTTAGGCGCGGGAAATCGGTTTTCCTATAGTCGAGCTTAGGTAGGGAAGGGGTGGAGGGTGAAGGGAGAGGGGCGGCGGGGGGAACGGAGTTTGGGAGAAGCTTGAGACTAACGGAGAAATGGTCTGAGTTAAGCAAGGGGGGGGAATCTGTCTACAGAGTGGGAGAGGAAGTCACTAGAGATAAATATGAGGTCCAAGATGCTGGAAGAGGATAGCGAAGTTCTGGTGGGAAAGTCGACAATTTGGGAGAGCCCCTTAGACTGAGAGAAACGGCCGAAACTGTGGCTGAAGCAGGAAGCGGGGGAGGACCAATCGATTGAGGGCAAATTAAAGTCGCCCAGGAAGACCGAAGAATCTAGGGGAATATAGGAGTCAAGGTGGGTGATGAGCGCTTTGGTCTGGCTGGGAGAGGTGTCTGGGGGACGGTATGTGAGACAGAGAGAGAAGGGTTTGAAGGCGGAAGTAGAAGAGGAAGATTGAATTCCTGGCCGCCTTGGATATCTTCTTGATAGCTACGAGGTCGAGCTGAGTAGCTTGAAGAAGGTTCCACCGGTCGAGCAAGAGAGAGCTGGTTTTTTGGCTGCGCTTGGACGGGCTCACGGGGTCCAGGCCTTGGGCTGCTGAGCGAAGCACGGCGGCCATCTCGTCGTATTGGGAGGGCGAAGTGAGATCGTGAATTTTCTCGATCCGCTCTGCGTACTGATCCCAGTTTACGAGATTAGAAGGTTTTGGGGGCTGTCGTATACGCTGAGAGAAGGCCCGTTCTCTTCCTCGTCCGAAGTTCCATCTGGATCTGATCATCCGGTGGTCGCTCAGGTTGGACGGGTCGGAGAAGGTGCTGACGTCGTGAACCAGATCGACTCGGTTCGAGATGAAGAAGTCGATTTCGGTCCTCCCTGTCGGTCCGGTGTGTGTCCAGCGGAACAACTGTTATGTTTTACAGGTGCCTACTTGGGGATTTAAATGTGAGTTGTATTAACATTTAACTTTCTATCAAATTAGACAATTCTAACCAATTTCAAATTTTTTATTAGTTTTATTGTTGTTCGTGTCAATGAAATCAATGTAAACTACTATCAATTAAAATTTCCAAAAAGTTGATTTCCTAAAAAACATGGAAAAGTTCAAACACAAAAAATTATTTTTCAGTTCAAGAAGTGAAATCCAAAGTGTTTGGATTTTTGTGTGTGTGTGAAAAAAAAGAAAGGATGTGTGGTGAGTTTATTCAAAACAAAAAAAATTATAAAATTATTTTTTTCAGTTTTTGCCGTGCGATGGTGAAAAAAAAGAGGAAATTTTTATAATTTTCGTTGAAACATTATTTTATATGCTCTTTAATTTTATTTTTCTTACTTCCCAATAAATGATTGTAAGATGAAAACCAAGTGTTCATGTTTTTCTTGCTGTTCCATCCGAGTTGTTTACTCTCATAATTCGTCTGGCTCAGCTAAACAAAAGATTGGCTCGGAGAAGGGCGAAGAGAAGGGAAGGGGAAGAAGATGAATGCTTCAATGCGATTCTTTGCATTTGTGATGGGAAGGGAGATTAATTGGAAGATTGGAAGCGGAGATGTGAAAGCAGACTTTCGATTGAATGGAAGGTTGGTTTGTCAATTTTTTTTGATGACACATTCCACCCGATGTTATCGCCAAGCCAATACTCTCTCTCCATTTTGGCATGATAGTGGCTAATAAAAAAAGTTTTCAATTCACAATGTTTATATTTTGAACAGAAATCGATTTCTGGTAACTGTTGGAAAAAATTCGATTATAAATGAGTTATGTGGTCAAGAAATTGAAGCAGTTCAAAACAAAATAGCAATTGATTGACAACAACTGAATGGAAATAAAATTGTTCCTTTCCGGCCAATAAAAATTTTTTCTCGATTTTTTTGAAGTTGAAAATTCAATAAATTCATATTTCCATTAAAATTTTGAAAGTGATAATTCTAAAAAATTCTTTTTTTCTCGAAAGTTTTAAAATCGATTAAAGATTAAAGATTAAAGATCGATCCGTTCTTGAAGTGCGAACGCACTGCGGATCCGGGATTTCGGAGTGCGGAGCACCTCCGGTGGTGGTCCCGCTGTGCCCGGTTTAAGTCACTTCCGGGCTGGGGATAGTGACCGATTAATTTTTGTAGATTGCTCTACTTCCTATTTGAAGGCTAGGTAAACCTGGGGGTTGAGGACGGACTTGAACTCGTGACCTCTCGATCGCCGGCGGCCACCACTACCGACTTAGCTATCGACCCCCTCAGCACAAAAAAACCTTTTTCCTCGAAATTTTTGAAACCGACACTCGGAAAAGGACATTTTCTCTCGAAAAAATCTGTCACTATGATGTCCACTTCTGGCTGTTTTCAGAAGTAATGCTAGGACATTCGGAAAAGAAGACGACGGACTCGAGGCAACTGTTCTCGGTGAGATTGCAGAGAATGAACCACGTTTTTGTGCAACAGGATCTGAAGCGACAAAGAACAAAAGGTGTCAAGCCTTTTTGATGAAAATATTAAAAAGCAATTAATTACAGAAATATTTATCTGGTGATTAACATTTTTTGGCTTTTAAGTTCTCCGTTTTTTTTTCGGCGTTCGCAGTTCCGGTGAGTGTGGAACGGTCTGCTTTCTGTAATTACCGTAAAACCTGTATTAGAACGGCACCTCTATTTGAACGGCACCTCTAATAGACCGGCACCCAAAACCCCAAAATCGTAAGGGTCCCCCCTGTGGTTTTTCGGAATTTCATTTTAAAATTAGAGGGTTGAAAATTAGACCGGCATGCCGCTCTAATACAGGTTTTACGGTATGATATCTAAGGTTCGCCAAGCTAAATCTTTAAATGTCTTTTGTTCGCAACTTTCTGCTAAAAAAGACAGTTTTTTTCTATTGTTTGTTAACTTGAATCACGACAGTGCGATTGCAAGTTAAAAAATAAATAACTGGTCTTTTTTTAAAATAAATTGTCAGAATCTTGAAATCAAAATTTGCTATTAATAACAGATTTGTCAAATTTAAAAATAGTTGCGCATTTTTTAAAATCAGTTTTACTGCTTATTGAAAAATGTCTACAGGCGGAAAAAAAACAGTAAACTGACCATGTTGGCGGGGACACGAGAAGCAAACTTCGCGCAGGAAATCTTCAAAGTCGAACTCTCGGAGAGAGTCTCCAAACTGGCTTTTAATTGCTTTCATTATCTCAGCGTCGTTCGGAAGAGCACCGTAGGGACCGTCAGCATTTACCAGATCCCCGATTGCATCGACGATCTCGTCGCGCTTTTCCTGGTTCTGCCGGAGCAGCTTGGTGAAAGCGACGACGTCGATTTTTTGTTCATCGTTGGAGCTCCGGTGGAAGAATTTACTCTAGAATTTATTTGAAAATTACGAATCAATCTGAACATTTTTTTTAAGAATGGAGAATTGATCTAAAAAATTTTCTTTTAGCTGCGAATCATTCTAATTTTTTAAAAATTCAAACACTTTCAATATTAATTTTAAAACTACAAAAATTTATTTAATTGGTTTTTTTCATCAACTACTAAATGTACAAAATGGTTTTCAAGATTGGGAAAAGTTTTTGAGATTACAAAATAATTCTAACTATTTTCCAAAATAAATAGTTAACCAAAAATTTTTTCAATTGTGAAATAACTAAAATGAATTGATAAATTATGATTGAATTCAGAATTTTTTTTGAGAATTAAGAACTGTTAAAGATTTTTCTTTGAATATTATGAATTGAACTTAGACTTTTTTACTTCTGAATAATTCTAAAATCAGTTTTTTAAAATACAAATATTCCTGATAAACAATTAAAAATTGAACTAAAAACGTTTTTTTGTTGCTATATTCCAAAATTAGTGAGAAATTATGAATTTATTCTTTCAAACTCTGTAATTTTTTTTTCTTTCAAAAAAAAAATTCACGATAAATTTTGAAAAAAAAATTAGAAAATTATTTTTTCTCAAATACAAGAGCTGAAGTTGGAAAAAAATTCAGACTCAATTGGTTTTTTTTGAGAAAAAAACCCGCGTCTGGTTTTTGTTTTTGTTCCTAAAACAAAATTTTGTTAGAAAAATTTTTTACAAAAAAATTCATGCAAATACATTATTCAGAAAAAAAAGCTTTGCACAAATTTTTTTCTAAAAAAATGAGAAAAAATAAATGCCTTTCTCAATTGACTTTTTTACGAAACTGAAAAATTGCGCCTGAAAAAAATCATGCTGAATTTGAAAAAACTCAGAAAAATGGTATTGAAATAAAAATTCGGTGAAATAAATTTTTAAAAAAATTTATCCTGAAATTAGAAAAAAATTCAGAAAATTTTTTTTGTTCGGCGGTTGTTGTCCGGGACAGGAGGCACGGCGACTTTCTGGAATGGAAGAGGTGGAATGTTCAGTGAAAAAACGGAAACTGACCATTTTCGCGGCGAGACGACAAGCGAACTTCTCTAGGGAGATCGTCGCGCACGAACTCTCGGAAAAAGTTTTCAAGGTCTGGTCCTTGATCTTCTTCAGCATCTCAGCGTCGCTCGGAAGAGCAAGGACCATCAGCGGTCACAAAATTCCCGATCGCATCGAAGATCTCGTCGCGCTTTTCCTGCTTCTGACGGAACAGACCAGTGAACCCGAGAACGTTGAGAGGCTTGTTCGTCGTTGGAGTTTCGTGCGAATAATTCTAAAATTAATTTTAAAAATTACAAAACTTTGTTTCTAATTTAAAAAAAAGTTGTTTTGAGAAAAAAAGGAAAAAATTGCTATTTTTTCAAAAAATTTCTTTCTGATTTTTGAAACAAATTTCGACAAGGTCCGCAAACTTTTTGTTTTGCAAAACGCAATTCGGTTGAAAAAAGAGATTAGTGATAATTGAAGTTCAAATTTTTGCTGACTTACCGTTTTGGCGCTTGTCGTTTCGACATTTTTTTCCTTTTTTTTGAGTCAACTTGATATTTGAAACCTTCAGTCGATCATTCCGGAACTGAGCATCAAAGCTAAAAAAAATTTATCAATTTTAATTTTCGTGTGGCAAATCGGTTAATAAGATCGCTATTCACAAATGGGATTAAATTCACTCACCGTTTTTTTGACAACATTTTCCGTTGTCGGTTATTAGGAGAGTGGGGGGGGGGGGGTTACTGTAGAAAATAATGGTTATTCAGCAGAAGAAGATAGCAGCGACCATCCATGACGGTCATTGGGAAGGGGAATGAATGAATGTATCTGAAAAAGAACGGGCGGGAGAGCGAACTGGAGCAATCCTTTTCCCCCTCTTTTCTCCGCGTTTTCCTCTTTTCTCTCACTGCTATATGCGAAACACTTCACGATCGATAGACTGTTTTGCATATACTATCGACAGCAATGTTGAGAAGCGGAGGGGCACCGTTTCTTCCGTGAACAATTAAAGAAATTATCCGGTTTTATGACGTTTGGCGGCAAAAAAGATTTAAAAAAGAACATTCTAACTAAAAAAAAATATTCAATTGGTTATTTAAAAAAAAACTCTAATTGTGAAGTGCTCAAATTTGTATAATTATGTTGAGAACAGGTTAAATTCTAAATCAAAAGGAAATTTTTTGAATGTGAACTGGCAATTTCCACTAATATTTTTAAACCGACAATAAAAAAAAATTTTTTTCCTCGAAAGCTTTTGAAATTATAATCCAAAAAAAACCTATTTCCTCAAAAATTTTGATACCGACAATTCAAAAAAAAAATTTTTCTTCGTGAAAGTTCTGAAATTAATCTTAAAAAAAAACATCCTTTTCCTCGAAGCTTTAAAAATTGATAATTAAAAAAAAATTATGTATTGCTGTATTGTTTATTCGTAATATGAAAGGTACAAAAAAGGTTAGTGGCGAGTAAGATAAGTCGATACGAGATAAAATTCAACAATTTATTTTACCGTAAAAACAGCCGGTAAGAGTGAGGTGGGTGGGGTGGGGATGGGAGTGGGCAAGAGTTAGAGGTGACACGAAAAGGTTAATATACAGGTTAGTACAATGGAAAGCTATGAGGAGTCTAAGGGTCAGGGCGGGTCGAGGAGAAGGAACTTTGCCAGAAGACCAGCTAAGAGAGCATCAGAGACTATCGAAGGCTTGTTAACTTCTCCAAAAATAGGAAACTACATTGACCCAGTGTTTTCATTGCGGAGGTGGGCCAGAATGTCCTCGTGTTTTTTCTGCACGAAGACGCGCCTCCTCGGCACTTTCCTCGGGCTTGTCATTGTATATTGACTAAAAATCATTGTCTGACATCGAACGAACTCTCGGAAGCCGATTCCCGATGCGTCCATCTTTGACTGAAGAGCGCGTCGTTCTGCCTCTTTCTTCTCTCTTGAGTCAGTTCCAGTTCCACTGCCTTCTTCTCCTGCTCCAGATCTTTATCTTTCTGAAAATTTTCCAATTTGAATTGATTGATTCGGAATCTTCTAGTCTTACCTGAACCTTTTGCTCGATCTATGTCAGCGAATTCGTGAGTGCCGCGACCTCTTCTTCCAGATTTTTTTCTCTTCGGCCATATTCATCAGCGCATCTTCTTTCGTTTTCAACGCCTCCTCCAATTCCTGGATCCGCCTCTTCTTCTCCTTATTTCCTTCCCACGAATTCTTGAAATCTCCATCCTTCGCTTCTAACGCCTTCTTCTGCTCCTCAATTTCCTTCTTCTGTTTCTTATTTTTTCCCAGAGCTCCAGATTCCTCTCTTCCAAAGTGTTCATGTTTCGAGCTCGTTCATCATCACCTTCAGCTTCTTCTACTCCTCCTTCAGCTCCTCATTTTCTTTTATCGCCTTCTTCCGAGCATCCTTCTTCTCGTACACCTTCGTTTCCAACTCCTTGTTCTTCTTCTTCCTAACATCCAACAACACCTCCGGCGCCCTCTCATTCATGAACCAATGGATTCGAGTCCTCCGCTTCTCCACATCCATCACTTCAATCTTGTGAACCTGTAAACATTGTGTGTGTGTTTCAAAGCACCACAACTAGAAACAGTAGGCAAAAAGTGCCAAGCAGAACTGCACGGAGTTCGGCCTCCCACTTCCGCTAAAACGGCTTTCCTTCACGGAAAAAATATCAAAACTGAAAATTTATTGAAAAAATAACAAGTTCGTTCGTCGGGGTTTTCAAAATTAGATTTTTTTCTTTAGTTGGTAACTATTAGAAATAGAGACAACTTGCAAACTGAGTTTTTTTTATATTTTTAAATTTGCATCAGGCAAAAAAATTTAAAAAACCGGAAATTAGTTTTTGAGGCGTTTGATTTTTTTATCAATCGATGAAAGCACTAAATTGAAACTAATTTTAATGTCAGAAAAATTTTTGAAAATAGTTTTCAAATCGTCTGATTTTTTTCCTATCATTCAATAATCTGTATTTTGCTGACTTACTTTTTTTTTGAAAGTTTCCTTTTTCGGATTTTTGACAGCATTTTTCGTTGTAGGTTAATGGGAAAATAGGTTATTAAGGGTAAAAGGCGTTACTGTAGAAAATGTTGGTTATTTTAGAGGAAAATAGCAGCGACTACTCATGACGTTCATTGGGAAGGGGAATGAATGAATGTGACTGGGTGAGGACGGGTGGGGAAGAAGACGAGAGACGCAGAGAGGCCCCCCCCCCCTCTTGTTTTCACCCACTATTTCTCTCTCGCAACCGCGGCATTCACAGCGTAGACGGTCGGTCGAATGTTCCCCTCACAAAATGAAAAAAATAACTGGAGTGATTCCCCATTTTAGTTTTGTTCGCTAATGGAAAAAAAACAAAAAATTTGCCAATTTTTTTGTTCGGAGACGAAAAACAGAATTTAAGTGATTTCCCAAATTATAAAATTTTATTCACTAATAAAAAAAACAACAATTTTCTTATGTTTTTTATTTTTTGAAAAAAAAGACAATTTATTGTTTTTCAAGTGAAAATTCTTTTTTTTCTTTGTATTTTGGGAAAAATGAATTACTTGGAAAATCACTCAACATTTTTTCATTTCCGAATGAAAAAATAGAAATTTTTCAAAAGCAATATTTTGTGTTTTTTATTAGCGAAAAAAGTGAACTAATAACATCATTAGGCAAAAAATTAAAAAATTAAAAATAATTTTTAAAGAGTTTTCGATTTTTAAATTTTTTTCATTGACAATAGCATTAAAATCGGAAAAATTTTCAGTTTGAAAAATAAAATTTTAAAAATTATTTTGCGTCTACATAGGAAAAACATTTTAAAAATTCGGAAATATTTTAAAAATAAATGTTTTTCATATTCTTGATTTTGTTTCACATGATGAAAACACCAAAAATGAAACAGATTTTTAAAAAGTGCAAATCTACTTCGTTTTTGTTTCCGATCAGTCGAAGTAAATTCTAACATGTTGGTTTTTGGCAGGGTGCCGGTCAATTGGAGGTGCTGTTCTAATAGAGGGTGCCGGTCTATTCTTCGAACCCTCGCTCTAGGTGCCGGTCTATTGGAGGGGTCGTTCGAATACAGGTGCCGTTCTAATACAGGTTTTACGGTAGTTGACCTAAAATTTTTTCAATTGTGAAATAACTAAAATAAATTGACAAATTATTATTGAATTCAGATTTTTTTTTGAGAATTAAGAGCTGTTGAAGACTTTTCTTTGAATATTACAAATTGAACTAAAACTTTTTCACTTCTGAAAAATTCTAGAATCAGTTTTTTACGAAAAAAATACAAATATTCCTGATGAACAATTGAAAATAAAACTAAAAACGTTTTTTTGTTGCTATATTCCAAAATTAATTTGAGAATATATGAATTTATTCTTTCAAACTATGTAATTTTTTTTTCCTTTCAAAAAAATTTACCATAAATTTTGAAAAAAAAAATTAGAAAGTTATTTTTTTCTCAAATACAAGAGTTCAAGCTAAAGTTGAGAAAAAATTCAGACTTAATTGTTTTTTTTTAAGAAAAAGCCCGCGTCTGGTTTTTGTTTTTGTTCTTAAAAAACAATTTTGTCTGAAAAATTTTTTTTACAAAAAATTCAAATTTGAATTTGAAAAACAAAATATTATTGTTTGTTTCATAATCTTGTCACCGGAGATCAAAAATGGATGAAGAGACGACACGGCCAAATAGGCTACGCCCATTTTTCCGGAAACGCACGGTTACACGAAACATTGCATGTCTACTGCGCAAAAAAACTGTTTAGCATTTAGTATTTAGTAAAACTTTTTTTTCAAAAAAATTTCTGCAAATAAATTTTTCAGAAGAAAAAATTTGCACAAATGTTTTTCTAAAAACTGAGAAGTAATAAATGCCTCTCTCAATTGACTTTTTTACGAAACTGAAAAATTGCGCCTGGAAAAAAATCATGCTGAATTAGAAAAAATTCAGTAAAATTAATTTTTTTTTTTTAAATCAGAAAATTGTTTTCTCAAAAAAATTTATCCTGAAATTAGAAAAAATGCAGAAATTTTTTTTGTTCGACGGTTGTTGTCCGGGACAGAAGGCACGGCGACTTGCTGGAATGGAAGAGGTGGAATGTTCAGTGAAAAAACGGAAACTGACCATCTTCGCGGCGAGACGACAAGCGAACTTCTCTAGGGAGATCGTCGCGCACGAACTCTCAGAAAGAGTTTTCAAGGTCTGGTCCTTGATCTTCTTCAGCATCTCAGCGTCGTTCGGAAGAGCACCGTAGGGACCATCAGCGGTTATAGGATCCCCTGATCGCATCGACAAGCTTTTCCTGGTTCTGACGGAACAGACCAGTGAACCCGAGAACGTTGAGAGGTTTGTTCGTCGTAGGAGTTTTGTGCGAATAATTCTAAAATTAATTTTAAAAATTACAACTATTCTCAAGATGAATGTTGAAAAATAATAACGCATATTTTTTTTTTTTTTTTTTTTTTTCCATCTACAAAAAAATGTTTTAAATCTGAAATAATTTTTTTAAGTTTTAGAAATATTTGGAACTTTAAAAAAATCACAACTATTCTTGAAATTATTTTTGGATTAAAATAAAGAAATGATTAGCATTTTTCAAAAACTTTGTTTCTAATTTAAAAAATGTTGTTTTGAGAAAATAAGGAAAACATATCCATTTTTCAAAAAATGTCTTTCTGATTTTTGAAACAATTTTCGACAAGGGACGCGAACTTTTTTTTTGCAAAGCGCAATTCGGAAAAATTGAAGAAGATATTAGTGATAATTGAAATTCAAATTTTTGCTGACTTACCGTTTTGGCGCTTGTCGTTTCGACGTTTTTTTTTTCTTTTTTTTTTGAGTCAACTTGAGATTTGAAAGCTTTAGTCGATCATTCCAGAACTGAGCATCAAAGCTAAACAAAATTTATCAATTTTAATTTTTGTGTGGCAAATCGGTTAATAAGATCGCTATTCACAAATGTGATTAAATTCGCTCACCGTTTTTTGACAACATTTTCCGTGGTCGGTCATTAGGGGAGTGGGGGGGGGGGGGGGGGGGGGGTTACTGTAGAAAATAATGGTTATTCAGCAGAAGAAGATAGCAGCGACCATCCATGACGGTCATTGGGAAGGGGAATGAATGAATGTATCTGAAAAAGAACGGGCGGGAGAGCGAACTGGAGCAATCCTTTTTCCCCCTCTTTTCTCCGCGTTTTCCTCTTTTCTCTCACTGCTATATGCGAAACACTTCACGATCGATAGACTGTTTTGCATATACTAGCGACAGCAATGTTGAGAAGCGGAGGGGCACCGTTTCTTCCGTGAACAATTAAAGAAATTATCCGGTTTTATGACGTTTGGCGGCAAAAAAGATTTAAAAAAGAACATTCTAACTAAAAAAAAATATTCAATTGGTTATTTTAAAAAACTCTAATTGTGAAGAGCTCAAATTTATATAATTATGTTGAGAACATGTTAAATTCTAAATCAAAAGGAAATTTTTTGAATGTGAACTGGCAATTTCCACTAATATTTTTAAATCGACAATAAAAAAAAATTTTTTTCCTCGAAAGCTTTTGAAATTATAATCCAAAAAAACCTATTTCCTCAAAAATTTTGATACCGACAATTCAAAAAAAAATTTTTTCTTCGTGAAAGTTCGGAAATTAATCTTAAAAAAAACATCCTTTTCCTCGAAGCTTTAAAAATTGATAATTAAAAAAAAAATTATGTATTGCTGTATTGTTTATTCGTAATATGAAAGGTACAAAAAAAGGTTAGTGGCGAGTAAGATAAGTCGATACGAGATAAAATTCAACAATTTATTTTACCGTAAAAACAGCCGGTAAGAGTGAGGTGGGTGGGGTGGGGATGGGAGTGGGCAAGATTTGGAGGTGACACAAAAAGGTTAATATACAGGTTAGTACAATGGAAAGCTATGAGGAGTCTAAGGGTCAGGGCGGGTCGAGGAGAAGGAACTTTGCCAGGAGACCAGCTAAGAGTGTATCAGAGACTATCGAAGGCTTGTTTACTTCTACAAAATAAGAAACTACACTGACCCAGTGTTTTCATTGCGGAGGTGGGCCAGAATGTCCTCGTGTTTTTTCTGCACGAAGACGCGCCTCCTCGGCACTTTCCTCGGGCTTGTCATTGTATATTGACTAAAAATCATTGTCTGACATCGAACGAACTCTCGGAAGCCGATTCCCGATGTGTCCATCTTTGACTGAAGAGCGCGTCGTTCTGCCTCACTGAGGAGCGGCATCGGCATTGTCTTGCTCAAACACCTCCTTTGCCGCTACAGTATCCTCTTCTGCCGTTTTCCTCTTTCTTCTCTCTTGAGTTTTTTCCAGTTCCACTGCCACCTTCTGCTGCTCCAGATCTTTATCTTTCTGAAAATTATCCAATTTTAATTGATTCATTCGGAATCTTCTAGTCTTACCTGAATCTGTTACTCGATCTTTTCAACGCCTCCTCCAATTACTGGATCCGCCTCTTCTTCTCCTTATTTCCTTCCCACGAATTGTTGAAATCTCCATCCTTCGCTTCTAACGCCTTCTTCTGCTCCTCGATTTCCTTCTTTTGTTTCTTATTTTTTCCCAGAGCTCCAGATTCCTCTCTTCCAAAGTGTTCATCTTTCGAGCTCGTTCATCATCACCTTCAGCTTCTTCAACTCCTCCTTTAGCTCCTCATTTTCTTTTATCGCCTTCTTCCGAGCATCCTTCTTCTCGTACGCCTTCGTTTCCAACTCCTTGTTCTTCTTCTTCCTAACATCCAACAACACCTCCGGCGCCCTCTCATTCATGAACCAATGGATTCAAATCCTCCGCTCCTTCACATCCACCACTTCAATCTTGTGAACCTGTAAACAGTGTGCGTGTTTATTAAAGCACCAAAACTAGACAAAGTAGGCAAAAAGTGCCAAGCAGAACTGTACGGAGTTCCGAGTTACGACTTCCGCTAAAACGGCTTTCCTTCACGGAAAAAATATCAAAATTGAAAATTTTTTGAAAAAATAACAAGTTCGTTTGTAGGGGTTTTCAAAATTAGATTTTTTTCTTTAGTTGGTAACTATTAGAAATAGAGACAACTTGCAAACTGAGTTTTTTATATTTTTAAATTTGCATCAGGCAAATTTTTTTCAAAAAACAGGAAATTAGTTTTTGAGGCGTTTGATTTTTTCATCAACCGATGAAAGTACTAAATTGAAACTAATTTTAATGTCAGAAAGATTTTTGAAAATAGTTTTCAAATCGTCTGATTTTTTTCCTATCAGTGAAAAATAGTCACAAATCAACAAAATTTTTTAAAGGTTAATTTCAGTATATTTTCAAAACCAGTGAAGGCCAAAAAGTTACAAATTTCAGAAATGGAATTAAAAGTTAGTTACAGGTTTTTGAATATTTTTCCGGTTTTTTTTTCGCCCACCGCGTCTGCTCCATACTGCATCGTTCAATAATCTGTATTTTGCTGACTTATTTTTTTTTGAAAGTTTCCTTTTTCGGATTTTTTGACAGCATTTCTCGTTGTAGGTTAATGGGAAAATAGGTTATTAAGGGTAAAAGGGGTTACTGTAGAAAATGTTGGTTATTTTAGAGGAAAATAGCAGCGACTACTCATGACGTTCATTGGGAAGGGGAATGAATGAATGTGACTGGGTGAGGACGGGTGGGGAAGAAGACGAGAGACGCAGAGAGGCCCCCCCCCCTCTTGTTTTCACCCACTATTTCTCTCTCGCAACCGCGGCCTTCACAGCGTAGACGGTCGGTCGAATGTTCCCCTCACAAAATGAAAAAAATAACTGGAGTGATTCCCCATTTTAGTTTTATTCGCTAATGAAAAAAAAACAAAAATTTGCCACATTTTTTATTCGGAGACGAAAAACAGAATTTAAGTGATTTCCCAAATTATAAAATTTTTTTCACTAATAAAAAAAACAACAATTTTCTTATGTTTTTTATTTTTTGAAAAAAAAAATGGCAATTTATTGTTTTTCAAGTGAAAATTCTTTTTTTTTTCTTTGTATTTTCGGAAGAATGAATTACTTGGAAAATCACTCAACAATTTTTCATTTCCGAATGAAAAAATAGAAATTTTTGTTTTTTTTATTTCGGGAAAAATGGAAAATCACTCAAACTGTTTTTTATTTAAAATTTCAAAAGCAATATTTTGTGTTTTTTATTAGCGAAAAAAAGTGAACTAATAACATCATTAGGCAAAAAATTAAAAAATTAAAAAACAATTTTCAAAGAGTTTTCGATTTTTAAAATTTTTTCATTGACAATAGCACTAAAATCGGAAAAATCAGTTTGAAAAATAAATTTTTAAAAATTAATTTGCGTCTACATAGGAAAAACATTTTAAAAATTCGGAAATATTTTAAAAATAAATGTTTTTCATTTTCTTGATTTTGTTTCACATGATGAAAACACCAAAAATGAAACAGATTTTTAAAAAGTGCAAATCTACTTCGTTTTTGTTTTCGATCACAGGGAACAGAAAAAAATCTTGAATAGGAACTTGAAAAATACTTTTATTAACTCAAAAGGTTTATTGAAATGAAATAGCATTAAACAAAACTCTAATTTCACAGTCGAAGTAAATTCTAACATGTTGGTTTATGGCAGGGTGCCGGTCAGTTGGAGGTGCTGTTCTAATAGAGGGTGCCGGTCTATTCTTCGAACCCTCGCTCTAGGTGCCGGTCTATTGGAGGGGCCGTTCGAATACAGGTGCCGTTCTAATACAGGTTTTACGGTTGTTAATCTAAAATTTTTTTAATTGTGAAATAACTAAAATAAATTGACGAATTATTATTGAATTCAGATTTTTTTTGAGAATTAAGAGCTGTTGAAGATTTTTCTTTGAATATTACAAATTGAACTAAAACTTTTTTACTTCTAAAAAATTCTAGAATCAGTTTTTTTACGAAAACAAAACAAATATTCCAGATAAACAATTGAAAATTAAACTAAAAACGTTTTTTTGTTGCTATATTCCAAAATTAATTTGAGAATATATGAATTTATTCTTTCAAACTATGTAATTTTTTTTTCCTTTCAAAAAAATTTACCATAAATTTTGAAAAA
Organism: Caenorhabditis afra; assembly: GCA_963570955.1. Lineage (NCBI taxonomy): Eukaryota > Metazoa > Nematoda > Chromadorea > Rhabditida > Rhabditidae > Caenorhabditis > Caenorhabditis afra. The sequence goes on along the minus strand of OY751537.1, from coordinate 1,392,398 downwards.
AAAAATTAGAAAATTATTTTTTTCTCAAATACAAGAGTTCAAGCTAAAGTTGAGAAAAAATTCAGACTTAATTGTTTTTTTTTAAGAAAAAGCCCGCGTCTGGTTTTTGTTTTTATTCTTGAAAAACAATTTTGTCTGAAAAATTTTTTTTACAAAAAATGCAAATTTGAATTTGAAAAACAAAATATCATTGTCTGTTTTATAATCTTGTCACCGGAGATCAAAAAATGGACGAAGAGACGACACGGCCAAATAGGCTACGCCCATTTTTCCGGAAACGCACGGTTACACGAAACATTGCATGTCTACTGCGCAAAAAACTGTTTAGTATTTAGTATTTAGTAAAACTTTTTTTTCAAAAAAATTCCTGCAAATAAACTTTTCAGAAAAAAAATTTGCACAAATGTTTTTCTAAAAACTGAGAAATAATAAATGCCTCTATCAATTGACTTCTTTACGAAACTGAAAAATTGCCCCTGGAAAAAAATCATGCTGAATTAGAAAAAATTCAGAAAAATTAATTTTTTTTTTAAATCAGAAAATTTTTTTCTCAAAAAAATTTATCCTGAAATTAGAAAAAAATGCAGAATTTTTTTTTGTTCGACGGTTGTTGTCCGGGACAGGAGGCACGGCGACTTGCTGGAATGGAAGAGGTGGAATGTTCAGTGAAAAAACGGAAACTGACCATCTTCGCGGCGAGACGACAAGCGAACTTCTCTAGGGAGATCGTCGCACACGAACTCTCAGAAAGAGTTTTCAAGGTCTGGTCCTTGATCTTCTTCAGCATCTCAGCGTCGTTTGGAAGAGCACCGTAGGGACCATCAGCGGTTATAGGATCCCCGATCGCATCGATGATCTCGTCGCGCTTTTCCTGGTTCTGACGGAACAGACCAGTGAACCCGAGGACGTTGAGAGGCTTGTTCGTCGTTGGAGTTTCCTGCGAATAATTCTAAAATTAATTTTAAAAATTACAACTATTCTCAAGATGAATGTTGAAAAATAATAACGCTTTTTTGAAAAAAATTTCCATCTACAAAAAAATCTAAAAATGTTTTAAATCTGAAATAATTTTTTTAAGTTTTAGAAATATTTGGAACTTTAAAAAAAATCACAACTATTCTTGAAATTATTTTTGGATTAAAATAAAGAAATGATTAGCATTTTTCAAAAACTTTGTTTCTAATTTTAAAAAATGTTGTTTTGAGAAAATAAGGAAAAAATATCCATTTTTCAAAAAATTTCTTTCTGATTTTTGAAACAATTTTCGACAAGGGACGCGAACTTTTTTTTTGCAAAGCGCAATTCGGAAAAATTGAAGAAGAAATTAGTGATAATTGAAATTCAAATTTTTGCTGACCTACCGCTTTGGCGCTTGTCGTTTCGACGTTTTTTTCTTTTTTTTTTTGAGTCAGCTTGAGATTTGAAAGCTTCAGTCGATCATTCCAGAACTGAGCATCAAAGCTAAACAAAATTTATCAATTTTAATTTTCGTGTGGCAAATCGGTTAATAAGATCGCTATTCACAAATGTGATTAAATTCGCTCACCGTTTTTTGACAACATTTTCCGTGGTCGGTCATTAGGGGAGTGGGGGGGGGGGGGTGTGGTTACTGTAGAAAATAATGGTTATTCAGCAGAAGAAGATAGCAGCGACCATCCATGACGGTCATTGGGAAGGGGAATGAATGAATGTATCTGAAAAAGAACGGGCGGGAGAGCGAACTGGAGCAATCCTTTTTCCCCCTCTTTTCTCCGCGTTTTCCTCTTCTCTCTCACTGCTATATGCGAAACACTTCACGATCGATAGACTGTTTTGCATATACTAGCGACAGCAATGTTGAGAAGCGGAGGGGCACCGTTTCTTCCGTGAACAATTAAAGAAATTATCCGGTTTTATGACGTTTGGCGGCAAAAAAGATTTAAAAAAGAACATTCTAACTGAAAAAAAATATTCAATTGGTTATTTTAAAAAACTCTAATTGTGAAGAGCTCAAATTTATATAATTATGTTGAGAACAGGTTAAATTCTAAATCAAAAGGAAATTTTTTGAATGTGAACTGGCAATTTCCACTAATATTTTTAAATCGACAATAAAAAAAAATTTTTTTTCTCGAAAGCTTTTGAAATTATAATCCAAAAAAACCTATTTCCTCAAAAATTTTGATACCGACAATTCAAAAAAAAATTTTTTCTTCGTGAAAGTTCGGAAATTAATCTTAAAAAAACCATCCTTTTCCTCGAAGCTTTAAAAATTGATAATTAAAAAAAAAATTATGTATTGCTGTATTGTTTATTCGTAATATGAAAGGTACAAAAAAAGGTTAGTGGCGAGTAAGATAAGTCGATACGAGATAAAATTCAACAATTTATTTTACCGTAAAAACAGCCGGTAAGTATGAGGTGGGTGGGGTGGGGATGGGAGTGGGCAAGAGTTGGAGGTGACACAAAAAGGTTAATATACAGGTTAGTACAATGGAAAGCTATGAGGAGTCTAAGGGTCAGGGCGGGTCGAGGAGAAGGAACTTTGCCAGGAGACCAGCTAAGAGTGTACCAGAGACTATCGAAGGCTTGTTTACTTCTCCAAAATAAGAAACTACACTGACCCAGTGTTTTCATTGCGGAGGTGGGCCAGAATGTCCTCGTGTTTTTTCTGCACGAAGACGCGCCTCCTCGGCACTTTCCTCGGGCTTGTCATTGTATATTGACTAAAAATCATTGTCTGACATCGAACGAACTCTCGGAAGCCGATTCCCGATGTGTCCATCTTTGACTGAAGAGCGCGTCGTTCTGCCTCACTGAGGAGCGGCATCGGCATTGTCTTGCTCAAACACCTCCTTTGCCGCTACAGTATCCTCTTCTGCCGTTTTCCTCTTTCTTCTCTCTTGAGTCAGTTCCACTTCCACTGCCTTCTTCTGCTGCTCCAGATCTTTATCTTTCTGAAAATTATCCAATTTTAATTGATTCATTCGGAATCTTCTAGTCTTACCTGAATCTGTTACTCGATCTTTTCAACGCCTCCTCCAATTACTGGATCCGCCTCTTCTTCTCCTCATTTCCTTCCCACAAATTGTTGAAATCTCCATCCTTCGCTTCTAACGCCTTCTTCTGCTCCTCGATTTCCTTCTTTTGTTTCTTATTTTTTCCCAGAGCTCCAGATTCCTCTCTTCCAAAGTGTTCATGTTTCGAGCTCGTTCATCATCACCTTCAGCTTCTTCAACTCCTCCTTTAGCTCCTCATTTTCTTTTATCGCCTTCTTCCGAGCATCCTTCTTCTCGTACGCCTTCGTTTCCAACTCCTTGTTCTTCTTCTTCCTAACATCCAACAACACCTCCGGCGCCCTCTCATTCATGAACCAATGGATTCAAATCCTCCGCTCCTTCACATCCACCACTTCAATCTTGTGAACCTGTAAACAGTGTGCGTGTTTATTAAAGCACCAAAACTAGACAAAGTAGGCAAAAAGTGCCAAGCAGAACTGTACGGAGTTCCGAGTTACGACTTCCGCTAAAACGGCTTTCCTTCACGGAAAAAATATCAAAATTGAAAATTTTTTGAAAAAATAACAAGTTCGTTTGTCGGGGTTTTCAAAATTAGATTTTTTCTTTAGTTGGTAACTATCAGAAATAGAGACAACTTGCAAACTGAGTTTTTTATATTTTTAAATTTGCATCAGTCAAATTTTTTTCAAAAAACAGGAAATTAGTTTTTGAGGCGTTTGATTTTTTCATCAATCGATGAAAGTACTAAATTGAAACTAATTTTAACGTCAGAAAGATTTTTGAAAATAGTTTTCAAATCGTCTGATTTTTTTCCTATCAGTGAAAAATAGTCACAAATCAACAAAATTTTTTAAAGGTTAATTTCAGTATATTTTCAAAACCAGTGAAGGCCAAAAAGTTACAAATTTCAGAAATGGAATTAAAAGTTAGTTACAGGTTTTTGAATATTTTTCCGGTTTTTTTTTCGCCCACCGCGTCTGCTCCATACTGCATCGTTCAATAATCTGTATTTTGCTGACTTACTTTTTTTTTGAAAGTTTCCTTTTTCGGATTTTTTGACAGCATTTCTCGTTGTAGCTTAATGGGAAAATAGGTTATTAAGGGTAAAAGGGGTTACTGTAGAAAATGTTGGTTATTTTAGAGGAAAATAGCAGCGACTACTCATGACGTTCATTGGGAAGGGGAATGAATGAATGTGACTGGGTGAGGACGGGTGGGGAAGAAGACGAGAGACGCAGAGAGGCCCCCCCCCCCCCTCTTGTTTTCACCCACTATTTCTCTCTCGCAACCGCGGCCTTCACAGCGTAGACGGTCGGTCGAATGTTCCCCTCACAAAATGAAAAAATAACTGGAGTGATTCCCCATTTTAGTTTTATTCGCTAATGAAAAAAAAAACAAAAATTTGCCACATTTTTTATTCGGAGACGAAAAACAGAATTTAAGTGATTTCCCAAATTATAAAATTTTTTTCACTAATAAAAAAAACAACAATTTTCTTATGTTTTTTATTTTTTGAAAAAAAATGGCAATTTATTGTTTTTCAAGTGAAAATTCTTTTTTTTTTCTTTGTATTTTCGGAAGAATGAATTACTTGGAAAATCACTCAACAATTTTTCATTTCCGAATGAAAAAATAGAAATTTTTGTTTTTTTATTTCGGGAAAAATGGAAAATCACTCAAACTGTTTTTTATTTAAAATTTCAAAAGCAATATTTTGTGTTTTTTATTAGCCAAAAAAAGTGAACTAATAACATCATTAGCAAAAAATTAAAAAATAATTTCCAAAGAGTTTTCGATTTTTAAAATTTTTTCATTGACAGTAGCATTAAAATCGGAAAAATCTTCAGTTTGAAAAATAAATTTTTAAAAATTATTTTGCGTCTACATAAGAAAAACATTTTAAAAATTCGGAAATATTTTAAAAATAAATGTTTTTCATTTTCTTGATTTTGTTTCACATGATGAAAACACCAAAAATGAAACAGATTTTTAAAAAGTGCAAATCTACTTCGTTTTTGTTTTCGATCACAGGGAACAGAAAAAAACTTGAATAGGAACTTGAAAAATACTTTTATTAACTCAAAAGGTTTATTGAAATGAAATAGCATTAAACAAAACTCTAATTTCACAGTCGAAGTAAATTCTAACATGTTGGTTTATGGCAGGGTGCCGGTCAGTTGGAGGTGCTGTTCTAATAGAGGGTGCCGGTCTAATACAGGTTTTACGGTAGTTAACCTAAAATTTTTTCAATTGTGAAATAACTAAAATAAATTGACAAATTATTATTGAATTCAGATTTTTTTTTGAGAATTAAGAGCTGTTGAAGACTTTTCCTTGAATATTACAAATTGAACTAAAACTTTTTCACTTCTGAAAAATTCTAGAATCAGTTTTTTACGAAAAAAATACAAATATTCCTGATGAACAATTGAAAATAAAACTAAAAACGTTTTTTTGTTGCTATATTCCAAAATTAATTTGAGAATATATGAATTTATTCTTTCAAACTATGTAATTTTTTTTTCCTTTCAAAAAAATTTACCATTAATTTTGAAAAAAAAAATTAGAAAGTTATTTTTTTCTCAAATACAAGAGTTCAAGCTAAAGTTGAGAAAAAATTCAGACTTAATTGTTTTTTTTTAAGAAAAAGCCCGCGTCTGGTTTTTGTTTTTGTTCTTAAAAAACAAATTTGTCTGAAAAATTTTTTTTACAAAAAATTCAAATTTGAATTTGAAAAACAAAATATTATTGTTTGTTTCATAATCTTGTCACCGGAGATCAAAAATGGATGAAGAGACGACACGGCCAAATAGGCCACGCCCATTTTTCCGGAAACGCACGGTTACACGAAACATTGCATGTCTACTGCGCAAAAAACTGTTTAGTATTTAGTATTTAGTAAAACTTTTTTTTCAAAAAAATTCCTGCAAATAAATTTTTCAGAAAAAAATTTGCACAAATGTTTTTCTAAAAACTGAGAAATAATAAATGCCTCTATCAATTGACTTCTTTACGGAACTGAAAAATTGCCCCTGGAAAAAAATCATGCTGAATTAGAAAAAATACAGAAAAATTAATTTTTTTTTTAAATCAGAAAATTTTTTTCTCGAAAAAATTTATCCTGAAATTAGAAAAAATGCAGAAATTTTTTTTGTTCGACGGTTGTTGTCCGGGACAAGAGGCACGGCGACTTGCTGGAATGGAAGAGGTGGAATGTTCAGTGAAAAAACGGAAACTGACCATCTTCGCGGCGAGACGACAAGCGAACTTCTCTAGGGAGATCGTCGCACACGAACTCTCAGAAAGAGTTTTCAAGGTCTGGTTCTTGATCTTCTTCAGCATCTCAGCTTCGTTCGGAAGAGCACCGTAGGGACCATCAGCGGTTATAGGATCCCCGATCGCATCGACGATCTCGTCGCGCTTTTCCTGGTTCTGACGGAACAGACCAGTGAACCCGAGGACGTTGAGAGGCTTGTTCGTCGTTGGAGTTTCGTGCGAATAATTCTAATATTAATTTTAAAAATTACAACTATTCTCAAGATGAATGTTGAAAAATAATAACGCTTTTAAAAAAAAAATTTCCATCTACAAAAAAATCTAAAAATGTTTTAAATCTGAAATAATTTTTTTAAGTTTTAGAAATATTTGGAACTTTAAAAAAAATCACAATTGTTCTTGAAATTATTTTTGGATTAAAATAAAGAAATGATTAGCATTTTTCAAAAACTTTGTTTCTAATTAAAAAAATGTTGTTTTGAGAAAATAAGGAAAAAATATCCATTTTTCAAAAAATTTCTTTCTGATTTTTGAAACAATTTTCGACAAGGGACGCGAACTTTTTTTTGCAAAGCGCAATTCGGAAAAATTGAAGAAGATATTAGTGATAATTGAAATTCAAATTTTTGCTGACTTACCGCTTTGGCGCTTGTCGTTTCGACGTTTTTTTTTTCTTTTTTTTTTGAGTCAACTTGAGATTTGAAAACTTCAGTCGATCATTCCAGAACTGAGCATCAAAGCTAAACAAAATTTATCAATTTTAATTTTCGTGTGGCAAATCGGTTAATAAGATCGCTATTCACAAATGTGATTAAATTCGCTCACCGTTTTTTGACAACATTTTCCGTGGTCGGTCATTAGGGGAGTGGGGGGGGGGGGGGTTACTGTAGAAAATAATGGTTATTCAGCAGAAGAAGATAGCAGCGACCATCCATGACGGTCATTGGGAAGGGGAATGAATGAATGTATCTGAAAAAGAACGGGCGGGAGAGCGAACTGGAGCAATCCTTTTTCCCCCTCTTTTCTCCGCGTTTTCCTCTTTTCTCTCACTGCTATATGCGAAACACTTCACGATCGATAGACTGTTTCGCATATAGCGGCAGCAATGTTGAGAAGCGGAGGGGCACCGTTTCTCTCGCGTCCTCGGGAAACTCTCAAACTTCCGTGAACAATTTAAAAAATATTCCGGTTTTATGACGTTTGGCGGCAAAAAAGATTTAAAAAAGAACATTCTAATTGAAAAAATATTCAATTGATTATTTTTTGAAAAAACTCTATTTGTGAAGAGCTCAAATTTTTACAATTATGTTTAAGACAGGTAAATTTGAAAAATTCTAAATCAAAAGGGAACTTTCTGAAAGAAAACTGGCAATTCTCACGAATATTTTAAAAACGACAGTGAAAAAAATAATTTTTCTCGAAAACTTTTGAAATTATAATCCAAAAAAACTTATAACGCCAAAAATTTTGAAACCGACAATTCAAACAATTTATTTTCTTCTTGAAAGTTTTGAAATTAATATTTAAAAAACACCCTTCTCCTCGAAACCTAAAAAATTGATAATTCAAAAAACTTAGAAATTGATAATTCAAAAAGTAATTATTTATTTAAAACAAATTGAAAAAAAGCTATTTGTTTTAAAAATTCGTAATTTGTTTTTTAACTGGTAACTCATTTTTAAAATTTTTTTATACTTGAAGATTTTTGTAGATCTGTTGTTGTTTTTTGAAAAGGTGTTACAAATTTATGAAAAACATTAACTTTTTGAAAATAAACTTCTAGTTTTTGAAAAATTAAATTGCTGGCCTCTACCAAAAAAAAAAATTGGGAACTAGTCTTGTGCTGCGCCAACGCAACTATCTCGACTTTCCTCAACAGAAAACCACTCGTTTTGACTTTTTATTGCATTGTTTATCCGTAATATGAAAGGTACAAGAAAGGTTAGTGGCGAGTAAGATAAGTCGATAAGAGATAAAATTCAACAGTCTATTTGACCGTAAAAACAGCTGGTTAGAGTGAGGTGGGTGGGGTGGGATGGGAGTGGGCAAGAGTTAGGGGATATGACACAAAAAGGTAAATATATAGGTTAGTACAATGGAAAGCTATGAGGAGTCTAAGGGTCAGGGCAGGCCGGGGAGAAACAACTTTGCCAGGAGACCAGCTAAAAGACTATCTATGGCTTGTTAACTTCTCCAAAATAAGAAACTACACTGACCCAATGTTTTCATTGCGGAGGTGGGCCAGAATGTCCTTGTTTTTCTTCTGCACGAAGACGCGCCTCCTCGGCACTTTCCTCGGGCTTGTAAGGTCGAAACTGAAATTGTTGCATATTGACTAAAAATCATTGTCTGACATCGAACGAACCCTCGGAAGCCGATTCCCGATGCGTCCATCTTTGACTGAAGAGCGCGTCGTTCTGCCTCACTGAGGAGCGGCATCTCCTCCAATTCCTGGATCCGCCTCTTCTTCTCCTTATTTCCTTCCCACGAAGTGTTGAAATCACCATCCTTCGCTTCTAACGCCTTCTTCTGCTCCTCGATTTGCTTCTTTTGTTTCCGAGCATCCTTCTTGTCGTACACCTTCGTTTCCAACTCCTTTTTCTTCTTCTTCCTAACATCCAACCACACCTCCGGCGCCCTCTCATTCATGAACCAATGGATTCGAGTCCTCCGCTTCTCCACATCCATCACTTCAATCTTGTGAACCTGTAAACATTGTGTGTGGTTCAAAGCACCACAACTAGAAACAGTAGGCAAAAAGTGCCAAGCAGAACTGCATGGAGTTCGGCTTCCCACTTCCGCTAAAACGGCTTTCCTTCACGGAAAAATATCAAAATTGAAAATTTATTGAAAAAAAAGTTCGTTCGTCGGGATTCTCAAAAGTAGATTTTTTTTTCTCTTGTTGGACACTATCAGAAATAGAGACAAACATGGAAATAAAAAAGTCCAAAAAATGTACTGCTTGAAAAAGCGGTAACGCCATATGGGGCGGTTTTGTTAACCTTTTTTTCCTTTATATTATTTTTTTCCTTTGTGTTTGGACTGATAATTCTAACGTATGTCTATTTCACGGTAACACTGCAGGGAATGTTGAAAATGGTAACCTTTTTGTTGGAGAACTACAAACGATAGTATAGCTTGACAAAGGTAAAGTAGTTTTTTTTTCAAAAATTAATTCAGATTTCAAGACCCCCGTTTTTCTATACTTGTCCAAAACTAACCGTCACCTATTCGGCACCCCCTCTCATTTTGTGTATCCCTGTTTGAAAACTGATATACTAATGTCCCATTTACTCCACAGCAAAAATTGAAAAGTAAATAATTTTAGATGATGAAGAATAGTTTTTTCAGATAATATAGAATCTCCTTAGAGCATCAGTTACCTAACTCTTTTCAATTTTATAACCCCAATTTTTCGTTGGAAGAATTCAAAAATACTTTTCGTACTCGTTCAAGCTGTCGTGTTCCAGTGAAAAAAACTAACTTGTCACTGTGCGGTCGGCGATCCTTTGACTGTCTCCGAATGGCGCTCCATTTGACCCGTTGAATCCCGATTATAGCGTTTCTGAAAACGGATTGGTTAAAAATTGTGATGAAAACAGACAACGTACTTGTCAGTCCATTGCAGGCGATCCTCCACTTGTCTTGCTGAATCCAAACAGGACCTTTTCTGGAAACGAATCGATTGAAAACGGAAGGAAATAGGATTAAAGAACAGTGGGGATAAATAAAACACGGAAAGGAGAAGACACCGCAGTAAAGGGCCTCATTTTTCGCGCCTCACCGGAGTCAACTCTCTATTATCGAATTTTATTTGAATGAAATACGCAGACAATTTTTAACTCCTTTATTTCGGAACTTAACAAAAAAGTTGCCGGTTTTTCAAAATTTAAAACTGGTTTTTCAAAAAAAAAAAAACAATTAAATTTTAATTTAAAAAAATACATTTCGGAATTCAAAAAAATAAAAATTGCTGAATTTTTAAAATTTAAAATCGGTATTTTAAAAATAATAATCACATATTTGATTTAAAAAAAAAATCATTTTGTAATTTGAAAAGAAAAATTGTCTATTCGAAAGTTGAGGGTATGGGGCGAAAAGACAGTTTTTGGGGGGAGTGATTTGAGTGATTTTTCAACAACCCAAGGGACAAAGATTCGGAAGGACTGAGATGCGTGGGAGGGGGGGGGGGGGGGTCAAATACTGGGAAGGCAGGTGATGTCCGAAAAGGGGGGGGGGGATTTTATTGTTGTTTTTTTGGAAATACCAGTTTTAAATTTTGAAAAACCGGCAATTTTTTTGTTTAATTCCGAAATAAAACAGTTTAAAATTGAAAGTAATAGCCTAATTTTTTTTCAAATTTCTGATATTTGTCGTCCCTCGCTAAACCCATTTGCCGTTTTTGAGTGATAGAAAGGAGGAAATTGGTCAGATAAGAGAATATTTCAGGGCGCGTCACTCCCTCCCTCGGCAAACAAATCGCACGGCGGATGATTAATTTTATCAACGCTATTTCTGCTGGAAACAAGCATGTTATCTATCGATTGTGCGCGCTACGACAACCCCGTTGGCAAGACAGTAAGAATGTAGGAGAGACTGTGACAGTGATGTTTGTTCAATGACGCCATACACATTGTCCGCTTTCCCTCCTTTCCCACAATCATTCATTCCCACTCCTTCTGGCCGTCATGGACGGCCGCTTGTATTTTATGCCTTGATCCTATTTAACCTTATTTTCTACAGTAACCCCCCCCCCCTATTTACCTGTTTTCCTAATATCCCACAACGGAAAATGTTTTCAAAAAAAAAAACGGTAAGTAAATTTCATATCAACATTTGTGATGTAATCCTATGTGTATTCAATAAACACATTCTATTCGCACCACTTCTATTGGTTCCGCTTCAATGAAAGGCTCCACCGTAAGTCTACCGCTACCACATGGGTTCCTAGGGAGTACGGTACGGTCCTCACCGGACCGTCGACAAGAAGGATGAGTTCCATACCGGGCCCCTAGGTTAACGCCCAGTATATGGAGGTCCCACACTCGCCAGTGAATAATTCACTGGTGTGGACAAAGGTCCCAGGGTTGTGAGGATCATTCATTGAGCCTATACTGAAGCTTGCTCTAGTACTGATTCAAATTGTTGGTCAACAAACTGCTCTCTTATCTAATGTTATTCAAATTTTGTGACGTCACCCGTTCTCGAGCTGCCTTGCATGGTGTTTACTTTCTTTTGTTGTTCTCCGAGTCAAAGCATGAACTGCATCTGTTGCATAGTGCGAAGCTCAAACCTTGGCATTGTACCCACCAGGAGACCATGCATAATCCAAAAAGACCCATGAGTACCCTCAAATCCATCGAAGGGTTCCTACACTCATGACGCCTTGGAGTGAAAGAAACGTACTTGATCTTCAAAGGAAATGGATTAGCAAAGAAGCGGGCAGCTAGGCTAAATTGGAGGCCTTTTAAATTTCAGTCAGAATTCAAATTTCAAATCATTTCGTGTCCATTTTGTCAAAATCCAATTCAATTCATTTCAAGTTGTACGAGAACACCAGATTTTATGGATAACCTTAACATTAAAATTCAAAATTGTTGTCGGGGTGCGACCGACACCGACTGACCGAGCAAATCAGTTTAACTAGAGTAAAAACAGAACACCACCGACCAGCGGGACACAGTATTCAGAGTGCTGTGTCTCGACAAGACATTCTCACAAAGAATGCACCCACTTGATCACCAAGTTCAAGTCGGACCGGGACCAAGAGTCTCAGGGACCGTAACTAGGACGATAGGATCAAGTCGGCCTGAAAACCAAAAAGGTCCATCGATCACAAGATGATCAGAGTACATAAAAGTACCAATCGGGGTAACGAGCGAAAGCTACGTTCTATTGAGGTGATAAAACCCGGAGATTTCTCAAAGAAGAAATGCTCATCCTAAACCCCTCTGAAGGAATGAAACATCCAAACAGGACCATGGTACAGGCAATAGAGACTGCCAAAGTGATAATACACGGAGGCATCTCTGAAATGACATGGGAGAGCCAAACAAAGAAGACACAACAGTACCCTAGGAAATCTAGGATCTCGACATTCATCCACGAATGAAGCCAGAGACCGGAACCTAATACTGAGGTACAATCTTCGACACATATGGCAAACCACCCAAACTAGCACTGACAAGGAAACAAAGTCAAATAGCAGGCTGCCACGACACACATACAGTCGTAAAGTAGCACCCAGAGCGGACAGTTTACGATGTAGCACCCAGGGTCGTAAACGACACCACCCATTGTCGTAAAAGACAAATGAGAGACTCCGGGGAGAGCTCAGGTAAAATGAAGAGACGGAAAGGACCACCGCGGAGCATATAAAAGGACTCACAGCGGATGATAAGAGACAGTACTTTCTCTCAGGAAGGGTCTTTTTTTCTTTTCTATACACTTTTCGTCCTCGTTTCCTTGCAGAAAGCAAAAGTCATGCTTTCAGATCGTGTCGGCCGTCAAAAAATGTCGGACCACCCGATCGAAGATGACGAGGTCAAATCGACCGAGGGAGAGGTGAGGAAAACCGAAATCAATTCAGATTTTCCCAACCAAGTACATATTTCCAGGAACTGAGCCGGGAGAGCACCCCCTCGCGGGACCCATCTCCCGCTCCCACTCCCCTGGTCGAGATGGTCAAGACCATCAAAACGACCCTGGAGGGAATGGCGAAGGACCAGCGGTCGCTGGAACGAGGCCTCCACAAAGTAGTGGAGGTCCTCCGACACCCACCGCGGCGCACCGCCACCGCCACCGCAACCGTCGCCACATCCACACGGGCGACATCGATGAAGCCGCCGCCGCGACCACCACGCCACGGAAAGGGCCCAAGGACCGAATGCGCGGTGTGCGACGAGCCACACCCGACGTTCAAGTGCCCGCTGCTGTCGGCGCAAAACCGACACAAAGCGGCCCAGAAGGCGAAAGTGTGCTGCAACTGCCTGGGAGCAAACCACCGTGCTCCGGAGTGCCGCTCAGCCAAGAAGTGCAACTGCGCCTCGAACGACAAACATAATGCACTTTTCTGCCAGAATTAATTATTCCCGAAGAATAAATGATTCTACTGTTATTTGTATTATGACAAACCCTGAGGGTGACACCAAACACCACATTCCAGACTTCGCAAAGGCGGAGATAAGGGTAATGGAGTTGGAAACCGAAATTCATGCAAACTCTGCAAATAGAAGCAGAAAGTGGAGTGTATCAGAGTCATTATTGACGTCAATGAGTCCGCAAAGTCGGCGATAAGACAAGAATGTCGTGACGTCAAACCACTCAGAACTCGGTACATAAGGAGAAGGGGAAGTGTGATAAGCATTCATGGAAATACGACCGCTTGCCAGTCGAGACCAATCCTCCAAGAACCGCTCAACTTCATCACTCCCCAAAACAACGGCGTCACCATCGGCCGCAAAACCCGCCAAGCAGCGGAATACTTCGGCTCCACCAACAACGCCACCATCGGCCGCAAAACCTGCCAAGCAGCAGAATACTTCGGCTCCATCAACAACGGCACCATCGACCGAAAAACCTGCTACGCAGCAGAATACTCCGGCTCCACCACCAGAGCCATCGACAACAACTCCGCTCACACCGAAAAACCCTTCGTCAGCAACGAACACAGAAGTCCACAACAACAACAACACGGACACCCGAATGGCGGCGAAGGACGAAAAACGAGAGGTGAGCTTTAAAGACATCAAAGTAGCCACCGAGTCCCTCCAGAGCGTACTACCAAAGTTCGCAGGAGAAGATCCGAACGAAACGTTCGGAGCCTGGGCGCACCGCTTCCAGAAGGAGGCAACGCCTTGAATCTCGGAAACACCTTAGGAGCGAGGGTGCTACCCCGAATGCTCCAGGGTAGAGCTAGCTTGAAATACGAGCTTATCGAGGAGGTCGAGAAACAATCGGCCGAACGTGCAATCGTGGCTCTGAGCACTAAGCTCAAGACAAGCGGCACCCTTGATAAGGCAATGAATGCCTTGTCGGATATCCGGAAAAAGGAATCAGAAAGCATTTTGGCTTTCGCCAAACGCGTCGAAGGCACCGTACAGGTAGCCTTCCCAACCCTGGTTCCCACCGCTTGGGAAACCATCTGTATAAATAGATTTATACAAGGACTGCCCCGGCGACTTCACACAAAAATGCGTGAAGGCGGCAGCTACGACCAGCGGCCGTGGAGGCTGCGGAGAAACTGGAAGACATCTATGGTGATGACGACGAAACCGTCAACATCATTCGGTCGTTCGAAAGCGCCGACAAAGACGCCGAAATCAGGCGCCTCGAACAAAGAATTCGAGAACTTTCGACCAGAAATCGGACGAACCAAGACGGTTTCCGCCAGAATGGAAGCGGAGGGTACCGCCCTGCAAGAGGACACTCTCTGGGCTCTCGCCCGATGTCCAGAGGCAGAGGACCCTCGTTCGAGAACCGGTCATTCAACCACGGAGGAAACTCCCAACGGTCGACAACCGGACAGTACGGACAGTTCCGCGGAAACTCTCGAAACGGGGAGAATCATGCGGAGCGTCGATCGAACACCGGACGGAATGAACACTTCCGTGGAAACGACCACCAGTCAGTCCAGCCCAGAAGAGGCGGATGGCAAATCAACCGAAGCCCGGCACATGCCGGATTGAACTTCATGATGATGATAGCACTGGCGTGTCTCTGCTCGCCGTTATCAGCCCTAGAACAAATGCAAATTTGCTCTTTGAACCGAGCGGGAGAATATTTTTCTCTCCCGTCTACGGCCAGCTGTGAGATGGAAAAGAAGGAGATGGTCATCCAAACTCAGGTCGATCTGTACACTGAGTATGGTGCTTCACAGAAGTTCGAAGCTCACCGATGCACCAAAACCACATACCAACTATGTGTTGGGAGTTGTATTGCAAGACTCTTCATATCCTCCCCGGGCATCATCAAAAACCAAACCACGGTCCCAATGAAGAAAGAAGCGTGCGAAGAAGCTATTCTTCACAGGAGAATAGGAAACGTTACCTTACACAACAAGGCAAAACAACTCTTCCAGTCTGAACCAGATCACGGTTTTCCATGCCAAGTTCCATTCGCGAAACAGTATACACCGAACCGGACGCCGAATACGACACGCCCATGGACGAGGATGATGCTACGTGGTCCCACAAAGCATGGAAAAAGAACCAACAAGCAAGTCCCGCCATCCAGAAGATCTTCCGTCTTCTTGCAAAAGATGAAGACAATGAAGAGACGAGAGAGGCGAAACAACGGTACTGCCTCGTTCATGAGATTGTACACGTCATTCCGGCCAACCGAAGAGATCCGCTCCCAGTCCTGTTGGAACGGAACACGTTCGAATCAGAACAACTGCCAATGGACATCCACTACATGGAGAACCATGCTGGACCCGAGAAGACTCGGGTAGCCGTGGAAAAAATCGCAGTATGGACAGGAATGGCGGCGGACATCGCAAGAGTCATATCCAGATGCCCATCATGCCAACGGACGGACCAAACACCCGAAAGCGCTACTACAACAAGTACCGATGGGTCGATGGGACATCACGACAAGACCTTTTCAAAGAGTTCACATCGACGTGATCGGTCCGTTCCCCGAGACAAAGCGAGGAAACAAGTACATCATCGCCGCCGTCGACGCGTTTTCGCGTTTCGCGATAACAAAAGCCACAGTCGACCAGACCACCCCTACTACGATCTGTTTTCTGATGGAAAATGTAGTGGCGGTACACGGGATTCCCACTCACTTGGTCTCAGACCAAGGAAAGAACTTCACTTCAAAGATGTTCGCGGAAATCTCCAGAATCCTCCAGCTGGACCACATCACCGCTCCAGCATACCACCACCAGACAAATGGAATGGTAGAGCGCTTCAACCGCACTCTGGAAGAGATGCTCCGTGAATCCACGAGACGAGCAGACAACTTCCAAGACTGGGATAGAAAGCTCCCAGTGGTGACACATGCCTACAACGCGACTCAACACAGTGCCATCAAGATGGCGCCGGAGCTGATCGTGTTCGGGAGACACACCATCTCACCAAGAGACATCTTCATCAAGACGGTCCAACCACGCTATTCCGATGAAAAGGACAACACGGACTCCCTGATTGAAGGCATAAAACAGTGCCACGAGGCGGTATATGAACATTCCAAAAGGAATCAAGACCGCCTCAAGAAAAACCTCGACGAACGTGTACATGCGAAACCAGCGAGCTTTGAAATCGGAGAATGGATCGTCATTCGAGATCTCACGGCGAAAAAGCTGGAACCGCAGTACTCGTTACCGGCACAAGTCGTAGGACAGACTGAGACAACGGTCACCGTCCGAACGCACAAAAACAAGATGGAGACGATCCACAAAAACCGTGCGAAACGCTATGCAAATAGCACACCACCGGAACAGACGAGGCTGGAAACGGCATCGCGTCCAAGAAGATCATCAACAACGCGGACGAGAAAGCCGAAGAACAAAAACTCGAGGCCGAACAAGAAGATCACCAAGGAGACATCAGAGGACGACGAGTCATCCGAGACATCACTCAGCGAAGAAGAAGAGCCGAACGAGGACGAAGACGAGGAAAGCGACGACGAGACTGACGAGGACAACCACAAGGAGACGGCGACGACAAGGGACAGTGGCCAACTACAACGACGAAGCCGGAGACTCCAGGGCCGACCCCCACTGTAACCGTCAAGGAAGTCAACAGTAACCAAGTAAATTTCGAAAATTTTAGTTTTCTTTTCTTTTCTTTCTTTTTCTTTTCTCTTATTTTCTCTCATTTGTTTCTTCCTTTCTTTACCTTCCTTTTGAGTCAATTCTCTCTCTCTCTAGTTTATTTCCCATCTCACTTCATTCCTCCTTAAAATGTTTTCATCTTACTAGGGCTCTTTAGGTTTTTTTTGTACATCTGAGTGATCCCTCCACGTCTGTCCGCATGCTCCCCAAGTCACGAACGTTCCGCCGTTCAAGACCCTCGAGGCCCAGTCAACTGAGTGAAAGCTCGGGACGAGCTTATCCAAGGGTGGGGGATGTAATACCCCGTGACGCATGACGTCATTGACCTCCCTCGTCAGGAATGTATCGGAGGGAGAGGGTTTATGAATCACCGTCATACAGGCGCCACGAGAACCTCCTCCGAGCTGTATCGTAGGGAAGGTTCTCGAAGAACCCTTATCAGGACTATATAAGCAAACGTCACGACCAACTCGAGGTCGGTGGGGAGAAGTGATTCCTAGGAGGACACTCAGATACTCTCTCTTATTATTATTCCCTTTTATCCTAGGTGTATTCAATAAACACATTCTATTCGCACCACTTCTATTGGTTCCGCTTCAATGAAAGGCTCCACCGTAAGTCTACCGCTACCACATGGGTTCCTAGGGAGTACGGTACGGTCCTCACCGGACCGTCGACAAGAAGGATGAGTTCCATACCGGGCCCCTAGGTTAACGCCCAGTATAGTGAATACTACTCATATTAACCGATTTGCGACGCGAAAATTGAAATTAATACATTTTGCTTAACTTTGGTTTCCAGATCGGAAATGATCGACGAACCGACAACGGAACATGTTGTCAATAAAATAAGAAAAAAAATTGTCTGACCAAGGATAGTTTTAAAAAAGGTAGGTCAGCAAAAACTGATCCGTTTGAGGGAATTTTCAAATTTCCTCATTTAAAAACAAAGAGAGTTAAAAGAAAAAAAAACACGTTTGGAAATAACCGAGATTTTACATTTAGAAAAAAAACCGGTGCATTGGAATTTTTAATTAAATCATTCGAGCAGTTTCACAATATATATATTTTTTGAAAATTAAAAAAAAATCTTTAAAGTTTCTAGTAATTTTATATGTAAATTTAAAGAAGAAAATGGAGCCCGAGCCCACGAAATGTGGGCACCGCGTGTGGTACACCTGCATACTCTGACCATTGAAACGGAAGCTCGCCCCGGCGTTCGACGTCATTGCCATCGACTGTAAAAATAAAAAAAAGGTCGAAAAGCTGGTAAGCTCTTCTTTTTCTTCCCATTAGGTGTACTGTTATTTTTTATAACCTGAACATGTCCATTAAGAACCAATACATTCGTCTGTAATTTTTACAAAAACTGTCAGTTTTTTGGTGACCTTGTCGACGCCCAAGCGCTTGCCTGGCAAGCTGCCGCTTTTTGCCTTTCAAAAATCTAGCCCCCTATGCGACCGGTTGGGGGTTTCATTTTTCACCTCTCCAACTTTCTGACATATCTTCCGGGTTACGAAAACTTTTTTTTCAGCACGAGAAAAAAGAAGGACCAGCGCCAAGGAAAAGCAACATGGGAGCTGTTTTAATCTTTTTCATCATTTTTCCATAAAATAAAAATTATGTTTAAAAAAATCGG
This sequence comes from Caenorhabditis afra, assembly GCA_963570955.1. NCBI lineage: Eukaryota > Metazoa > Nematoda > Chromadorea > Rhabditida > Rhabditidae > Caenorhabditis > Caenorhabditis afra. The sequence continues at coordinate 1,373,705 of OY751537.1, read as the reverse complement.
TTTTTTTCTTTTTAATTCGGGAAATTAGTTACGATTTCTTGGAATTATTATTTCCAAGTCTTCTGATGAAACGGTCCCCATCCGCCTCGGATGTTTTTTTCTTACTGGTTTAAATTTTTTTTTGCAACCAGAACGCGAAGCCGCTTGGCCATAATTTTAAAAAGATGTTCACGCGCACTTGACCGCTCTGGAGGTGGTTGCGTTCATATCGTTGCGGTGGCTCATGCACATCTGTTGGGAGGGGTCCCGGGTTCGGACTTTTGTGGTGGAATTCTTGCTTCTTCTTACCCTTGGAATGCGGACTGATAAACAGACACACAGACAGACAAACACACCGATAGATGTACAATTCGTCATTTCCTGCAGCTAGGTAGATTCTTGTTGCTGTGTCGTTCTCGTTGTTGCGTTTTCGTCATTGCGTTAATTTCCAGCAGCTGGGTCTATTTTCGGGGGGGGGGGGGGGGGGGGGGGGGGGGTTTTCTCACATCCCAATACTCGCCGGATTGAAATATAAAAATGAGCTGACAAACCGAATTCATATTTCAGAAAAAAGCGAATGGAAATTAAAAATCGAAAAACATCCGATTTTTATGTGGAGACGAAGCGGGAAGTGGAGAAGTAGAAGATGTGAAGGACTGAGGTGGAACAACTGGATTGGCGCTAGGCAGACGATTGGCACCGGACGGATTCTGGAAACATTTTGAATTTTGCTATCAACATGTTCTACTTCACAAATTATTGGCCGTTTTCTAGTACCCACCTCTGAATCAGAAGTTGCTCCTGGTAGTGTAGTGACGTCAAAGTTCGATTCGACTGTGACGATGGGTTGTTGCTTCAAACGTTGCCGGACGACTTGGAATTGGGAGCCTGAAAATAAAAGTAATTTATCTTACAAGAACACAGGCTATTTCTTACTTCAAAGAGAAGATGTTGAGTCGTCACTTCTATGAAGTCTTGTACTATCAATGTGTTGTGAAGAGATGGTTTGCTTCACAGGTTTTGTACTATCAATGTGTTGTGAAGAGGTGGTTTGCTTCACAGGTTTTGTACTATCAATGTGTTGTGAAGAGATGGTTTTCTTCACAGATTTTGCACTAGCTAAAGGTTGTGACGATCTTACTCGAGTGGGTTTGAAGACCCACTTGTCACAACCTCGGTTTGTACAAAATCAAACCCACCGCAGTTTTTTCACCGATGAGGTCCCGCTTTAAGCGGGAATTCTCACCGAGTCGCGGCAGGTGATATATAATAGCCCGAGACTTACTAGTCTCGGTGCTATGTATTATTAGAGGGGGGCTCCACCCCCTCTTTTTTCTGGTCTTTAAAGTCATTTGGAATAAGTTTTCCCCCGGATTCAAAACAAAACCGGATTGGAAGGCTAGGAGAAAACCTTCTTCCTGATGGCCAGGCCGATTCCCCTTGGGGAGCACAAAAATTCACCACCCCCTTTTTCCTGGTATTTAGTCCGTATGATGGACTCTGCTGAAAACAAAATTTTGGAAAAGGTCAGTATCTCCTGCATTTGCAGGTTCATCTTACCCCTGGCTCCAGTAAAACCCTGGATTGGAAGGGGTGGGGAGTAAACGACTGCCTCACAATTGAGCTCTTAAAAAAACCTCTGTTTAATTGGAAACAGCCAAATCACACTTACCAATCTCGAAGAGCTCAAAAAAAGCTCAGACGCGACGACGTCCAGACTTCCTCATTTCTGTAAGAAACAAATTGCCAAGGAAGATGAGAAGCGTGAGAACCGTATTTTTCTCTTCCACAGATTCAACTTTGCCGTCTTTCAAAACTACGGTCCTACTGAATCAGTCTACTTCACGTTTTTGCCCACCCATCTTCACCAAAAGTTCCCTCCTTAATCCATTGAAGCTGGGTAGCTTTTTTTTTAAATTTCTAGTCTCCTTTTTTAATTTTCATCCCCGCTCAACTTACCTTTTTTGTCGTCAATAACACAAGCTTCTGGCCCCCAAGATATTTCTTGGGGGCCAGAAGCTGGGAGGGGAGGTAGGAAGGTGGGAGAGAGGAGCTCCCACGAAATGAAAGTGAGCTTGGAGCCCGACAGGTGGATTTAAGGGGCGGAGCTTAAAGGGAGCTCGAAGAGGCGGCGCTGGCTTAGGCGCCGCGTAAATGTCGACTACAAAGCTACATTAGTCATCGGATTAAGCGATCAAAGGATCAGAACAAACAAGAAACGTCATACATATTGTTGTTAAAAAGAAAATCGTACTATGGAAGAAAAAAGGCTCTTTGTAGTACAAACCCTTTTTGAACACGAGCGAGTGGTTTTATTATTTCAAACCTCAAGAAGTCAAATTTGTCGAAATTGATCTAATGAGGTTCACTTTTCAAGTTGATGATTTTCAAGTCATATGCCGAAGATCCGGCCTGTCTTTTTTTCGCTTTTGCCGGGCCGAAACATTGTATTTTCATTTCGCTCAGTGAATAATAATTTTTCTATTTTTGTTCGTCTTAGTTACAAGAGTCCAAACATCCAACTACTCTGTCCTCTTTTCACCCTCTTCTAATCTCTTATCTCTCTTGTTTGTCACCTATGGCAGCGGCTCAGTGAGCAATTTTCTCGTGTTAATAAGTTTATTCGCACACTCTGAGAAGAGATTATACGCGTGGGCTCACAAGACAAAATCCGATAAACATGATTCAATTCACACGTACGCCCAGGTGACGGGAAGTGGCGAGAAGGAGGAAGTAAAACCGGGTGTTGAGGAAAGGGGACTAAAAACAGTATAAATTCGATGGTCATCTGAATGCATTGACGCCTTCAAATTGTTTGGAATTTTAAAACGGAAGACGCCACTTGACCCACCCAAAAATCGTAATCCAGAACAGTTGCATAGTAACTGGCTTGATTGTCTTTTGCTCCAACATCTCCAGAAGGACATCTGAATACATCTTTAAGTTGTTGCGATATGTAAATCAATGGATGCAGAATTTTACAGCGAACAAAAAACTAGGTTGGTAAAGAATTGTAAAATATCACTTAAGAATTCAAAAAAGTGTACAAAGTCAACAGTCGTCTGAAAAGGAATTTTATTGTTTTTATTGATTTGAGGTATAGAAACCGACTCGAAGGTCTATGCATCCCGTTTTCAGTCCAGAAGGAGATTCTACGCGTGGGATCATCAGAGCCCAAGCAACAAATCAAATGTTTCTCTGTTTCCACCCACATCTCAAAATGTGACAAGAACGTCTTTTCAACAACTGCGATCTTAGCGGTTTTGGCCAGACTCCTTATGATTTTGCCTCTCTGAAAATCAAAAGTGCCCCCCCCCCCCAGTTTGTAATGAAGTTAACCTGAAAGTTTCCCTCTTCTCATTTGTCTGTTCGGTTCGTGTTGTTGTCCTGACTGTCACCAACTCTTCTCGAACGTCTCAATATGATGATAAATGATAAGAGTCCAAACATTCAAATACTCTGTCCTCTTTTCACTCTCTTTCAATCTCTTATCTCTCTTGTTTGTCACTTATGGCAGTGAGCAATTTTCTCTTGATGATAAGTTTATTCACACGCTCTGAAAAGAGATTATGCGCGGGCTCACAAGACAAAATCCGATAAACAAGATTCAATTACGTACGCCCAGGTGACAGAAAGTGACAAATTGAAAGAAGTAAAACCAGATATTGCGGAAAGAAACGATGAACAGTAAAACACCGTTCGGTAAAAAAGTTCTTTCAAAATTACAGGAATAATGCAATTCTGAGCTGTTCAAAATATCTGATTACTTTATGATACTAATCAATTGGCTTATCTGTTTCGAGAATTTTCACGAAAATCCATCGACACATTTCTACTCGTGTTTCCGACCATTTCAGCCAATCGATTGGTTTCAGCCGTTTCCAGCTCGTTTTTCTCATCAGTCTCGATTGGATATGTGTGAAAACCTAGTTTTCAACCGGTCTAAGAATTTTCACGAAAATCCATCGACACGTTTGCGATCTACTCGTGTTTCCGACCATTTCAGCCGATCGATTGGTTTCAGCCGTTTCCAGCTCGTTTTTCGCATCAGTCTCGATTGGATATGTGTGAAAACCTGGTTTTCAACCGGTCTAAGAATTTTTGCGAAAATCCATCGACACATTTGCGATCTACTCGTGTTTCCGACCATTTCAGCCGATCGATTGGTTTCAGCCGTTTCCAGCTCGTTTTTCGCATCAGTCTCGACTGGATATGTGTGAAAACCTGGTTATCAACCGGTCTTAGAATTTTCGCGAAAATCCATCGACACATTTGCGATCTACTCGTGTTTCCGACCATTTCAGCCGATCGATTGGTTTCAGCCGTTTCCAGCTCGTTTTTCGCATCAGTCTCGACTGGATATGTGTGAAAACCTGGTTTTCAACCGGTCTAAGAATTTTTGCGAAAATCCATCGACACGTTTGCGATCTACTCGTGTTTCCGACCATTTCAGCCGATCGATTGGTTTCAGCCGTTTCCAGCTCGTTTTTCGCATCAGTCTCGATGGGATATGTGTGAAAACCTGGTTATCAACCGGTCTTAGAATTTTCGCGAAAATCCATCGACACATTTGCGATCTACTCGTGTTTCCGACCATTTCAGCCAATCGATTGGTTTCAGCCGTTTCCAGCTCGTTTTTCTCATCACTGGATATGTGTGAAAGTCTCGACTGGATATGTGCGAAAACCTAGTTTTTAAGCGTTCCGTAAGAGGTTTGAATCTTAATAAAGTTAATCTGGAAAAATTCCTCTTCTCATTTGTCTGTCCGGTTCGTGTTGTTGTTTTTACTGTCATCCAATTCCTCTCGCACGTCCCAATGTTCTGATAAATGATGAGAGTCCAAACATCCAAATACTCTGTCCTCTTTTCATTTTCTTCTAATCCCTTATCTCTCTTGTTTGTCTACTATGGCAGCGGCTCAGTGAGCAATTCACTCGAAATCCGATAAACAAGATTCAATTCACACGGACGCCCAGGTGACAGGAAGTGAGGAGATAGAGGAAGTGGAGTCAGATATAGAGGGAAGGTACGCTCAACAGTGTAGAATACTTGAACAATTTTTTTAGTAACAAAGAGAAACATCAGGAAAATACAAATAATTGGCACTAGCATAATTTTTTTTTATAAAATTATGATTTTTTTATCCTCAACCTTCATTCAGGCTCACGTTTTAGATTGAAAGTTCATAACTTCAGTCCCAATAGTTATTTCTGTCGCATTCATTATTCTGAAAACGTCATTCCGACCAAATCTAAAAACAGCTCACAGAAACATGACAAACAACACGACTGACGTAAAGAAGCCAAAGTCCGGTCCAGGGGCTTTATGTGCTAAAAAAAGAAAACGCGTGCTGGGGATTTGCTCACCGCTCGCTTCGAAATAAAAGCTTTTCTGAATGAGGGGAGGGATGTGATCACTCAACTTCTCTTCCCTCCTACACTCAGCACACTTTCATAAAAAATGCGCATAGACTTTTCGATGCAGTTTTTCAAGCTCTATCCAACCATGTAATTATCTCAAAGCACTGAATTTGGGTCCAGGCCGACCCGAAAGTAGTCCGACGTTAAAATTTCGGAAAACTCATAGTCTCCGATCTGTTTGAATTTAATATCATTCGATTCACTCGTCGAGTAGTACACAAATGCACAATTTCGTTGTCTGAAAGTGATTTTCAGCTATTTGGAGCCGAAAACCTACTATGCAAGCGCGCTCCATTGCGAAAGTTCGCTCGCAGCCAAAACCCAAACTCAACGAACAAAACAAAGAAGTTCGGAACAACGCGAAGTTGTTTATTACCCCAAAAAATAATGATTAGAGCAAAACAAAAACAAAATGGCGAAACCGAGAGAACTCAATAGAAGACGGCGTCTCTGGCGACGATGGCGCCGTGCTCGGAGGTGATCACGAAGACGTCGCACGATGACGTGGCTCACTTTCTTCTCGGAGCAGTTTCGACGACGGCGTTGTGGCCGAGGAGGACATGCTCTGAAGAAGGCCTATGATTAGTGGCGGCGAGGTGGAGAGAAAGGTGATAATAGCGCGCGTGAAGGGGGAGAGAGAGGAAGGAAGCTGTTGACAAGAAGACAACGACGGACGGACGATGATGATAAAAACTTTTTATTTTATTTCAACTTTCGCTTCTTTCTTGTCTTGTTATCTGTACGCTTTGACACTCGTGATTGCCGCGCAATAGGAAGAAGTTCTTTGGCCAACCGCGCCGATAAAACAGACGCACCAGATCCGGGAACTTTCCGTGGATGTCGCCGCATACTCGGACCGCTTTTGGGAATGCAATCAAATTCTGAAACTGATCTCGGAAATCGGAAATCGGAAATCGGAAACAAACGGATGGGCGGGAGGATTGTTCCAGATAACAGTGGTCACGTGTAAAACAAAGAAAAAGAGATGAAGCCACTTGTTCAAGTTTGACTAAATCATGAGCAGAAGTGTGAGAACCATTAGAAGATGTACAGAAATATTGTTTCGAAAGATAACTCTTTTATTAAAAAGCGATCTCCAGAAAACCTGGGACGAAGAAGACATCGACTAACTGCGCGGCAGGCCCAATTTCGTGATCCCATGGTTTGAGGTCTGTAATAGTTAGTCAAACTCAAACAGAGCCAAGTCCAGTGGCCTGAATGAGTAGGTCCAAAAAGGAGTCCTTCCTCATCGTCGATCCTTTGTTTCTATACGGTTTGGTCCATCGAACGGGAAAAGGCAAAGTCCAAGTGGTAAGTCAAGTCCAAAGTCAAAAGTCCGTTAAGTCACATTCACACAGAGCCAGAGCATTCGACGCTGCCTAGGACCTGCGTGAGGGGTGTACTTATTAGCCGCATAGCTCCTCCCGAGGTGTCGAACTCCTCAGGTTTGTAGAAAGAGCTATCCGTTGATCTCTATCGCCACGAAGAGGCTAAGTACTGTGATAGAGAAGGGGGGGGGGAACCAGCGCTGGTTGGGAAGGGGTAAGTCCAATGGGAAAAGAAGGGAAGGCACGTCCAGAAGGTAAGTCCAAAGTCTAGTAGTCCGTCCTCATCGCTGATCATGTGGTCCTCCTTCGTCGTCGTCGATCCTGTGCTGTGCTCCTGTGATGCGGTCCTCCTTCGTCGTCGTTCATCCTGTGCTGTGCTCCTGTGATGCGGTCCTCCTTCGTCGTCGTTGATCCTGTGCTGTGCTCCTGTGATGCGGTCCTCCTTCGTCGTCGTTGATCCTGTACTGTGCTCCTGTGATGCGGTCCTCCTTCGTCGTCGTCGATTCCTGTGCTCCTCCTCCGTCGTCGATCCTGTGGTCCTCGCCCGTCGCCTTCTTGGTCGCTGTCCCTCTCGAGTCTGCAATAGCCTGCAATTCACACACCACTAACCTTCGATTCCCTGCAAAACGTCTTCTATACTCCTGGTCATAGGTCCTCTTGTCCTGCTCGTTCCCAATGACGCTGGTCGCTCCCTGCTTCTTTGTCCTTATTGCACCTAGGTTAAAAGTGGACAAGAAACACACAGTGCAAACACAAAACAAGTCACAAGTGCCACATAAAAATCCATCCTTCGATCCTTTGCTCCTCGTCGTCGGCGAACTTCGAACTGCTGCTGCGTCAACACCCCCCAACCTTCTAAATCCAGCCACCCTACCAAACCCAGCCACCCTACCAAATCCAGCCACCCTACCAAATCCAGCCACCCTACCAACCCTAGCCAACCGCCTTCCCTCGGTGTTCACCTTCGATCCGCCGCGGTCTGCCGTTCGTTCTTGTCGCTGCCCCTATCGCTCAGCTTGACTGCAAGTCTTTTATTATCTAAACAACTCACCTTCGATACGCGGTCATGTGTCGTTCGTCGTCCTGGTCGCTGTCGCCGTAAAGCAGCTTGTCCCAAGTCGATGTCCCATTGTCTACAAAAAGTGATTTCAAACTTACCAACGAACCATTGCTGCCGTCGATTGGTCCTTGTCGCTGTCCCACGTCCGTCAAATCGATGTCCCATTGTCTACAAAAAATGATTTCAAACTTACCAACGAACCATTGCTGCCGTCGATCGGTCCTTGTCGCTGTCCCACGTCCGTCAAGTCGATGTCCCATTGTCTACAAAAAGTGATTTCAAACTTACCAACGAACCATTGCTGCCGTCGATCGGTCCTTGTCGATGTCCCACGTCCGTCTAGTCGATGTCTTATTTTTTAAAGAATAAAATTCTTGATTCTATGAAAATAAGTTGTTTTTTTGTTTTTAAAAAAAGAAAATCCAAAATTTAAAAAAAATAAATAGATTGTTTTTTTGAAAAAAATTTTCGATTTTTTAAAAATAAGTTTTTTGAATTGAATAATAAAATTCTAAATTTTACAAAAATAAGTAAATTTAAAAAAAAAATGAAACCTGAGTTTTACGAAAATCAGTTTTTTTTTAAATAAAATTCTTGATTCTATAAAAATGAGTTGTTTTTCGTTTAAAAAAAAAATAAAATCCAAAATTTTACAAAATAAATAGATTTTTTTTTGAAAAAAAATTTTCGATTTTTTAAAAATAAATTTTTTTTAATGAAAAATAAAATTTTTAATTTTACAAAAATAAGTAAATTTTAAAAAATAAAATCTGAGTTTCACGAAAATAAGTTTTTTTTTAAATAAATTTTTTGATTCTCTAAAAATAAGTTGTTTCTTGTTTTTAAAAATGAAATTCTGAATTTTACGTAAATAAGTTGATTTTTTTCGAAAAAAAAATTCTCGATTTTTTTAAAAATAAATTCTTTTTTATGAAAAATAAAATTCTAAAATTTACAAAAATCAGTAGATTTTTAGTTTCAAAAAATAAATTTTTACTTTTAGAAAAATGAAATTCTCGATTATCTAAAATGAAGTAGATTTTTATTTTTTGAAAAATAAAATTCTCGATTCTTTAAAAATAAGTTTTTAAAAAATTTTTTAATAAATAAAATTCTAAATTTCACGAAAAAAAGTAAATTTTTAGTTTCAAAAAATGAAATTTTAAATTTTACGAAAATTTTTATTTTTGAAAAAAAAATGTTCGATTTTCTGAAAATTGTTTCTATTTAAAAAAAAAATTCTCGATTTTCTAAAAATTATTTTTATTTTGGAAAAAAAAATTCTAAATTTTTAAGAAAAATTTCTCGATTTTCTAAAAATTATTTTCATTTTTGAAAAAAAAAATGTTTCGATTTTCTAAAAATTATTTTCTTTTTTGAAAAAAAAATCCCGATTTCTAAAAATTATTTTCATTTTTGAAAAAAAAAATCCCGATTTCTAAAAATTATTTTCATTTTTGAAAAAAATCCCGATTTCTAAAAATTATTTTTTCTTGAAAAATAAAATTCTCGATTTTTTAAAAATAAGTTCTTTTTTTATGAAAAATAAAATTCTAAAATTTACAAAAATCAGTAGATTTTTAGTTTCAAAAAATACATTTTTACTTTTCGAAAAATGAAATTCTCGATTATCTAAAATGGTCTTCCGGCTAAGTTCCTTGTCCCCGGCCCGCCCTGACCCATAGGTTTCCACATAGCATTTCATGTATCATATTAACCTTCATAACTCTCATATGTCTTATTCCCTAATTCTTGCCCATCCCCACCCCCACCCCACCCCACCTCACTCCAACCGGCTGATTCACGGCCAAATCGAGTGTTGTAACTTATCTCGTATTGGTTTACTCATCTCACCACTAACTTTTCATGTCAATTATCACTTACGAAATAAATAAATTCAAATTCAAATTCAAATTCAAATTCAAATTCTCGATTATCTAAAATGAAGTAGATTTTTATTTTTTGAAAAATAAAATTCTCGATTCTTTAAAAATAAGTTTTTAAAAAATTTTTTAATAAATAAAATTCTAAATTTCACGAAAAAAAAGTAGATTTTTAGTTTCAAAAAATGAAATTTTAAATTTTACGAAAATAAGTAAATTTTTATTTTTGAAAAAAAAATGTTCGATTTTCTGAAAATTGTTTCTATTTAAAAAAAAATTCTCGATTTTCTAAAAATTATTTTTATTTTGGAAAAAAAAATTCTAAATTTTTAAGAAAAATTTCTCGATTTTCTAAAAATTATTTTCATTTTTGAAAAAAAAATGTTTCGATTTTCTAGAAATTATTTTCTTTTTTGAAAAAAAAATCCCGATTTCTAAAAATTATTTTCATTTTTGAAAAAAAATCCCGATTTCTAAAAATTATTTTCATTTTTGAAAAAAATCCCGATTTCTAAAAATTATTTTTTCTTGAAAAATAAAATTCTCGATTTTTTAAAAATAAGTTCTTTTTTTATGAAAAATAAAATTCTAAAATTTACAAAAATCAGTAGATTTTTAGTATGCCTAGAAGAATCTCCGCGAATGCCTTCGATAGTCTCTTAGTTGGTCTTCCGGCTAAGTTCCTTGTCCCCGGCCCGCCCTGACCCATAGGTTTCCACATAGCATTTCATGTATCATATTAACCTTCATAACTCTCATATGTCTTATTCCCTAATTCTTGCCCATCCCCACCCCCACCCCACCCCACCTCACTCCAACCGGCTGATTCACGGCCAAATCGAGTGTTGTAACTTATCTCGTATTGGTTTACTCATCTCACCACTAACTTTTCATGTCAATTATCACTTACGAAATAAATAAATTCAAATTCAAATTCAAATTCAAATTCAAATTCAAATTCAAATTCTCGATTATCTAAAATGAAGTAGATTTTTATTTTTTGAAAAATAAAATTCTCGATTCTTTAAAAATAAGTTTTTAAAAAATTTTTTAATAAATAAAATTCTAAATTTCACGAAAAAAAAGTAGATTTTTAGTTTCAAAAAATGAAATTTTAAATTTTACGAAAATAAGTAAATTTTTATTTTTGAAAAAAAAATGTTCGATTTTCTGAAAATTGTTTCTATTTAAAAAAAAATTCTCGATTTTCTAAAAATTATTTTTATTTTGGAAAAAAAAATTCTAAATTTTTAAGAAAAATTTCTCGATTTTCTAAAAATTATTTTCATTTTTGAAAAAAAAATGTTTCGATTTTCTAAAAATTATTTTCTTTTTTGAAAAAAAAATCCCGATTTCTAAAAATTATTTTCATTTTTGAAAAAAAAAATCCCGATTTCTAAAAATTATTTTCATTTTTGAAAAAAATCCCGATTTCTAAAAATTATTTTTTCTTGAAAAATAAAATTCTCGATTTTTTAAAAATAAGTTCTTTTTTTATGAAAAATAAAATTCTAAAATTTACAAAAATCAGTAGATTTTTAGTTTCAAAAAATACATTTTTACTTTTCGAAAAATGAAATTCTCGATTATCTAAAATGAAGTAGATTTTTATTTTTTGAAAAATAAATTTCTCGATTCTTTAAAAATAAGTTTTTAAAAATTTTTTTAAAAAATAAAATTCTAAATTTCACGAAAATAAGTAGATTTTTAGTTTCAAAAAATAAAATTTTAAATTTTACGAAAATAAGTAGATTGTTATTTTTGAAAAATAAAAATCTAAATTTTACGAAAATAAATAGATGTTTAGTTTTTAAAAATAAATTTTTGAATTTTACGAGAATCAGTAGATTTTTATTTTTTGAAAAATGAAATTCTCGATTCTCTGAAAATAAGTTGTTTTCTATTTTTCAAAAAAAATAAAATTCTAAATTTTACGAAAATCAGTAGATTGAAAAAAAATCCTTGATTTTCTGAGAATAAGTACTACTTATTAAGTAGATTTTTATTTTTGAAAAATAAAATTTCAAATTTTACGAAAAAAAAGTAGATTTTTAGTTTTGAAAAATAAAATTTCAAATTTTACGAAAAAAAGTAGATTTTAGTTTAAAAAAAAAAAATTATAAATTTTACGAAAATAAGTTAATTTTTTTTTTAAAGTTCTTAACTAGAAAAAAACATTTTTTCCGGGTTCACTAAACGTTGCTATCCACTAAACGTTGAGTTTGGTTCTGCATTGTATATTTGATAGGTTTCATAGTCGGATGAGTAGTAGTTTTTACAGAGGCATTGACATTCACATTGGATTGGACATCACTTGATAGGATAGATGTAAAAACCGAAGCCGACGAACAACGAATTTTCTAGGTAGGACCGTTTGGAGAGGGTAAGACCCTCATCAGGTTTGAGTTTGAAACATCAAGAGACTCCATTGGTATCTTTCTTATTAATAAAACACCGTGAGGGGTATATCCATCTGTGTGTCTGTTTATCGGTCCGCATTCCAAGGGCAAGAAGAAATTAGAATGCGACCACAAAAGTCCGATCCAGGGAAACCCACCCAACAGTGAAACGCATGAACCACTCGGCCAGTGGACCCATGCAAACGCAACCACCTACAGACGGTTAAGGCGCGCTGTCGGCGGCGGAGACGCTTGGTTCATTCTGGTCGGAGATTTTTTGGAACACAGGTTGTAGCCGACAGGTATTATTGCAATATCAGTACGAGAGCGCACTGGGAGACAACCACTCAGTGGGAATACGGAGGGCAGAATTTTGTTACGGATGCTTCTCGCCACCCGATCTAAATGCTCGGACACCACATGTGATTAGTATTTGAACCCGAAAGATGGCCAAGAATTTGAAGGTAGCCAAATTCTTCTCTGATACTGACACGCATAATCCCAATTCTGAGATTCCTTCAATCACTAATTGCTTTAAAGCAAACATTTCAGCTACGGTAGAGTTGAAACTTAATAAATAACACCTGACCAGTGTTTTACCCAAAAGATGGCTAAAGATCTGTATGCCTTCCTGTTCTATCCGTTTTTGTGCGCTCTTTTGGACCATAAGATTGTCGGGAGGAGAACGAAAAGTTGCGATATCAGGTGTTTATTAGAGTCACGATTGGGTGAACAGGACGGTGATATCCATGTAGTTGCCCGCCTGTATGATGTTCCTTTCTTGAAGATTCCCGGCTGTAATTTTAATAAAATTTGATGGAAACTTCAATAATCTGATAATAAACTAACTTACTTAGATACTTAGATGAGCCGTTCTTCGCTATGCGCGGATCACGAATTGCCAGCGCTTGTAGGCGTCGTACGACACGATCGAGTACGGCGTGAACTGAAAATGAGCACTGTGCTCGTCTTTTCTCTCTCCAAAAGACTTACGGTGTACTTTGGAATTGTCTTCTTTACTTTCTGGCTCGGTCGTCGGCGCTCTGGGAAGGCGTTTCATGCAAGTCGTCGCCAGCGCAGAGTCCCCATCCTTTCCTTCCGTACTGCACGACCGCGAACGCCTTCGTCTGTACGCGCTGAGTGCTGCGGCGAGGGCAGTCGATGATGATCCGATGGTCCGGAAGATCCGCCGTGAGAAGCACCGAATCGCCCGTCACATCGATGATGTATTCATAATTGTGAATGATCATCTCGCCGAACATCAGATCGAACCTCTCGTCGCACTTGCAATCAGTCGAATTGCAGGTTCGGTGCTTGACGGACTTCTCCAGAGCTCGTCGCGTTCTTCTCTGCCGCTCCTCCATTTCGGCCTCCATCTGCTCGAAGGGTTTGCTTGACCGGTGATCCCGGCACCGTTTGTAGGCGTCGAAGGAGACGATCGAGAAGGGGGTGAACTGAAAATGAGCACAGTGCTGGTCTTCTCTCTCTCCGAAAGGCTTACCGTGTAGTTCGGGATTGTTTTCGACACTTTTTGGGCGCTCGGGACGATTTAGTGAACGCCGTCTTCGCCATAAGCGACGTTCGCGGCCGAATGGAAGTGGGCCATGTCGGCCAACGTCCAGAATGGCGCGTTCGGATCGTTCATCGCGGCGATCTGATGACGATCTCGCGCCGAACTCGTGCCGTTGATGATCTTCAGCAGCTCCCATCGATCGCCCGACTCGTCGTACGAACCGCTGACCATCGGCAATCGGACGCCCGACTGAAACGTCCATCCCGAGTAGTACGAGAACACCGTCTGCTCGTCGATCTGAAAAACCGATATTCGCACTTGCTCTTCTGCTTTTGAACGTTTTTGAAACAAAAAAAAACTTACGGCATAGTACTGCTGTACGGCCCAGAACTTTCCGTGGTTCTCGTACTTGGCCAGATTGCTCGGCCCGAACTTCTTCAGCGGGAGGCCTTCGTAGGGCGGGTGGCGAGTCCATTCGGCGTCGTCGGAGAGGTGCGCCATCGTCGCCTCACTGCATCGCGGCAGCGCGGCGACAAAGTCTCCGCGGGACTTTTTGACGAACCGGGAGAGCGCCTGCGTGACGGAGTTGCCCATTCCGTACACCTCGTAGCTGGTGCGCTGCGCCGTACCGATCACGGTCATCTGCGACAGTACAACACGTCTGTTGTCGACCTTCGGGGGACGTCCTCTCGGTCTTTTCACCGGTGGAGCCGAGGAGGTGCTCGGAGCCGACGAGGTGCTCGGACCAGGCACATCGTCCTCTTGCTCGTCGTCGTCGACCGGCGATGCCGCTCTCCTCCTCTTCTGCGCTCTAGTTTTCCGACTAGAAGACGCCGGTGGTGCCGTGGATGGTCCCGGCTGGTCATTTTCTTTTTCCTCCTCTTCTTGCTCGGGATCCACCTGCGCCGTTTGCGACAGTCGCGACTTATGGTTTCCTCTGTTGGGCAGTTGGGAAGTATTCATCGGCTCCGGAGAATTTCACGGAGTCTCGATTTTGATTCCCGGCTGAAAGTTTAGTAAGATTGAAAACTTCGATAATATGATAATAAACTCACTCTTGGGAAAATCAAAAAAGTTTGGGTTACTGTAGAAAATAGAAGTAGCTGGTGGGGGGGGGGGGGGGGGGGGTCACTGTAGAAAATAGGAGTAGTTGGTGGGGTTACTGTAGAAAATAGGAGTAGTTGGGGGGGGGGGGGGGTTACTGTAGAAAATAGGAGTACATGAAGATAATGTATGCAGTAGCGGCTGTCAGAGACAAAGCCATTTGAGAGTTTTTTGTTCTGAAAAAACAAGACATTGCGACTGAAAAATAGCAATAATGAACTCACTTTTTTAATAGATTAGCCGTTCAGTACAGGCTAGGAGAATGACGATGTGGAAATAATTGAACCCAAGTTTGAGATGTGCAAATGGGTTTTGACACCTGAAAAAAAATGTTTTGAATGTGAAATTGATATGAAAGAGCGGCGCGAAAATCGTACGAACAAGATCGGTAAAAAAAAAGATAAAAGAGGGAGGGATGATGGGGAACAAGAGAGAATATGAGCACAGTGTGGAAAAAAGAAAGAAGGAGAACAAATTTGGGGAAAAAAATGGGGGAGGCTATGAAACAAATTTTGTTGGGAAACTGCCAATTTGGAAAAATTTTACTAACAAATTGCAAAGATAAAGGATTTTTTTGCAGTACATCACTCTTTCTCATTTTAACCGTTAGTGGGTACCAGAGATGTCCGGAATTCCGACTTCCGACTTCCGACTTCCGTCTTTCAGGCTTATTTTCCAGAATGAAGTTGGAAGTAAAAATGTGTCAAAATAACGTTTGTTAGTCCAAATTTTCGGTACAAAAGTTCATTTTTTGTGCGTTTTCAGAAATTTTGTGGTTTTCTTACGTCCATCTTTCAAGGACAATATCGAATATGAAATTTTTCACCCGCTAAAAATCGGAATTCCGAGGACTTCCGTCTTTCAAAATTTTACTTCCGGACATCTCTGGTGGGTACTTTCTTGTCTACCACTGTTCTTTTAAATTTTGTTCAAAAAGGAATGAGCATTTTTTACCTGTTTACGGCAGGGTGCCAGTCAATTGCAGGTTACGTTCAAATACAGGGTTCCGGTCTTTTTTTCAACCCCTAGCTCCAGGTGCCGCTCTAATACAGGTTTCACGGTAACTTTTTTTTAATGTCAAGAAAAAAATTCCTTGAATATAGTAATTTTTCCCAATATGGAAATTCTCAGGTATAATTTAAAATTTTTAAAAAAAGTTCCATTACCATCGTAGTGAGAAAAACGACATTTCGCTATGTGTTTTGTTTGGAGGAATGAATGCGCTACTAGTGACGTATGGTAGAGCAATTAGCGGGAAATTCGATACCTACGTATGAGAGGAGAAAGAGGAGCAAGATAGTGTGCAATGTAGGAGAGCACTCAGAGAAGAATGTTGTATGCGATATTATACGGGGCCAATCTCTGGATGTTTATTGCGTCAGTAGCAATCGATCTCACAAGCACTGTTTCTGGCAAGAAAGAGAAGAGACTGTTCGA
This sequence comes from Caenorhabditis afra, assembly GCA_963570955.1. NCBI lineage: Eukaryota > Metazoa > Nematoda > Chromadorea > Rhabditida > Rhabditidae > Caenorhabditis > Caenorhabditis afra. The sequence goes on along the minus strand of OY751537.1, from coordinate 1,357,582 downwards.
CTGAGATGACGTCATAGTGAAGGTAGGACGAGAACATGAAGTGAATTTGCTTCAGCAAAAATCAGTAGTCGACTTCGATGAGTAAAATAGTTACAAAGTTAGAAATGTACAAAACAACGTAACATATGAAAAGAAAGAACATGAATGTCCCTTTATTCAGTGTAATTCTTGTTAAAGACCGGATCGAACTGAGCCAATCACCATTCCGAGCTTCGTCCATTGTGTTTCCTTCGTGATAAATCGAACTGCTCTCGCGTTGTACCTATCAAAAAATTTAGGGGGAGAGGGGAGGGATGACAATCGCTTGGATCATCGAAAGTTGTTTGAAATTGTGAGGGGTTCCTATACGTACTTGCTAACCTACTGGAGACTTGACGTCATTGCCACACCTGGTCGCGAAAACCAGACACGGCGCCAACTGTCTGCTCCCTAGTTTCTTAAAATAGGCCACCTAAACACAGTTATCAGCCCTTCCCTTCTAAAAGTGGGGAGCACTTACCGATTGAGTAGAGCATTTTGTTTCCTGAATGTTGAGGGCGTTGTGAGAAGATGTTGGTGGTGAGAGACGAGGCACTACGCTATGTCTATCCGTTTTTCGAAACGTTTCGAAAATCGGTGGGCAGCCACAAACACACAGAGAGACGCAGAGAAAAGTTCTACGCGCGCTCTGTTCCTCTATTCTTCGGGAAGGAGACAACCATCTGTTGATCGTGCTTAGCACATGATGTCCTTGAAGATAGGAGGAGAGAGATGTGTGCGCGACCGGCCGAGAAGTGGAAGCCAAGCAAGCGAGATCATCGATTTTCTCACTGTGGCAACCTAACTCAAACCTCTATGACATCGGGACATTAGGTCGTTCAGAAGCAAATACCTGACTGCAACAGTGCGATCAGAAGGAAATACCTGACCGCAACAGCTCAATCACAATTTGTCGGCGCCCGAACTTTTCCAGACAACGCAGGAGTCTCTCCTTAGGGGCTGAAAACCTGGAAATAAATTTTCTAAAAATAATTTTTATTTTCGAAAAAAAAATTCTCGATTTTCTCAAAAATAAAATTCTCGATTTTCTAAAAATTATTTTTATTTAAAAAAAATCTCGATTTTCTAAAAATTATTTTTTCCTTCAAAAATAAAATTCTCGATTTTCTAAAAATTATTTCTTCCTTCAAAAATAAAATTCTCGATTTTTTAAAAATTAATTTCATTTTTGAAAAAAAAATTACCGACTTTCTGAAAATTATTTTTATTAAAAAAAAAATTCTCGATTTTCTAAAAATTATTTTCATTTTTGAAAAAAAAAATTCTAAATTTTTGAGAAAAATTTCTCGATTTTCAAAAAATTATTTTCATTTTTGAAAAAAAATCCCGATTTTCTAAAAATTATTTTTTCCTTCAAAAATAAAATTCTCGATTTTCTAAAAATTATTTCTTCCTTCAAAAATAAAATTCTCGATTTTTTAAAAATTAATTTCATTTTTGAAAAAAAAAATTCTAAATTTTTGAGAAAAATTTCTCGATTTTCTAAAAATTATTTTCATTTTTGAAAAAAAAAAATTCTAAATTTTTGAGAAAAAATTCTCGATTTTCTAAAAATTATTTTCATTTTTGAAAAAAAATCCCGATTTTTTAAAAATTATTTTTATTTTCGAAAAATAAAGTTTCCCGATTTTCTAAAAATTATTTTTATTTTGGAAAAAAAATACTCTCGATTTTCTAAAAACTATTTTCATTTTCGAAAAAAAAATTACCGACTTTCTAAAAATTATTTTTTCCTTCAAAAATAAAATTCTCGATTTTCTAAAAATTATTTCTTCCTTCAAAAATAAAATTCTCGATTTTCTAAAAATTATTTTAAAAAAAAAATCTCGATTTTCTAAAAATTATTTTTTCCTTCAAAAATAAAATTCTCGATTTTCTAAAAATTATTTCTTCCTTCAAAAATAAAATTCTCGATTTTTTAAAAATTAATTTCATTTTTGAAAAAAAAATTACCGACTTTCTAAAAATTATTTTTATTTAAAAAAAAGTTCTCGATTTTCTAAAAATTAATTTCATTTTTGAAAAAAAATATTCTCGATGTTCTAAAAATTATTTTCACTTTTGAAAAAAAAATCCCGATTTTCTAAAAATTATTTTCATTTTTGAAAAATAAAATTCTAAATTTTTAAGAAAAAATTCTCGATTTTCCAAAAATTTTTTTATTTTTGAAAAAAAAATCCCGCTTTTCTAAAAATTATTTTCATTTTTGAAAAAAAAACATTCTCGATTTTCTAAAAATTATTTTTTCCTTCAAAAATAGAATTCTCGATTTTTTAAAAATTAATTTCATTTTTGAAAAAAAAAATTACCGACTTTCTAAAAATTATTTTTTCTTGAAAAATAAAATTCTCGTTTTTCTAAAAATTATTTCTTCCTTCAAAAATAAAATTCTCGATTTTTTAAAAATTAATTTCATTTTTGAAAAAAAAAATTCTAAATTTTTGAGAAAAATTTCTCGATTTTCTAATGGGGTTATGCGCGGACCGGAAAAAAGTGGAAAAAAGTGAAAAAGTACTTTTTTCCCTTATTCTGGGAAGCGGGGAAAAAGTCGAAAACCGGGGAAAAAGTCGGACTTTTTCCCCGCTTTATTCCGGGAAAAAAGTCGAAAAACGGGGAAAAAGTCCGAGGGCCGTGGCCGGCGGCCTAGGTTTTGCATGTTTTTTCACATATGGAATTGATTTTCAACAGTATTCCTTCTTTTGTATGCGCGAAAACATGGAAAATCTATTGAAAACAGGAAAAAACAGACTCCGCCAATCGACACCACCGTGCAAAACCTAGGCCGCCGGCCACGGCCCTCGGACTTTTTCCCCGTTTTTCGACTTTTTTCCCGGAATAAAGCGGGGAAAAAGTCCGACTTTTTCCCCGGTTTTCGACTTTTTCCCCGCTTCCCAGAATAAGGGAAAAAAGTACTTTTTCACTTTTTTCCACTTTTTTCCGGTCCGCGCATAACCCCATAAAAATTATTTTCATTTTTGAAAAAAAAATTCTAAATTTTTGAGAAAAATTTCTCGATTTTCGAAAAAATATTTTCATTTTTGAAAAAAATCCCGACTTTCTAAAAATTATTTTTTATAAAAAAAAAATAAAAATCTCGATTTTCTAAAAATTATTTTCATTTTTGAAAAAAAATATTCTCGATGTTCTAAAAATTATTTTCATTTTTGAAAAAAAAAATCCCGATTTTCTAAAAATTATTTTCATTTTTGAAAAATAAAATTCTAAATTTTTAAGAAAAAATTCTCGATTTTCCAAAAATTATTTTTATTAAAAAAAAAATCTCGATTTTCTAAAAATTATTTTCATTTTTGAAAAAAAAAACATTCTCGATTTTCTAAAAATTATTTTTTCCTTCAAAAATAGAATTCTCGATTTTTTAAAAATTAATTTCATTTTTGAAAAAAAAAATTACCGACTTTCTAAAAATAATTTTTTCTTGAAAAATAAAATTCTCGATTTTCTAAAAATTAATTTCATTTTTGAAAAATAAAATTCTAAATTTTTGAGAAAAATTCTGGAGCGCCAACTGTTTGCTCCCTAGTTTCTTAAAATAAGCCATCTAAACACAGTTATCAGCCCTTCCCTTCTAAAGTGGGGAGCACTTACCGATTGAGTAGAGCATTTTGTTTCCTGAATGTTGAGGGCGTTGTGAGAAGATGTTGGTGGTGAGAGACGAGGCACTACGGCTATGTCTATCCGTTTTTCGAAACGTTTCGAAAATCGGTGGGCAGCCACAAACACACAGAGAGACGCCGAGAAAAGTTCTACGCGCGCTCTGTTCCTCTATTCTTCGGGAAGGAGACAACCAGCTGTTGATCGTGCTTAGCACATGATGTCCTTGAAGATAGGATGAGAGAGAGAGAGAGATGTGTGCGCGACCGGCCGAGAAGTGGAAGCCGAGCGAGCGAGATTATCGATTTTTGCCTTGTGGCACCCTAACTCAAACCTCTATGACATCTGGACAGCAGGTCGTTCAGAAGAAATCACCTGACCGCAACAGCTCAATATCAACTTGGCGGCACCCGAACTTTTCCAGACAACGTGGGAGTCTCTCGCTAGGGGCTGAAAACCTGGAAATTGATTTCATTTGACTGGAAAGACAAATAAATGTGCATCAAAAATGGTCATAAAACTAAACTCATGAAAAACAAAACAGAAACGTCAATATCTTCCCTAACTTCACACTTACCGAACTATCTGAGGAATTGTCATGAAAACTTTTTTTTCCGGAGAAAAGGGACCGAAACCGAGAAAATACAGCGAAATTGAACAGAAATGTCGAAATTCGCCGCCTAAATCTGTGAGAAATTCGAAGGGCGCATGACCATGGGTCTCGCAGCGAATGTCCATTCGCTCTGCGCTCTCTCCTCCTGATCTATCTACCCACGTGACGAAGGACAAGCAAGACACACAACCCGCTGCGGCTGCGATGGCGGCAATACAAACGTTGCCAGTGCGCAGTGGAGCGCGTTTGCAATATTCGGCTGATTTATCGTTGAAAACGTCCGTTTCGGACAAGAGAATTGGAAACCCGAATTTTTAGTTACTTGTTTGCCTCGCTCATTCATTCATTCATTCATCGATTTTTTCACATTCTGAGCGGGTGTTGCAATCGCGCTCCGTTGCTAATGTCATCATTATTCCCGCACCACACCTTTCTTTTCCCTGTAAACAATGACGACGGCACGATCATCTTCTGTGCCCTTTTTCTCTTTTTCTGTGTTCTTATTTTTGAATTTTCAACTTTGAAACCCGAAGTATGAATTTTTTGTTGGCCATACTCGTTCACACGACTTTCAATTAATTATTTATTGATTTGAAGACATTCTGGGCGTGTGTTGCAAACGCGCTCCGTTGCTAATGTCATCTGCCCTCCCTCCCATCGAATACTGATCGATTTCTTCTTGTTCGTTGCCGTTCATTGTTTTTTCGCAGTTTTCTACTGATTATCACCCTCCCATTTGCCATTTCCGAAACCATTGTAGCTCGCATGCCCGAAATTCACAAAAATTGGCAAATCTAATTTTTTTTTGCACGCAGCGGCGTAAAAAAGTCACAGAATACGGATAATTTCGAAATTCTTAGCAGATTACACTTTTCATGCCAGAACCCATCTTGCAAGTTTAGACACGCGCCTTTAATAACAGCAATTTGTAGCTCTCGTTTAAAAACTGTTTTCTGTATATTTAACCTCGATTTTCAAGGTTTTCCCTTGAAAATTGACAGTTTTTGTGTTTTAAAAGCGAAAATTCAGTTACATAATGTGATTTCTTACAGATCACAAACAAGAAAGCGAGTTGCAGTTATGATCCCGATTGCCGGCAACGTCACACTGCCGTACGCCATCGAGTACTCGAAATGGATCTCGTACTGCAAGCAGTGCGTACGACCGATCAAAGAGGGGACGCTGCGCATGACCAAGTGCCACACGGCAGCGTTCTTCGACAGCACCAACAAGGATACGTGGTTCCACTTTCCGTGCTTCTGGAACCATCTGATGCGCGATCCGGACACGATAAACGTGGCGTCGGTGCACGGTGTCGACCGTCTGATGTGGAATGATCAGAAGTTGCTTCGCGCGAAAATACAGTCGTGGAACGACGGAACCATGGTGCCCGAGTCGCCGGAGCCGGAGAGCGATGGCGGCAAGCGCCAGCCCGTCACACTCCACCTGTCACAGTTGAAAGCCGAAAAATCGGCGACGAATCGCGGCAAGTGCTTCAAGTGTTTGCAGTATTTCGAGAAGGGCGAGACGAAGGTATCGTTAAAAAAGACGGGCGGGTGGTGCCACGCGAAATGCTTTCTGCCGACGTTCGACATGGTCTACGAGACGCCGGAGAGCATTCCGACGTGGAAGCAGCTCGACGAGACGTGGCGCCAAAAGGTGACCGACGTGTGGGAAGAGCTACCCGCCGAGAAGAAGGTGCCGCCGCCCGTAGTCGACAAGATCGTCGTTCTGGACGACGCGTCACCAAAGGCATCGAGCTCGCAGCTCAAACGAGAAGCTCCGACTGACGACGTGCCCGCCGTCGCGTCGCGAGACGTCACGACGCCAGAGGACGAAGCGGCGATTGCGGCCAAAAAGCGGAAACTCGACAAAGCGGCGCGGCTCGCCGAGTTGCGCTCGAAACGGATGGAGAAACAGGCGAATCGGCTGTGGGAGTTACGATTGTTCTTCGAAACTATGCCAATGGAGGATAAAATCGCCATTTTGAAGATAAACAAGCAGGACGCGCCCGAGGGAAACAATGCCAGTGTTCAGGTGATTCCCGTTTTTTTTTTCAAATTTTCAAAAGTAAAATTTTTCGAAAAATGGAAATTATTTTATTATTTTTCTCGATTTTTTTATTAACCAAAAAAAATTAAACTTGTGAAAAACCAAAAAAATTGTTTTCTGAAAATTGAAATAATTTACCGTAAAACCTGTATTAGAACGGCACCTGTATTTGAACGGCCCCTCTAATAGACCGGCATCTGGAGCAAGGGGTTGAAAAATAGACCGGCACCCTCTATTAGAACGGCACCTCCAATTGACCGGCACCCTGAGGTAAACCGGTTCAAAATGCTCAATCGATTTCAATAGGAGTTTTTTGACACGGCGACAGCCAGGAAAGTTTCCAACGACGATTTAGATGTATACCAGTGCTGTACAACAAGAAAATTCGTCAAAATTTGCAATTTTTACTGCAAATTTCAAAAACCGCACATTTCTGACATAAAATGCAGTATTTTTCTCCAGTTTTTAATAGTGCCGGTCTGAAGAAAAATGTGTTGAAAAGTAGACCGGCACCCTTAATTTGAACGGCCCCTTTAATAGACCGGCGTCTCGAAGAAGGAGTTGAAAATTAGACCGGCATGCCGGTCTAATACAGGTTTTACGGTAATCGAAAAAAAATAACAATTTTTAACAGTGCTAAAAAAAATTTAAAAAAAAAGAAAAAAAAATTTTTCCCACTAGCAGAATTTAAAAGTCGATTTTTCAACATTGAAATATCAACGAAAAATGTTTTCAAATTTTTTTTCAATTGTTTTGAAAAATATTAATTAACTTTTTTTCAATTAAAAAATTCCTCAAAAGAATTAATGAACAAATAATTGATATTTTTTTATTCAGAAAAACATTTTTCTAAAAAATCATACAAGCTTCCAAAAAATCCAAATACTTTTTAAAAATATATTTTTAAATTAAGGAAAAATAAAAAATTTTAAATTCAGTAGTTCTTGATAGCTTTTTAATTTATAAAATGAAAAAAAAAACCTTTTTCTGTGAAAAAGTTAATTTTTTGTGAATCGAAAAAAAACTGAATCGAAAGTAATTTTTTTAAGCTCAAAAATGTTCTCAGTTGTTGTTCAATTAAAAAAATAACTTGTTCTGTTGAAAATATTTTTTCGAAAAATCGAAACGTTTTCCAAAAAATTTTTTTACTTCTCAAGAAACAAAAAAATTATTTTATTTAAATTTAAAAAAATTGGCAGGCAACGGACCATCTGGTGGACATTGCGTACTTCGGAAGTCCGATCGGATGCCTCCAATGCTCTCGCGGCAAAATCGTCTACAACTCGACGCGTCGCATCTACGTGTGCACCGGCTATGCGACCGAATACTCAAAGTGCACATTCGAGTCGCCGAATCCGATCCGAACGCCGTTTAAACTGCCGGACAACATCAGAAAACCGGCCAATGTTGAGTTCAACGAGTCGAGCCAACGCCTCTACATAGCGGAGGAAAACGTGGAAGAGGTGACGCGGACGCACGAACGGTTGCGTAACGCGCGCGAATCGGAGCAGTTCATTTACGCTGCCGAGACGTTCGAGTCGAACAATCGCCTACCGTTGGCCAATTTGACGACGACGCAAAGCACGCACCTCATCAAATACGGCACGCTTGTCGACGCGAAGTGTCCCCTCGCCGGAGACTGTCATGTTTTCAAGGACGTCATCGACGGATCTCTCTTCCAGGCCACACTCAGCTTTACCGACATCACACAGAACAAGAACTCGTACTTCAAGATCCAGCTGTTGAAGCACGACACGAAAGAGTGAGTTTTTGGAGGGGAAATTTTTTATTTTGAAAAATATGAAAAACAAAATTTTCAATTTTCAATTTGAAAAAAAGACATCACTTAATTTTCGGAGAAAAACAAACATTAAAAAAAAAATTTTTAAGTTTAAAAATTTAGTGTTTTTTAATTTAAAAAATTAGTCAAAAAATGTCTGTTTGAAATTTCAAACTTTACATGTTTCTTTATTTTTTTGCTGAAGAATAATGAAAAATTTTTTTTGAAATTAAAATTACCATTTTTTCTCAATTTTTAAAAAATTCATTTTTGGCAAGATGAGAGTAAAGCGGAAAAAATTAATCTATTAGTTTAAAAGTTATATATTTTTTTCCAAATTTTTCAAACGGTTTTTTACAAGCTTCGATATTTTTAATTCAAAAATCTTTCAAATATTCAAGTTTTTCCTTTTTTCTTCTTTAATAAAAAAATTTAATTGATATTAGATAAATGTTTTTAAAAAATAGTTTTTTTCAACATGCTTTTCAAAATTAATAATTACAACTTAACCACTTCAAAAAATTAATATTAAAAACCATTCCGATTGCAGCGTTTTCTACCTGTTCCAATCGTGGGGCCGAGTCGGTACCGAAGTGGGCGATCAGCGAACGGATCAACAAGACAACGAAAGTGTCGCTGTCCGCGAGTTCCAGGAGCTGTTTCGGAGCAAGACGCGAAACGACTGGAACTACCGCAAGTACTTCCGAAAAATTCCCGGCGCCTTCAACTACATCGAGACGGACTTCTCCGAGTTTGAGCGCATCGACGAGCACAACATCGTTCCCGGATCGCGGACGCTTCTCCCCAAACCTGTCAAGGGTGTGTTTTTGATTTTTTTCTATTTAAAAAATTTTTTCAACTGTCAAACATATTTTTTTTGTAAATTTGAATTTTGAAACTTTCAGATTAAAAAAAAATTTAAAAATTTAGAAAATAAAAATCCAAAAAAATGGCGAACAATTTTTTTCCATAGAACTGCATATTTAAAATTTGAAAAGTAACCTTGCAGTTTCAAAAAATAACCGAATTGCGAAGAAAAAAATTCCAAGCCAATGATATTTTTTAAAATTCCCTGATTTTTTTTGTTGAACTTTTTTCTACCACTATTTTTTTCAAATTCGAAGCAAATTAATTTTTTTTAATATTCTAAATTTATAAATTTATCTTCTTCATAAAAAAATATTCTTGTCACAGCTTCCATAAAGTCGCTAAATAATTTTTTTAAATGTAAAATTTGCAGAAGTGATGATGTCTATCTTCGACGTGGAGAACATGAAGTCGGCGCTGAAATCGTACAAGATGGACGTGAACAAAATGCCACTCGGTCGTCTGTCGGCCAATCAGATCAACCTGGCGTTCGGAGTGCTCACTGATCTTTCCGAGCTGCTCGCCCAGTACCCAGTCAACACTCCGATGATTTGGGACGCGACCAACAAATTTTACACCATCATCCCGCACAATTTCGGAATGAAGGTGCCCGAGCCGATCGACAGCTTCCATAAAGTCAAAGTGAGAGCCTTTGGTTTTTTCCAAGTTTTGAGAGTTTCCTGAAATCAGAATTGATACAAATAAATTGTGGCATTTTTTGAGCTAAAAATTGTATTTTTTTTTAATAAAAAAAAAGTTTTTGAAAAATGGCTTTCGAAAATAAAATTGAATCGCCTTTGGCAAGATTGAAAATTTAAATAAAATATAGTTAATTTTTTTGCGGTTCAGAAAAAATTCATGCGAATTTTTCAAGTAAAAAAATGCTAGCTCTAAAGTTTTTCATCAAAAATAAAATTGAAATACCTTGCCAGGCGAGACTTATGGAAAGAAAAATTGCATTTTTGTGATTAAAAATAATTTTTTTAATTCTTCCAAATTTTTTTTCAGAAATTAATTTTTTTGAAATTAAATTGAATAATGGTTTTTTCGCAGGAAAAAAACAACATGCTGACAGCGCTGCTCGACATAAAATTTGCGTATGATCAGATTTACGGAGGAGACGCGGCGATAGACGGCACCAATGCCGCCGCCGCCGCCATCCCGTTGGGCATCGATCCAGTCGACACGAATTATCGGAATTTAAAGTGCGAGCTGTTTCCGCTGGAAAAAGGATGCCGAGATTGGCAGTACATCGCCGAATACATGAACAACACCCACGGATCGACGCACCAGGTCTACGTCGATATAATGGATGTGAGCGATTTTTTTTAAAATTTAAAATTATATTTTTAAAACTGCTATTTTTTTTTAATTGGTATCAGGTATGGAGCGTTTTTTTTCGAACCACCGGAAAATAATTTTTTTGGTCGAAAAATTAAGGAAAAAACCAGAAAACCAAAAATCGACCGAAAAATTTAGAAAAATAAAAAATACAATGTACTTATTTTTTCAAATTTTTCCGCAACTAAAAAGTTTTTTTTTGTTGAATGATCAACTAGGTATGATCAATGATAAAATTTTAAAAATTTTAAAAAAGGAAAATAACTTTTTAAAAAATGAAAAGTCTCATTTTCTTGTAGATTCTGAAAGTAAAACGTGCGGGCGAGTCATCAAAATTCATGAGTCAACTCGGCAACCGAAAGCTGCTGTGGCACGGCTCGGGCAAAATGAACTTCGCAGGAATTCTCGGTCAAGGCCTTCGAATCGCACCGCCCGAGGCGCCCGTCTCGGGATACATGTTCGGCAAAGGCATCTATTTCGCCGACATGTTCTCCAAAAGCTTCTTTTACTGTCGGGTGAGTTTTTGCCCTGATTTTACGGGAAGAACATTTTTTAAACTTTAAATCAGGCGGTTACCTATTTTTTCTGGCCCTAAAATTAACGGAATTAAATTTTACAACTTCCAGGCTCAAAAAGACGAGGAGGCCTACATGCTCCTTTGTGACGTGGCACTCGGCGAAATGTGGCCACTGTTGAACGCGACGACCGTCTCCGCCAGCACTCTGCCCCCCGGAATGTCATCTGTCAAAGGTTCGCAATTTTTTTAAATTTCAAAATCAAAAAAAAATTAGAACAAGTTAAATTTTAAAAAACTTTGATTTTTTTGCTGATTCTTGCTATTATTTTTCAATTTTCAGTTTTAAAAATTCTGAAAAACTTTTGTTTTTGTAATTTTTAAATTTCTGTTTTCAATTTCTGACTGGAATTGATTTTTGAACACATCATTTGGTTTTTTAAAAAAATTAAAGCAAAAACTGGGATTAGTATATTTTCAATAAATCCGATTTAAAAAATCTCGAGGTTTTTTAAAATTTTCAAAATTCAAAAAAAAAATAATTGTTATACAATTTCGATTTCTATCTTTTCAATTGTTTTAAATGCCGATTAGATGCTGATTTCGAAACGTTAAGTTTTTAATTTTAAACAAATTGTGACAAAAAATTTTCAATTTTTTAAAGTCTAAAAAACAAGATGATGATTCATTCTTTATTCCAATTCATTTCCTTGCTTTGCAGGACTTGGACGCGAGTTTCCATGTGAGAAAGGAGACATTAGTCACGGGGACGGATACCTGATTCCGACAGGAATGACAAAAGTGAAAACCGACGCTCAGTATAGTCTTCGCTATAACGAGTGAGTACTGTTTTTTTAATTCAAAAATTTAATTCAAATTTTTGAAAAAAAAAAAACGTTTTCCGCGATAGGGAGCGAATTTTGTTGTGAATCAAAATTTAGTATCCCAGAACGCGAAGCCGCTCTAAGAGCGGCCAGAATCTTCCTTATTAATAAAAACCGTGAGGGGTATATCTGTGTGTTTATCGGTCCGCATTCCGAGGGCAAGAAGAAACAAGAATGCCTCCACAAAAGTCCGAACCAGGGACCCCCACCCAGTAGACAAACACATGAGCCACTCGGCCACCGCACCCATAAACCGGAACCACCCAGAGGGCAGTAAAGTGCGTGCTGCCGGCGGCGCAGCCGCTTGGTTCATTCTGGGGAAAAAGGAAAAATTCACGCGCACTTAACCGCCCTGGAGGTGGTTGCGTAGGCATAGGTGTGGTAGCCGAGTGGCTCATGTATTTGTTAGTTGGGTGGTGGTCCCTGGTTCAGACTTTTGTGATGGCATTCTTGTTTTAAATTCAAAAAATATGTTTTTTCCAGGTACATTGTCTACAATGTCGATCAAGTCGAGATCAAGTATCTTGTTCGCGTAAAAGTGCACTGGGCTCGCCATCTGCAATGAAAAAAAACCCGCACGCCCCTTCTTCCCAAAATAAAACATCGTTCTAACTCTAATATAACCGTTAATAGAACGACAGTCTCCAATATAACGGCACATGGCCCCTTTTTGCAGGATTTTTGAATTTTATTGTACTTTTTACGCGGAGGATACATAATTTTGCGTAGAACTGTTAAATGTTTACCAATTATTGATAAATCATTTAATGTGGAACACTGGTCGGCAATGCTTCGTCCTTTCATGGAACAGTGTCTTTTGGTGTCTGCGGCCAGTTGTGGTCGGATTCAGAAACGAATAATATGATGAGTATTTTCAGTTTTTGACCCTCTAAATGACGTTTTCGATCATTATGCCATAAGAATTTTTTGTTCGCCGTAAAAGTCTGCGTCGATTCATATACATATCGAAATTTTCGAATTTCGACTAGGCAGGGGGGTCTAACAGACCCGTTGGTCATTTTTTGTGACTAATTTTATTCACAACAATCTATTCAAATCTTAAATGATCTTTCCTAAAAAAAGTCTGAACGCTAGGACGAAATCGACGATCACCCGAAATCGAACCTGGAGGGGGTCTAGAAAGGGTACGGTGCCAGGGGGTCTTACCATAATAAGAAAAAAATTTTTTGGACGTGGCGGGATTCGAACTCGCAATCCTCAGTTGTTGGGGTCAGTGAACAAGGCAAGCTGCTGGAGGGTCGGTATAGCTGAATCTCATATGATGAGTTGAATTCCAACTGAGTGTGTTACCACTATACCTCAACATGTATTTTTAAATAATCAAATAAAAAATTATTCTCAATTTTCAAAAAACATAAAAGAATTTTATTCATTTGTTTTTCAAAATTTATACTTAATATTTAACAAGTTTAATAATTTTGTTTTTTATTTAGCTCAATATGTATTTTTTTTTAACAAAAAATTTGAAAATCGAATGAAAAATCATTCTCAATTTTCAAAAAAATTCGGAGAATTTTATTCATTTGTTTTCCAAACCTTATACTCGACCAGAATGCACCAAGCGGCTCCCTGCCGAAAGCGTGCACTTCACGATGACGTGGCGATTATCTTATGTGCCTTTTTTTCTGTTCCTGGTTTCTAATTTTTGAATTTTCAACGAAAAACGAAATGTTCTTGTTTTCCTCGCTCATTCAATTATTTGTTTATTGATTTGATTTTCTGATCTTCGAATTTTCAAATTTGAAAACCGAACTATTAAGTATAAATTTTGAAAAACAAATGAATAAAATTCTTTTATGTTTTTTGAAAATTGAGAATAATTTTTTATTTGATTATTTAAAAATACATGTTGAGGTATAGTGGTAACACACTCAGTTGGAATTCAACTCATCATATGAGATTCAGCTATACCGACCCTCCAGCAGCTTGCCTTGTTCACTGACCCCAACAACTGAGGATTGCGAGTTCGAATCCCGCCACGTCCAAAAAATTTTTTTCTTATTATGGTAAGACCCCCTGGCACCGTACCCTTTCTAGACCCCCTCCAGGTTCGATTTCGGGTGATCGTCGATTTCGTCCTAGCGTTCAGACTTTTTTTAGGAAAGATCATTTAAGATTTGAATAGATTGTTGTGAATAAAATTAGTCACAAAAAATGACCAACGGGTCTGTTAGACCCCCCTGCCTAGTCGAAATTCGAAAATTTCGATATGTATATGAATCGACGCAGACTTTTACGGCGAACAAAAAATTCTTATGGCATAATGATCGAAAACGTCATTTAGAGGGTCAAAAACTGAAAATACTCATCATATTATTCGTTTCTGAATCCGACCACAACTGGCCGCAGACACCAAAAGACACTGTTCCATGAAAGGACGAAGCATTGCCGACCAGTGTTCCACATTAAATGATTTATCAATAATTGGTAAACATTTAACAGTTCTACGCAAAATTATGTATCCTCCGCGTAAAAAGTACAATAAAATTCAAAAATCCTGCAAAAAGGGGCCATGTGCCGTTATATTGGAGACTGTCGTTCTATTAACGGTTATATTAGAGTTAGAACGATGTTTTATTTTGGGAAGAAGGGGCGTGCGGGTTTTTTTTCATTGCAGATGGCGAGCCCAGTGCACTTTTACGCGAACAAGATACTTGATCTCGACTTGATCGACATTGTAGACAATGTACCTGGAAAAAACATATTTTTTGAATTTAAAACAAGAATGCCATCACAAAAGTCTGAACCAGGGACCACCACCCAACTAACAAATACATGAGCCACTCGGCTACCACACCTATGCCTACGCAACCACCTCCAGGGCGGTTAAGTGCGCGTGAATTTTTCCTTTTTCCCCAGAATGAACCAAGCGGCTGCGCCGCCGGCAGCACGCACTTTACTGCCCTCTGGGTGGTTCCGGTTTATGGGTGCGGTGGCCGAGTGGCTCATGTGTTTGTCTACTGGGTGGGGGTCCCTGGTTCGGACTTTTGTGGAGGCATTCTTGTTTCTTCTTGCCCTCGGAATGCGGACCGATAAACACACAGATATACCCCTCACGGTTTTTATTAATAAGGAAGATTCTGGCCGCTCTTAGAGCGGCTTCGCGTTCTGGGATACTAAATTTTGATTCACAACAAAATTCGCTCCCTATCGCGGAAAACGTTTTTTTTTTTTCAAAAATTTGAATTAAATTTTTGAATTAAAAAAACAGTACTCACTCGTTATAGCGAAGACTATACTGAGCGTCGGTTTTCACTTTTGTCCCTGACCAGTGTTATACCCGAAAGATGGTAAAGAATTAAAGGTAGCCAAATGCTTCACTGATACTGACACGCATGATCCGAATTATCAGATTCCTACCATCTCTAATTGCTTGTAAGCAACTGTTTAACTGGGAAACAGTTGAAACGTGAAAAATAACACCTGACCAGTGTTATACCCGAAAGATGGTAAAGAATTAAAGGTAGCCAAATGCTTCACTGATACTGACACGCATGATCCGAATTCTGAGATTCCTAAAATCATTAAATGCTTGTAAGCAACTGTTTAGCTGGGAAACAGTTGAAACGTGAAAAATAACACCTGACCAGTGTTATACCCGAAAGATGGTAAAGAATTAAAGGTAGCCAAATGCTTCACTGATACTGACACGCATGATCCGAATTATCAGATTCCTACCATCTCTAATTGCTTGTAAGCAACTGTTTAACTGGGAAACAGTTGAAACGTGAAAAATAACACCTGACCAGTGTTATACCCGAAAGATGGTAAAGAATTAAAGGTAGCCAAATGCTTCACTGATACTGACACGCATGATCCGAATTATCAGATTCCTACCATCTCTAATTGCTTGTAAGCAACTGTTTAACTGGGAAACAGTTGAAACGTGAAAAATAACACCTGACCAGTGTTATACCCGAAAGATGGTAAAGAATTAAAGGTAGCCAAATGCTTCACTGATACTGACACGCATGATCCGAATTCTGAGATTCCTAAAATCATTAAATGCTTGTAAGCAACTGTTTAGCTGGGAAACAGTTGAAACGTGAAAAATAACACCTGACCAGTGTTATACCCGAAAGATGGTAAAGAATTAAAGGTAGCCAAATGCTTCACTGATACTGACACGCATGATCCGAATTCTGAGATTCCTAAAATCATTAAATGCTTGTAAGCAACTGTTTAGCTGGGAAACAGTTGAAACGTGAAAAATAACACCTGACCAGTGTTATACCCGAAAGATGGTAAAGAATTAAAGGTAGCCAAATGCCTCACTGATACTGACACGCATAATCCGAATTCTGAGATTCCTAAAATCATTAAATGCTTGTAAGCAACTGTTTAGCTGGGAAACAGTTGAAACGTGAAAAATAACACCTGACCAGTGTTATACCCGAAAGATGGTAAAGAATTAAAGGTAGCCAAATGCTTCACTGATACTGACACGCATGATCCGAATTCTGAGATTCCTACAATCATTAAATGCTTGTAAGCAACTGTTTAACTGGGAAACAGTTGAAACTTGAAAAATAACACCTGACCAGTGTTATACCCGAAAGATGGTAAAGAATTAAAGGTAGCCAAATGCCTCACTGATACTGACACGCATGATCCGAATTCGGAGATTCCTACAATCATTAAATGCTTGTAAGCAACTTTTTAGCTGGGAAACAGTTGAAACGTGAAAAATAACACCTGACCAGTGTTATACCCGAAAGATGGTAAAAAATTAAAGGTAGCCAAATGCCTCACTGATACTGACACGCATGATCCGAATTCTGAGATTCCTACAATCATTAAATGCTTGTAAGCAACTGTTTAACTGGGAAACAGTTGAAACTTGAAAAATAACACCTGACCAGTGTTATACCCGAAAGATGGTAAAGAATTAAAGGTAGCCAAATGCCTCACTGATACTGACACGCATGATCCGAATTCTGAGATTCCTACAATCATTAAATGCTTGTAAGCAACTGTTTAACTGGGAAACAGTTGAAACGTGAAAAATAACACCTGACCAGTGTTATACCCGAAAGATGGTAAAGAATTAAAGGTAGCCAAATGCCTCACTGATACTGACACGCATGATCCGAATTCTGAGATTCCTACAATCATTAAATGCTTGTAAGCAACTGTTTAACTGGGAAACAGTTGAAACGTGAAAAATAACACCTGACCAGTGTTATACCCGAAAGATGGTAAAGAATTAAAGGTAGCCAAATGCCTCACTGATACTGACACGCATGATCCGAATTCTGAGATTCCTACAATCATTAAATGCGTGTAAGCAACTGTTTAACTGGGAAACAGTTGAAACTTGAAAAATAACACCAGACCAGTGTTATACCCGAAAGATGGTAAAGAATTAAAGGTAGCCAAATGCCTCACTGATACTGACACGCATAATCCGAATTCGAAGATTCCTACAATCTCTAATTGCCTGTAAGCAACTGTTTAACTGGGAAACAGTTGAAACTTGAAAAATAACACCAGACCAGTGTTATACCCGAAAGATGGTAAAGAATTAAAGGTAGCCAAATGCCTCACTGATACTGACACGCATAATCCGAATTCTGAGATTCCTACAATCTCTAATTGCTTGTAAGCAACTTTTTAGCTGGGAAACAGTTGAAACGTGAAAAATAACACCTGACCAGTGTTATACCCGAAAGATGGTAAAGAATTAAAGGTAGCCAAATGCCTCACTGATACTGACACGCATGATCCGAATTCTGAGATTCCTACAATCTCTAATTGCTTGTAAGCAACTTTTTAGCTGGGAAACAGTTGAAACGTGAAAAATAACACCTGACCAGTGTTATACCCGAAAGATGGTAAAGAATTAAAGGTAGCCAAATGCCTCACTGATACTGACACGCATGATCCGAATTCGGAGATTCCTACAATCTCTAATTGCTTGTAAGCAACTTTTTAGCTGGGAAACAGTTGAAACTTGAAAAATAACACCTGACCAGTGTTATACCCGAAAGATGGTAAAGAATTAAAGGTAGCCAAATGCCTCACTGATACTGACACGCATGATCCGAATTCTGAGATTCCTACAATCTCTAATTGCTTGTAAGCAACTTTTTAGCTGGGAAACAGTTGAAACGTGAAAAATAACACCTGACCAGTGTTATACCCGAAAGATGGTAAAGAATTAAAGGTAGCCAAATGCCTCACTGATACTGACACGCATGATCCGAATTCTGAGATTCCTACAATCTCTAATTGCTTGTAAGCAACTTTTTAGCTGGGAAACAGTTGAAACTTGAAAAATAACACCTGACCAGTGTTATACTCGAAAGATGGTAAAGAATTAAAGGTAGACAAATGCCTCACTGATACTGACACGCATGATCCGAATTCGGAGATTCCTACAATCTCTAATTGCTTGTAAGCAACTTTTCAGCTGGGAAACAGTTGAAACGTGAAAAATTACACTTGACCAGTGTTATACCCGAAAGATGGTAAAGAATTAAAGGTAGCCAAATGCCTCACTGATACTGACACGCATGATCCGAATTCTGAGATTCCTACAATCTCTAATTGCTTGTAAGCAACTTTTTAGCTGGGAAACAGTTGAAACTTGAAAAATAACACCTGACCAGTGTTATACCCGAAAGATGGTAAAGAATTAAAGGTAGCCAAATGCCTCACTGATACTGACACGCATGATCCGAATTCTGAGATTCCTACAATCTCTAATTGCTTGTAAGCAACTTTTTAGCTGGGAAACAGTTGAAACTTGAAAAATAACACCTGACCAGTGTTATACTCGAAAGATGGTAAAGAATTAAAGGTAGACAAATGCCTCACTGATACTGACACGCATGATCCGAATTCGGAGATTCCTACAATCTCTAATTGCTTGTAAGCAACTTTTCAGCTGGGAAACAGTTGAAACGTGAAAAATTACACTTGACCAGTGTTATACCCGAAAGATGGTAAAGAATTAAAGGTAGCCAAATGCCTCACTGATACTGACACGCATGATCCGAATTCTGAGATTCCTACAATCTCTAATTGCTTGTAAGCAACTTTTTAGCTGGGAAACAGTTGAAACTTGAAAAATAACACCTGACCAGTGTTATACCCGAAAGATGGTAAAGAATTAAAGGTAGCCAAATGCCTCACTGATACTGACACGCATGATCCGAATTCGGAGATTCCTACAATCATTAAATGCTTGTAAGCAACTTTTTAGCTGGGAAACAGTTGAAACTTGAAAAATAACACCTGACCAGTGTTATACCCGAAAGATGGTAAAGAATTAAAGGTAGCCAAATGCCTCACTGATACTGACACGCATGATCCGAATTCTGAGATTCCTACAATCATTAAATGCTTGTAAGCAACTGTTTAACTGGGAAACAGTTGAAACGTGAAAAATAACACCTGACCAGTGTTATACCCGAAAGATGGTAAAGATCTAAAGGTAGCCAAATGCCTCACTGATATTGACACGAATAATCCGAATTCGGAGATTCCTACAATCATTTAATGCTTGTAAGCAACTTTTTAACTGGGAAACAGTTGAAACTTGAAAAATCACACCTGATCAGTGTTATACCCCAACATGGCGAAGAATTTGAAGGTAGGGCATCTGGAAACTTTTTGCGAGAGAAAAAAGACGCCGCCACGGGAAACAGACAACACGTTGGAAAACCGCTGTATGCCTTCCTGTTCTCTCCGTTTTTGTGCACTCATTCGGGCTATGAGATTGTCGGGAGAAGAACGAAAAGTTACGATATCAGGTGTTTATTATAATTTTAAGGGATATGAAGAAGAAAAAGAAAGGTAAACGTACAAATATTGTACATAGCTATCAAACTGACTAGATGAACAAAAAATGGCCCATCCAGTGTTTTTTGGTGCTAGTATTAATGTTAGTTGATTCGTGTTCCGCTGTGACCAACTTCGAGTTCTCTGAGAAGGACTGTCCTCTTTGCGTGAACTGATTCTCTGCGTTCTTCTTGAGCACGCATCTTTCACATGATGCTCTCTTCCATTGATCGTGAAGCCATCCGAACGAATTCAAACGTGGTGTTCGAGAGTTCGATGTTGTAGAAGTCGTATTTCGGGCGGTGTGGATCGCGTGTGAAGAGATGTTCAAGACGAATCTATCGTGCATCGTTGTAGTAGACGTTTAACGTGATGAATGGTTTGGCGACGTAGATGTTGGGCGCGACAGGCGGTATCACATAGAGCATGTGCGTCCTCTTTCTCGTTTTGGTGTCACGACTACGTCCTTTTCCGCGTTTCGGTGATCGAATTCGTTTGTGCTCGTCCCATTCGCCGAACTGCGAGTACAGACGATGTGCCATCACCTTCCTGACAGCCTGTTTTATCTTCGGCACCGCTTTCCTGTTCTCCTTTCGAGAAACTCTCCCTTCGAGATCGGCTCCGTGGCGAACACGCCATAGCCCTTGGTGGCCGTCATCTCGAGGCGGATCTTCGCGCTGACCGTCCGGTTCGACACGAGACGGTTGTTGCACGCCGGGCCACACTTCGGCGGGCACTCGATCGCATCGAGAACGTATCCGCATGTGTCCGAGTCCGATGAGCACCGGTTCGGACCTTGGCACTCCTCATTTTCATTCAGAAACAGGTACGGTTTGATGCTGCCGGGGCCGAAGACACGAGCGGTTGGAGCTCCGGCTCTTTTCCAGGATGAGCTGCCAAAGATCCTGATCAGCTCCTGGATAGTCCAAGTGCACATTGTTAAACGTTCTTGGGGCACTCGAAGCGGAACATTTCTCGGACAACAGACGATGTGCCATCACCTTTATGACAGCCTGCTTTATCTTCGTCGTTTTCCACTGAAGGTGGCGTTGGTGGACTCCCATTACCTTGATCCATTGATGCTGACAGGGGCACTTGTGATGTAGGAGGCGCTCGTCCTTGACCCATTGGAAGTTTTCCTCGGACAACCTCTTTCTCGCTTTGGTGGCACGACTGGAGCCAGCAGTGGACTCATTCTTCTTTGGGCCACTGGAGTTTCGCCTCTCTCTTGGTCCAGTGGCACTGGTCGTGTCGGACTCCTTGTTCCTTGAAGAATCCCGGCCTTAATTTTAATAAAATTTACTGAAAACTTTAATAATTTGAAATTGACTTACTTAGGTACTTAGATGACCCGTGCTTCGCTATAAGTATAAGTATGCGCGGATTACATCCCGTCATTGATTTCAGTCATTTGCTTTGGTGGACCACCTGATTGCGATGGTGTGTCCGATTTCGAAAATGGGATGGGAACTAGATTAAGATTCCCGGCTGAAAGTTTGATAAGATTCGTTTAACACTTTAATAATATGAAAATAAACTTACTACTAGTAAAAAAAGAACGACGGAGGGTTACTGTAGAAAATAATTAAGTCAGGGAAGATAAAGTGGAAGAAGGCTGTCCAAGACTAGCCAAGTGAGGGGGGGGGGGGGTGGGTTACTGTAGAAAATATGAAGAATATGGAGACGGAAAAATAGAAGGGGCCGTCAGAGGACAGCCATAAGTAAGATTGTGTGGTGAGAAACTGGTCTAATCCTTATATCGTTTTGCTTGAAAATGGGCGGAGCTTCGAGAGGGGGCAGGAGGTGACTTGCCTGTTGGGAAAGAAAAGGGAGAACCTGGCGACGTTCAGATCTGCCAAATTCGCACCACAATGGTCTGTGAGGTGAGATAGTGTCGTAACCACCGTAATAAAAAGATACTGCACATTTGTTCCCATTTTTTTCCAGAAGTGAAAACAAAGTGAGAGCGAGCAAATCACTATTGACTCAAGGTTGGTTCTTGTATCTTCCTTATTAATAAAAACCGTCCGGGGTATATATATCTGTCTGTGTGTCTGTTTATCTGTCCGCATCCCAAGGGCAAGAAGAAACAAGAATGCCACCACAAAAGTTCGAACCAGGGACTCCCACCCAATAGGCAAACACACGAGCCACTCGGCCACCGCAACTACATAAACGCAACCACCCCCAGGGCGGTGAAGTGCGCGCTGTCGGCGGCGGAGCCACTTGGTTCATTCTGGTAGGAAAATAGGGAACAAACGAGTAGAAAAACGGCATGGGCGAAAACTTCATATAAAGATAATTTCGGCTGCAAAAATTCGAAGAAAAAAAGAAAAAACAAATAAATCTTCACTTTTCCGGTTTTTGGGAGCAATATTGAGAAAGATAGGACCGTGGAAAAAGGTAGCAACACACAACTAATGGTGTTTACCGGTAAATAGTTGATGGTTTTGCGAACATTTCTTCCAATTTTCCTCCTCACTCGATCACTAGAATCACAATTATTTGGAAAGTAGTGGTGACTGTTGTTAACTGTTAATCGGCTATTCCGAAACCAGTTTTCGAAAAAGTTTTTTGGTAATCGACCTAAGCGGTTGAAAGCTTTGCTTGTAGTAGAAACAGTTCCAGAAAAAATCGAGGATCCCTGGTTTTCAAAGTTTTTCCTTCGTTATCAGCGTTCAGGTGAACAGTTTTATACCGGAAAATTGTGTTTCAAAACCCACTCTTTAATAATTTCTTGTGGAGATGAATAAGTTCGCTGATTTTGCACATACAGCTACCTAGAATTTATTTCTTTTTTCTTTTTGGACATGTTTGTTTCCTGATTAAATTTGGCTCCCGTCAACTAAATTGATAGTGGTCGAAAAAGAGATACAATTTTCGTTCTGAGGATCAATATAAATTCAGCATCGCTTTGCTCGCTCTCACTTTGTTCTCACTTCTGGAAAACAATGGGAACAAATGTGCAGTAGCTTTTTATTACGGTGATTACGACACTATCTCACCTCACAGACCATTGTGGTGCGAAATTGGCAGATCTGAACGTCGCCAGGTCCTCTCTTTTCTTTCCCAACAGGCAAGTCACCTCCTGCCCCCTCTCGAAGCTCCGCCTATTTTCAAGCAAAACGATATAAGGATTAGACGAGTCTCTCTTGGCCTTCCGCTGATGGTAGCTCCCGCCGTTCTTCTTTTTTTCCTAGTAGTAAGTTTATTTCCATATTATTAAAGTGTTAAACAAATTTTATCAAACTTTCATCCGGGAATCGTAATCTAAATCCCTACCGATCAGACAAGAACAAACAAGGTGCCATCCAAGTGATTTGCAAATCAGAAGAAGGAGCCCACCAATGCCACCACCAGTGCCACTGTACCAAGTGAGAGGCGCAACTCAAGTGGCCCAAACAAGAGCGAGTCCACCGCTGGCCCCAGTTGTGCCACCGAAGCGAGAAAGAGGACGTTCGAGAAAAATTTCGCTTCCAGTGGTTCAAAGACGAGCGCCTTCTTCACCGCAATCGCCACCGTCAGTACCAGTGCCTCATGGCAATGGGAGTCCATCAACGCCGTCGCCAGTCTCCAGCGCCCATAAAGTGTCGAAGACGATTCCGAACTACACCGTAAGTCTTTCGGAGAGAGAGAGAGAGAGAGAGAGAGAGAGAGAGAGAGAAGACGAGCACAGTGCTTATTTTTAGTTCACGCCGTACTCGATCGTGTCGTACGACGCCTACAAGCGCTGTCGCGATCACAAGTTGAACATTTCTCGGACGTCCTCTTTCTCGCTTCGATGGCACAACTGGGGCCAGCGGTGGACTCACTCTTCTTCGGGCCACTGGAATTTCGCCTCTCTTTTGGTCCAGTGGCACTGGTGGTGGCATTGGTGGACTCCTTCTTCTGATTTCGGAATCACTCGGATTGGACGTTGTTTGTTCTTGTTTGCTCGCGATTACGGAGTCACATTCGGCTCCGGATATTGGAATGGGATCTAGTTAAGATTCCCGGCTGAAAGCTCGATAAAAATTTGTTGAACACTTTAATAATATGAAAAGAAACTTACTATTCGGAAAATAAAAAAGTATGGCGGGGGTTACTGTAGAAAATAATTGAGTCGGGGAAGATGAAGTGGAAGAAGGCTGTCCAAGACTAGCCAGGTGAGGGGGGAGGGGGGGGGGGGGTTACTGTAGAAAATAATGAAGACCATGAAAACGAAAAAATAGAAGGGGCCGTCAGAGGACAGCCATAAGTAAGATTGTGTGGTGAGAAACTGGTCTAATCCTTATACTCCTTCTTCTGATTTGCAAATCACTTGGATGGCACCTTGTTTGTTCTTGTCTGATCGGTAGGGATTTAGATTACGATTCCCGGATGAAAGTTTGATAAAATTTGTTTAACACTTTAATAATATGGAAATAAACTTACTACTAGGAAAAAAAGAAGAACGGCGGGAGCTACCATCAGCGGAAGGCCAAGAGAGACTCGTCTAATCCTTATATCGTTTTGCTTGAAAATAGGCGGAGCTTCGAGAGGGGGCAGGAGGTGACTTGCCTGTTGGGAAAAAAGAGGGAGGACCTGGCGACGTTCAGATCTGCCAATTTCGCACCACAATGGTCTGTGCAGTGTTATAGTGTCGTAATCACCGTAATAAGAGTTTACTGCACATCTGTTTCCATTCTTGTCGAGAACGATGACAAAGTGAGAGCGAGCAAGACACTATTGATTGTAGATTAATACTCAGGAGAGGAGTTGGAGAACAAAACAGGACAACATTTTTTCACAAAGTGCAGAAAAAATCAGTCACAATCATATCCCAAGGAAAGGATAGGTTTTTAACAAGCAGAAATTCTCAAACTTTCACTGCCCGATGACATTTAACACAACTTGTCATCTTCCCCTGCGGCAACAATTACACACCACCCATTATCGAAGATGACTTTGGGTACAAGCCGAAAAGGCTGAGACAGTCAGTCGCCTCTTTCAGAATGCAAACGAAAAATTTTAGTAACGATTTGAAAGCCGTTTGCCCAGATTCGGACGACGACGGATCGTGAAGGCGATGTGAAATCGGGAACGCCTATTCCTCTGAATCTTAAGACGACGCCGATGATTTTCTTTCCCTGTGTTCACTGTTACTGTGTGCATTTGTATGGTAAAATAAACGCTTAGTTCGGCGAATATCGCGCAACCAGGCAAAGCTCGTCGATGACCGATTCCGTCGATTCGTTGCGAAAATTTCCCTCCGTCGTAGCTTTCGCCACCGAAAAATGGTTTTCGAAGAAGAAACGACCTGTTTTTTCTTTTTCTAACCGCGCTTTTATCGACGAAATGTGCACACCGATAGTTAATTGTTGAGATACGCCTGTAAAAGAAACATGCTAGGAAGGAAAACAGAAAATGCGGCCGGAATATGGAAAACTGCGATAAAATGACAGCAGTTTTTGGATTACACGCCCATTCTCAAAAGTATCAGGCACATTCAGATAATTAATATTCGGATGAAAAAGAAGACAAAACGAGAAAAAAACAGCAAGAAAATGTGGGAAAACATCAGAATTTCGCAGAAGAATGCGAAAATGTTGCTTCGTGGCGAGTCCTGCCAGCAATAGTTTCAATGCGCCTTTAAACTACCGTATCCACTGCATGCCGGCGGTGGCGGTATGACATGCCGGTAAATTTTCCGTGTGGCCGGTCACTACCGCCCGACAATTTTGGTGATTTTGACGCTATTGTCGGCATTTTACTCTACTCCAGAATCATGACTTTGTCCCGGAACGCATCTGACGCTAAACTGAGCCTGGAACTTCTCAATTCATGTTCCAATCGCGACTGCAGCGAAATTTGCTGCTTCCAGTTTTTTGTTGGTTCTAGAGGCCCCATTGTTCTTCGCTACGAGTTCCACGTCGTTTTTCTCGTAAATATTTTGAACACATATCTATTTCTGCTGATTGTCTCCCCAAACAGTTGTGGACTTACTGACTTGACAATAAAACAAATGTTAAAATTCGATAAATTATAAAAATTTTACACAAGACCAAAACTTTTGCACACGCCGAAGTTGAGTAGAGACATGCGATTCTTTCTCTTCTTTTCTGTTTACGCGACCGCCATTTCGTTTTCTCGTTTTGCCGCTGGTATGCGGCGGTCGGAATTCTGTTTTCCCTTCACTTACTAGGCGCCCGCTCCTCTCAACAGCCGCCATAGCTCAGTCGGTTAGAGCGTGGGTCTAATAAGCCCAAGGTCGCAGGTTCGACCCCTGCTGGCGGCAAAATCGTTTTTTTTTCTTTTGTGGAAAAAACGCTCAGCATTGCATTCTCAGATTGCGAAATCGCTTTGTTGATGTTGGATTCTATTGCGCTTCTGAACGCTTAATGCATTAAAAACAGACCAAACTCTGCAGTAAAATATCAGTCAATTGACTTTCTTGCAAAGAGTGTGCGGAATAAAAACGTGCGAATCTGACGATATATCTTCATTCTTTTGAAATTTTGATGTTCACTGTCTTGCCCAAAAACATTGTTTTGCCCCAACTGGTCACCATTTCCGGCCTAAATAACAAACACCGTTGCGTTGAGTACCCACGTCCTAAAACGGGGTCACACGACACATCTCCTTCGCGAGAAGACTGTCGAGGGGCCGTCACCTCTTGTTGACCTCTCTTCTTCGCCCTACATATCCCATTCGAAGGTCTACCGAACTGAACGATGGTTTTGTCAGATCCGCCTCACCGATCAATGGAGAGTCGTGTCCTCTTGCGGCACATCAAAAAAGTGAGTTTAGCGGCCCATGAGAACATACACGAACTGTTTATTATTCCAGATTTATGGTCGTGACGGAAATGCGACCGGGCATTTCGTGGTCACGCCAGTGCACTCCACACGGACACCTGCCTCCCTATCGGAGCCAAGTTCCTCGAGGAGACATGCGAGATGGGGGAGGGGGGGGGGGGGTGGCAGCACGTGCAAAATGGAGATGCTTGTGTGCCCCGCCCACACGGACTGCTTCGCCACACCGACTGCTCATCTCGGAATGTGTGAATTCTGCTCCGAGAGCGGCGGCAAGCTCAAGAACTGTCGCAGCTGCGTGCGGAGCTTTCATGAGGCGTGCCGCGAAGTGCAGACGGTGGATGGGAAGGCCGTTCTCCCGGATCTCTGCGAATTCTGCGCCATCAAAGAGGTGATCCGGTATGATGTACCGGTGATTGCCCTCTTTTCGAGGGACAAAAAGTTAGTTTTTTTATCGTTGAATTCTATCACATTATCACATAATTTTTGCAGATTTTATTTGGGATTTGCTCGTGAGATGCACCTCTTCCCCAACGCCCACCGCCGTGACTCCCGATACGACGCGCTCGGCTACGTTCCGGTCAAGTGGCTGGACGGCAGCTGGACTTTAGTTCGTCAAAATGAACTCGTCCAGCTCAACAATGTGCACTTGGACGTGACGGAAATGCGCACGGGCATTTCGTGGACACGCCGTGTCGAACCGGACGGTCAGTACGAAGATCCGCCTCGAGATGACGGCCACCAAGGGCTATGGCGTGTTCGCCACGGAGCCGATCTCGAAGGGAGTGTTTCTCGCCGAATACGTCGGCGAGATCATTGACCGAGCTGAAAATCTGAAACGCCTCAAAAATATTGAAATCACGATGGATAATAAGGTGAGCATGCGCTTAATTTGCGCAAAAGTAAATCTTTTTTTAAATTTTAGGCGGCCTGTGAAAACTAACACGCAAACTGTTTTTTATTTCAGATTTATGGTCGTGACGGAAATGCGAACGAGCGTTTCGTGGCGACGCCAGTCCGCTTGGAGACATGCAGCCGATGTCTCCAAGAGTTCTGGCTAAACGGCAAACGTCAGAGATGTGTATTCCACGCCGCCCCATCGACGATGTGGGAACGCCGCATCTCGAATGCGAACTGGCATTTCGTGGATGGATGCGAGAACATGCATCACGCTGTCCCATGTCGCCCAACACAGCAAGGAGACATCAGCGACTGGGATCCTGTTGGTTTTCACCAAGCATTGTATTTCGGCCACAATTAGCCTTGCAGTTTTAAATGATGAATTCCGATTGTTTAATATTTTTGGTTTTCAAAACTGAATAAATTATATATAAATAGAGAAAAAATCGAGCTTTCTACTACGCACGTCTTTTTCGCCGTTTTTGATGATTCGAACGTCAGAAAATTCGAAAAAAAGGGATTATTCTGCTCCATCGATATTCTGAAATGAAACAACATCTACATCATGATCATTGTCCCAAACGGGAACGAGGAAGTGAACAAATTTCGCTTTGACACCGCGGCGTCCTGTAATTTAGTCGGGTTTCGGAAAACACAGCTCCCTTAAGTTACAAGGGGAGCGATGAAAAGAGGTCAATGCACTATAGAGCAAGACCAGCGGTTAGACGCGGCTACCGCCGCGTCTACCCACTGGCTTTTGCTGAAGTTGACGACACGCTTTTTTTTTGTTGCAAAAAGCTTTTTGAAAGACGGTTTTTGATATGAATTCGTCTCCCGCCAAAAACCCAAAGTTTGAATCTCCCGCCAAAAGGTACCTCTACCCAAATATTCAATCTCCCGCCAAAAGGTACCCCTACCCAAAGTTTGAATCTCCCGCCAAAAGGTACCCCTACCCAAAGTTTGAATCTCCCGCCAAAAGGAACCCCTACCCAAAGTTTGAATCTCCCGCCAAAAGGTACCTCTACCCAAATATTCAATCTCCCGCCAAAAGGTACCCCTACCCAAAGTTTGAATCTCCCGCCAAAAGGTACCCCTACCCAAAGTTTGAATCTCCCGCCAAAAGGAACCCCTACCCAAAGTTTGAATCTCCCGCCAAAATGTGCCCCTACCCAAAGTTTGAATCTCCCGCCAAAAGGTACCCCTACCCAAAGTTTGAATCTCCCGCCAAAAGGTGCCCCTACCCAAAGTTTGAATCTCCCGCCAAAAGGTGCCCCTACCCAAAGTTTGAATCTCCCGCCAAAAGGTACCCCTACCCAAAGTTTGAATCTCCCGCCAAAAGGTACCCCTACCCAAAGTTTGAATCTCCCGCCAAAAGGTGCCCCTACCCGAAGTTTGAATCTCCCGCCAAAAGGTACCCCTACCCAAAGTTTGAATCTCCCGCCAAAAGGTACCCCTACCCAAAGTTTGAATCTCCCGCCAAAAGGTACCCCTACCCAAAGTTTGAATCTTCCGCCAAAAGGTACCCCTACCCAAAGTTTGAATCTTCCGCCAAAAGGTACCCCTACCCAAAGTTTGAATCTCCCGCCAAAAGGTGCCCCTACCCAAAGTTTGAATCTCCCGCCAAAAGGTACCCCTACCCAAAGTTTGAATCTCCCGCCAAAAGGTACCCCTACCCAAAGTTTGAATCTCCCGCCAAAAGGTACCCCTACCCAAAGTTTGAATCTCCCGCCAAAAGGTACCCCTACCCAAAGTTTGAATCTCCCGCCAAAAGGTACCCCTACCCAAAGTTTGAATCTTCCGCCAAAAGGTACCCCTACCCAAAGTTTGAATCTCCCGCCAAAAGGTGCCCCTACCCAAAGTTTGAATCTCCCGCCAAAAGGTACCCCTACCCAAAGTTTGAATCTCCCGCCAAAAGGTGCCCCTACTCAAAGTTTGAATCTCCCGCCAAAAGGTACCCCTACCCAAAGTTTGAATCTCCCGCCAAAAGGTACCCCTACCCAAAGTTTGAATCTCCCGCCAAAAGGTACCCCTACCCAAAGTTTGAATCTCCCGCCAAAAGGTACCCCTACCCAAAGTTTGAATCTCCCGCCAAAAGGTGCCCCTACCCAAAGTTTGAATCTCCCGCCGAAAGTCGGCTCTAACCAAAGTTTGAATCTCCCGCCAAAAGGTACCCCTACCCAAAGTTTGAATCTCCCGCCAAAAGGTACCCCTACCCAAAGTTTGAATCTCCCGCCAAAAGGTACCCCTACCCAAAGTTTGAATCTCCCGCCAAAAGGTGCCCCTACCCAAAGTTTGAATCTCCCGCCGAAAGTCGGCTCTAACCAAAGTTTGAATCTCCCGCCAAAAGGAACCCCTACCCAAAGTTTGAATCTCCCGCCAAAAGGTACCCCTACCCAAAGTTTGAATCTCCCGCCAAAAGGTACCCCTACCCAAAGTTTGAATCTCCCGCCAAAAGGTGCCCCTACCCAAAGTTTGAATCTCCCGCCGAAAGGTGCCCCTACCCAAAGTTTGAATCTCCCGCCGAAAGTCGGCTCTAACCAAAGTTTGAATCTCCCGCCAAAAGGAACCCCTACCCAAAGTTTGAATCTCCCGCCAAAAGGTACCCCTACCCAAAGTTTGAATCTCCCGCCAAAAGGTACCCCTACCCAAAGTTTGAATCTCCCGCCAAAAGGTGCCCCTACCCAAAGTTTGAATCTCCCGCCGAAAGTCGGCTCTAACCAAAGTTTGAATCTCCCGCCAAAAGGTACCCCTACCCAAAGTTTGAATCTCCCGCCAAAAGGTACCCCTACCCAAAGTTTGAATCTCCCGCCAAAAGGTACCCCTACCCAAAGTTTGAATCTCCCGCCAAAAGGTGCCCCTACCCAAAGTTTGAATCTCCCGCCAAAAGGTGCCCCTACCCAAAGTTTGAATCTCCCGCCAAAAGGTACCCCTACCCAAAGTTTGAATCTCCCGCCAAAAGGTACCCCTACCCAAAGTTTGAATCTCCCGCCAAAAGGTGCCCCTACCCAAAGTTTGAATCTCCCGCCAAAAGGTACCCCTACCCAAAGTTTGAATCTCCCGCCAAAAGGTACCCCTACCCAAAGTTTGAATCTCCCGCCAAAAGGTGCCCCTACCCAAAGTTTGAATCTCCCGCCGAAAGGAACACCTGGAACGCCCCTCTCCCACTTTCTGGAACATTCCATCAGTTGTTGGGAGATTCCAGTTCATCTTTCGAGAAAAAAAAGGCGAGAGAGTGTGTGAAAGTGAGAGACGCAGACAAATATTCGTCTCTCTGTTTCTACCGTAACCCGAATGAATCGATAATTTCCGCTTACTGTAACTGTAGTACCCTGCCCACCTCTTAAAAATATCCCTTCTCCATGATCTCCCTATCCCCCCAACGGCAGCTGTAACTCCTTGAAAAAGTGAAGTTGCGAAATTCAGACTACCGTATCTACCGTAATCGTCGTACAACCTCTTAGATCTTTTGGTAATGACATTCCCCCACCCTAACAATGCTCCTATAAAAATTTGGAGTCAATCGGTTCGGTACGAAAAAGTGTCAAAAATGACCGTTTGTACTGTAGGTACCGTAATCCTACCGTAATCCCGACCAAAAATGTTATAGGGGTGAAGCGCTCTGAGACCCATAGGGCTATGCAAAATATCAGACCGATCGGTCCAAAGGCTGGAATGTTATTTCGGTTTTAGTGCGAGACATACAGAACTACTCAAATAGTATAGTAAAGATAACAGTGGCCAGTTCACCATCCGCAAAGGAACGATTGCATTCGTTGCTTCATCGGATCAGACTCCATGTTTTCGGATTTGACTTGCCCCATCCATGGTACACCCTCTTCGCCACACTTCCCACTCTGGTCGGCCCACCACATCCAATTCAAAAACTCGGCCTCTTTTGGCCTGACAACGTTCCTTTTCCCACACTCCACACTCTGAACTTACGGTCAGTTGACTGAAACCCACTTATCGATTTTCAGCTCGATGCATGTGCGACTCAAAAGGGGCGTGTCGTACACAGATCTATTTGATTGATAGAGGAAGGTGCGACTCAAAAGTGGTGTGGCGATTATGAAGAAAAGGGACGAAAATCGTGCAGCTCGTGCCGATCGGCGATTGTTCGTTTGTCTTCGCCCTGTCAATCTGAACTTCACGACCGTCGCCGACAAGACCACCTGTCTATGCTGCTCGGGGGCTAGAAGACGTTCCGCCGACCGGAATTCATACCATTCTCGGCGTCGTGAAGAAGTTTATTTGTTATGCTCTCGCGGCGGAAGCTCAAAAGCTTGACTGTAAGGATGTCGGGATCTCATCATCCGTCAAAGAGCAAAAGGAGCAGCAGCCAAATCAACCCACTTTGTTCCATCGAGCTTTTCGAGTTATTTCGCAACCTAAAACTAGCCTTTGTCATTATTCGGCGACTCTGGCTTTCCCGATCGGGCACGACACCATTTTCAACGTCGATAAAGCTAAGTGTTGTCATTTTGCTCCAGGGCGACGCACCCCGACGACTGAATGATCTCCACCCCGACGCTTTTTGTCGGGAGAAGGATGAAAAGTTGCGATATCAGGTGTTTATTAGAAGTTTGAGAAATATGAAGAATAAAAAGAAAGGTAAACATAATACGATGATCGGGAAGATCGACTCTGAGCAAGACGGAATCGCCGGTAACATCGAAGATGTACTCGCAGTTGTGGATCATGCCTTCATCTTCGGCACAGCCTTACTCTTCACGTGTCAGTTGAGTTCGGGATATTCGAGGATTCTCTTCCTCGCTCTCCGTTCCGCTTCGATCAGCACGTTGCGATCATTGTGTACCACAATTTTGCCTTGAGGCACTGATGCTGGCGGTGGCTGTTGCGTCGATGATGTACTCGCAGTTGTGGATGATCGTACGACACGCTCACAAGCAATCGATTCCGTCCTCGTCCGGCTTCGGCGTCATGCTGCGCGGCCAGTAGTTGTCCGAGTCGTAGTCGTACTCGTCTTGATCGTCTTCTTTGCGAACTCGACACGAGACGGTTGTTGCACGCCGGGTCACACTTCGGCGGGCACTCGATCGCATCGAGAACGTATCCGCATGTGTCCGAGTCCGATGAAAACCGGTTCGGACCTTTGCAATCCTCATTTTCGTTCAGAAACAGGTACGGTTTGATGCTGCCGGGCCGGAAGACACGAGCGGTTGGAGTTGTCTTGCAGACTTCCTTTTTCACTGGCTTGAAGCGATCAATCTTCCGGCTCTCTTCCAGGATGAGCGGCACCGCCTTCCTGTGCACGTGTCCTCGGGATATTCAAGACTTCTCCGCTGGGGACTCGGTCGTCGGCGCTCTTTGAAGGCGTTTCATGCATGTGACTGTGCCGCAGCTGCAAAATCATAGATCAGAAGTCAGAAATGGAAACTCTAAATGGGGAAACTCACAAGCAATCAATTCCGTCCTCGTCCGGCTTTGGCGCCATGCTGCGCGGCCAGTAGTTGTCCGATTCGTTGTCGTACTCGCCTCGGTCGTCTTCTTTGCGAACACGCTCACACGTGGGAGCAGCACCTCGGATTCTTTCCCGGCGACTGTAGACCTCGACGAACATCGCGTTTGGCTCGCACGAGTGGTTGAGGCGGAAGTGGTTGCCGATGTGCTAAGAGCCGATCGCCACCAGCGCGTTGATGTTTTGCTCGTCGGCCTCGTAGTTGTCCGAGCTGTCATTTCGGTGGCACTGGAGGTGGCGTTGATGGACTCCCATTGCCTTGAGGCACTGGTGCTGACGGTGGCGATTGCGATGAAGAAGGCGCTCGTCCTTGAACCTTTGGAAGGAGAACTTTCCTCGGACGTCCTCTTCCTCGCTTCGGTGGGACGACTGGGGCCAGCGGCGAACTCGCTCTTCTTTGGGCCACTTGAGTTCAAAAACTTCTCGGATCGGACGTTGTTTGTTCTTGTCTGATTACGATTACGGAGTCACATTCGGCTCCGGATATTGGAATGGGATCTAGATTAGATTCCCGGCTGAAAGTTTGATAAGATTCGTTGAACACTTTAATAATATGAAAATAAACTTACTACTAGAGAGAAAAAAAGGCGGGGGGGGGGGGGGTTACTGTAGAAAATAATTAAGTCGGGGAAGATGAAGTGGAAGAAGGCTGTCCAAGACTAGCCAGGTGAGGGGGGGGGGGGGGTAACTGTAGAAAATAATGAAGACCATGAAGACGAAAAAGTAGAAGAGGCCGTCAGAGGACAGCCATGAGGAAGATTGTGTATTAAGAAACTGGTTTAATCCTTATATCGTTTTGCTTGAAAATGGGCGGAGCGTCGAGAAGGGGGCAGGAGGTGACTTGCCTGTTGGGAAAGAAAAGGGAGTACCTGGCGATGTTCAGATCTGCCAATTTCGCACCACAATGGTCTGTGCAGTGGTATAGTGTGGTAGCCACGGTAATACAAATTTACTGCACATCTGTTCCCATTCTTCTCGAGAACGATGACAAAGTGAGAGAAAGAGGAAAGCGATGCTGAATGTATATTGATCCTCAGAAAAAAAATTGTATCACTTTCTCAACCACTATCGGAGTTTGTAGAAGCCGGACAGTGAGAGTAGTTAAAGGCACATACATTTTCACCAACATCGGGTTCGCCGTGACAGCGGCGGCCGTAATAACGTGATTCTACGGCGCTGCAATCCCCCTGCTCACCCTGGGGAAGCTTATTTCGTTCTAAAGAATAAAGATGATGGTCAAACAATTTCGTTGTCGGGAGCCAAAGACGGCCTATGATCAGGAAACAAACATGTCCAAAAAGAAAAGAGAAATAAACTCTAGGTAGCTGTATGTGAAAAAGCAGCGAACTTATTCATCTCCACAAGAAATTTTTAAAGAGTTGGTTTTGAAACACAATTTTCCGGTATAAAACTGTTGACCTGAAAGCTGACAGGGGAAGATAATTTGAAAACCAGGGATCCTCGATTCTTTCTGGAACTGTATCTACTACAAGCAAAGCTTTCATCCGCTTAGACCGATTTCCAAAACACTTTTCGAAAACTGGTTTCGGAATAGCCGATTAATAGTTAACAACAGTCATCACTACTTTCCAAATAATTGTGATTCTAGTGATCGAGTGAGGAGGAAAATTGGAAGAAAAGGTCGCAAAACCATCAACTATTTACCGGAAAAAAACCATTAATTGTACTCTGTTGTAGCGTGTTTTGTACTTCGTCATTGAAATCCTGTTAGACAATGAAATGGTGAATACTTTTTCAACGGTTCTATCATTCTCAATGTTGTTCCTAGAAAGAGAAACAATGAAGGGTTATTCGTTTTTTTTTTATTTTTGCAGCCGAAATCGTCTGTATATGAAGTTTTCTCCACTGCCGTTTCTCTGCTCTTTTGCTACCCCAATTTCCTATACAAGAACCAACCTTTAGTCAATAGTGATTTGCTCGCTCTCTTCTCGAAAACAATGGGAACAGATGCGCAGTAATTTTTTATTACGGTGATTACGACACTATACCACTGCACAGACCATTGTGGTGCAAAATTGGCAGATCTGAACGTCGCCAGGTCCTCCCTTTTCTTTCCCAACAGGAAAGTCACCTCCTGCCCCCTCTCGAAGCTCCGCCTATTTTCAAGCAAAACGATATAAGGATTAGACCAGTTTCTCACCACAAAATCTTCCTCATGGCTGTCCTCTGACGGCCTCTTCTACGTTTTCGTCTTCATGGTCTTCATATTTTCTACAGTAACCCCCTTTTCCGTTCCCCCTCACCTGGCTAGTCTTGGACGGCCTTCTTCCACTTCATCTTCCCCGACTTAATTATTTTCTACAGTAACCCCCCGCCATTCTTTTTTTTCTAGTAGTAAGTTTATTTTCATATTATTAAAGTGTTAAACGAATATTATCAAACTTTCAGCCGGGAATCTAATCTAGATCCCATTCCAATATCCGGAGCCGAATGTGACTCCGTAATCGTGATCCGACAAGAACAAACAACATACAATCCGAGTAATTTCGAAGTCAGACGCGCCTTCGCAATCAAGATCGCAATCAGAAGAAGGAGTCCGCCAATGCCACCACCAGTGCCACTGGACCAAGAGAAAGGTGCCTCTTTTCGAAGGACAAAAAAAGAACTGTCGCAGCTGCGTGCGGAGCTTTCATGAGACGTGCCGCGAAGTGCAGACGGTGGATAGGAAGGGCGTTCTCCCGGATCTCTACGAGATCTGCGCCATCAAAGAGGTGATCCGGTATGATGTACCGGTGATTGCCCTCTTTTCGAGAGACAAAAAGTTAGTTTTTTATCGTTGAATTCTATCACATTATCACATAATGTTTGCAGATTTTATTTGGGATTTGCTCGTGAGATGCACCTATTCCCCAGCGCCCACCGCCGTGACTCCCGATACGACGCGCTCGGCTACGTTCTGGTCAAGTGGCTGGACGGCAGGTGGACTTTAGTTCGTCAGAATGAACTCGTCCAGCTTAACAATGTCCACTTGGACTACCCAGGAGCTGATCAGGATCTCTGGCAGCTCATCCTGGAAGAGAGCCGAAAGATTGATCGCTTCAAGCCAGTGAAAAGGAAAGTCTGCAAGACAACTCCAACCGCTCGTGTCTTCCGCCCCGGCAGCATCAAACCGTACCTGTTTCTGAATGAAAATGAGGAGTGCCAAGGTCCGAACCGGTGCTCATCGGACTCGGACACATGCGGATACGTTTTCATCGATGCGATCGAGTACCCGTTGAAGTGTGACCCGGCGTGCAACAACCGTCTCGTGTCGAACCGGACGGTCAGTACAAAGATCCGCCTCGAGGTGACGGCCACCAAGGGCTATGGCGTGTTCGCCATGGAGCTTCATCACGTCAAACGTCTACTACAATGCACGATAGATTCGTCTCGAACACCTGTTCACACGCGATCCACACCGCCCGAAATCCGACCTCTACAACATCGAACTCTCGAACACCACGTTTGAATTCGTTCGGATGGCTTCACGATCAATGGAAGAGAGCATCATGTGTGAAGATTCGTGCTCAAGAAGAACGCAGAGAATCAGTTCACGCAAAGAGGACAGTCCTTCTCAGAGAACTCGAAGTTGTTCGCAGCGGAACACGAATCAACTAACATTAATACTAGCACCAAAAAACACTGGCTCGGCCATTTTTTGTTCATCTAGTCAGTTTGAGCTATGTACAATATTTGTATGTATACCTCTCTTTTTCTTCTTCATGTTTCTCAAAATTCGAATAAACACCTGTAATCGCAACTTGTCATCCTTCTCCCAATAATCTCATAGCCCAAATGAACGCACAAAAACGGATAGAACAGAAAGGCATACCGCGTTTTTCCGATTTATTGTCCGTTTCCTATGACGTCCCTACAATCCGCTGCTCCCGTTCCTGTGCAAGAGCGAGCACAGCTTCCGATGGACTCCGATACAGTTAGCGAAGATGAAGTAAGTCTCGATTCGTGCGAAAAAAAATTCTGTCCACCGAGGGACCCTCCCGATTTTGAGTTATAGGTGACCAGAATGAACCGAGCGGCTCCACCGCCGACAGCGGGCACTTCACCGCCTGTGGGCGGTTGCCTTGCATGAGTGCGGTGGCCGAGTGGCTCATGTGTTTGTCTGTTGGTTGGGGATCCCTGGTTCGGACTTTTGTAGTGGCATTCTTATTTCTTCTTGCCCTCGGAATGCGGACAAATAAACAGACACACAGACACACAGATATACCCCGGACGGTTTTTATTTATAAGGAAGATTTTCTCTGTTGAAATATGGCTGTCGCCGTGGTTCCGATCTTCTTCGTGGTCCCTGTCCCATCCGCCGTGATGGTTCTGATTTCGGCCGCCTCGGTTCCCGGGGTTTCGTCTGCCTCGGTTACCTCGGCCTTGATCATGATGATCTCCGCCTTGGTAACCTCGGTAACGGCCCCCTGGTTCCAACTTGACTGACCTCCTTGCGACCCGACGAAGTTCACCGCCTCCTTCGTCTCGAGTCGCTCGATCTTCTCGGTCAGTCTTGAGATGGCGGCAGCTATGTCGGTCGGACGGGACAAACCCCGCAACGACTCTTCTCTTCTCGCGAACGAGAGCCTCCTCAGTCGTTCGCGGTATTCCACGGCGGACGTGCAGGCGAATGTCGTCGTCCAGCCCATTGATGAACGCATTGATAAGCATTTCAGCTCTGGCGCTGGCGACGGCCGGATAGGCACGGTTGGCGAGCTCCTTGCAGGTCTGCAAGAAGACATCGATGCTTCTCCCGCGTCATCATGGCCAGCTCGGTCTTGACCAACACCTGCCTGTCCTCCGTGTGAATACGATCGCGTAGACTGTCGAGCAGTGGCTCCCAGTCGCCGGCACGGACTTCCGCGGGGATGGCATCATACGCGTCTCTGGCAACACCTGTGAGCAAGAGTGGAAGAATTCGTTTCCCTTGCTCAGTATCGTACCAGTGCGCATTCAAGTAATCGTTCAATGAACGTATAAATTAATGAAAAGACTTGGTACCATCGTACCTCGGGGTTGTCGTAAGCACTGGTCGCGCCTGATGTCCGGCGATAGGCTCAGCTCCGCGTTGTTCGGCCATCTTTTCCGCTGGTCGTGGCTTCTCCTCCGTGGCCTCCTTCTTGATCTTCTCGATCTTTTCGATCTTCTCGATCCTCTCGGCTGCGTTGCGGACTCCTTCTTGCAGCAAGGCTTCTCTTTCGAGCTGCTCCTTTGCTTCTTGCTCCTTCCTTGCTTCTCGTTCCTCTCGGTTCTTCTTGGTGACCTCGCGCCGTTCTCCTCGGATGTCCCGTTCGTGTGCTTGTTGCTGCTTTCGATTAGTTTTGACTAACTGAAGGCTAGCATGTGTCGGAGCCGAGTCAACAACTCCGATCTGATCTTTGTTATCTAAGTTGTTTATACGCTTCTAATCACCAGACAACCTGCGACTCTTATTACGCCCCCGGATCTAGACTCAGCCGCCGTCTAAGTTAGTGTAACATTACAACGCCATGACCCAGATTGCAACAACCTTCCTGTTATCCCTTCAGTTGTCCCTTCTGTCACCGAGCCAGCAAGTGCTCCACTTTCTTCCCTTCTCCCAACTCAATTGATTGTATTCTCATTATTATTCTACCAGCAATAAACCATTATTATATCTCCTTCATGCTTACCATCTTTACATGGTGCATCGGCCATCCCACGGACAGGACAAGGCCAGGTAAGTGTGAATTCTCCCATTACTCCGTTGCTTCAAGTTATTCATTCGTTCATTCTCATTGATAAGTATATTCTCTTGTTTATCCAAAATACAAATACTCACACAACTAACACACAAAATACTATTATATTGTCAATCATCTACGACTGATTCGGTTCTCAGTCGCCATACTCTCTGCCTTATATTCTCTATTATTAAAGCTCTCTGCCCTTTATCCTTACATTTTATTCTATACTCTCTCTGTTCCCCTTTCTTATACTCTGTTATCAACACTCAACTACTGCTATATTACACAGTCACCAAGCTCCTCTTCTCTTCCCCACCCCTTCTCTCTTCTTCAACCTTACTCCTTATTCCTTCACTGTCAATCTCAATTCATTACACTGTTCTCGTCGGCTACACGAGAACACTTCTTGCTCTTCCTTCTCCCTCCCTACCAGTCATCCTCCCTTTCCTCCTCCCCTCTCTTGCCTACGTGGCAGCCGACAAAGGCCGACGAAAAGTCTGAAAAATGCCGCTAACAAGCGTCCTACTCCAGGACATAACTGAGCAGAATGAGAGACTCAAGTCCATCACAGAAAAAAGTCTCCAAAAAGGAGCCGTCGAATTCTCACCACCTACTGAAGAAAGAGCAGACAACGAGCAAAAGTCACTTGAAGATTATACAGGTGAATTTGCAATAAATATTCTGACAGAAGAACTACTTCAGAAAGAAGTATATCAGAAGTACGATGAAAACACGAGAAACTTCCTCAAACATCTGTACGATACGACCCCGAATTCCACACTCGCGGAAGCAGCAACAGAGAGAGCTAACGAAATTACAGAAGACAGGCAAACAATCCTGAAAAAGTTGTACAAATGCCAAGATCATCTTCAGCTAAGACATGATCAACTCGTGAAACTATCCCAAAAATGTCTGGCACCGATCGAGACGCATACGATCAAACTGAAGGACAATCCCGAAGTATCAACCTTCATAACCAGTTCCGAAATAAAAGAAAAAGACGACTACCTCCAATAGAAGTCAAATGCCTATTCTGCAATTTTGACCATGAGTCTTCGGACTGTGAACACACCTCCTTGGAAGACCGCCTCTACAAATTCCGCACTCTGAAGATGTGCACGGTATGCCTGAAGCCGAGAACTACGACCCATCATCACACCGCAACATGCTTTGCCCTGAAAAGGGAAAGTACTAAATTGTGCCAAAACCCACTCTGCCAGTCAATGGGATTCGTGCACCACCAATTGCTGTGCCCAGAACAGAACAAGACAAGAATGGACAGAATGAGTTCTGTCTTCGCCATAATTCTAGAGTCACCACCAAAGTAAGCCAAGTTGAATCAGCAAACATGGGGTCGGGAGCGGGTAACGGCGGATTGCTCCAACCGACTTTCCGATGTCAGCCGTTTGTCAGCGATGACAAAAGTGTTACACAGATGACTGCCGTGGCCACTGACATCACATTCAAGATTGATTATCGCGATACTCTGGCCATAACTTGAAAGGTTGGGGAGGCACTGAGTGAGTTCATTCATCGCGTGTTTGTGGTGAATTCCAAGCGGTTATTAGTTGTCCCTTCTGTCACCGAGCCAGCAAGTGCTCCACTTTCTTCCCTTCTCCCAACTCAATTGATTGTATTCTCATTATTATTCTACTAGCATAGGTACTTGTAACTGTAGTTGTAGTACTGACTCCCTTACTATGGTTATGGGTTTACTTATTATTGTTTTCTTACTAGTGATTTTGGTTCTTACTGTTTGCTGTTTGATGACTTCACGATATTATGTTGTCACTGTGCAAACTCGTGGTAAAGAGAATTGACTCTAGACTATTTATTGATGAAAATTTACTAGCTATTAACTATTTATCGTTCGTTCGTTCCTTTATCGATGCCGTTAGGCTTGTATGCAGTCGTTCACTTCTATTTTCGTGGTGCTGGCTCGTCCAGGATGTCGTCATCCACGAGTGGAATCTTTGGTCTGTAATGGAACATGTATTCGTATGTTTGTTGATTCAACTTGGCTTACTTTGGTGGTGACTCTACAATTATGGCGAAGACAGAACTCATTCTGTTCATTCTTGTCTTGTTCTGTTCTGGGCACAGCAATTGGTGGTGCACGAATCCCATTGACTGGCAGAGTGGGTTTTGGCACAATTTAGTACTTTCCCTTTTCAGGGCAAAGCATGTTGCGGTGTGATGATGGGTCGTAGTTCTCGGCTTCAGGCATACCGTGCACATCTTCAGAGTGCGGAATTTGTAGAGGCGGTCTTCCAAGGAGGTGTGTTCACAGTCCGACGACTCATGGTCAAAATTGCAGAATAGGCATTTGACTTCTATTGGAGGTAGTCGTCTTTTTCTTTTATTTCGGAACTGGTTATGAAGGTTGATACTTCGGGATTGTCCTTCAGTTTGATCGTATGCGTCTCGATCGGTGCCAGACATTTTTGGGATAGTTTCACGAGTTGATCATGTCTTAGCTGAAGATGATCTTGGCATTTGTACAACTTTTTCAGGATTGTTTGCCTGTCTTCTGTAATTTCGTTAGCTCTCTCTGTTGCTGCTTCCGCGAGTGTGGAATTCGGGGTCGTATCGTACAGATGTTTGAGGAAGTTTCTCGTGTTTTCATCGTACTTCTGATATACTTCTTTCTGAAGTAGTTCTTCTGTCAGAATATTTATTGCAAATTCACCTGTATAATCTTCAAGTGACTTTTGCTCGTTGTCTGCTCTTTCTTCAGTAGGTGGTGAGAATTCGACGGCTCCTTTTTGGAGACTTTTTTCTGTGATGGACTTGAGTCTCTCATTCTGCTCAGTTATGTCCTGGAGTAGGTCGCTTGTTAGCGGCATTTTTCAGACTTTTCGTCGGCATTTGTCGGCTGCCACGTAGGCAAGAGAGGGGAGGAGGAAAGGGAGGATGACTGGTAGGGAGGGAGAAGGAAGAGCAAGAAGTGTTCTCGTGTAGCCGACGAGAACAGTGTAATGAATTGAGATTGACAGTGAAGGAATAAGGAGTAAGGTTGAAGAAGAGAGAAGGGGTGGGGAAGAGAAGAGGAGCTTGGTGACTGACTCGTCTTTGTACGTTTCGGTGTTTCGTGCATATCGCCGAAGTTTTTGATCCTTTTCCTTGAAGAAACTTCGTATCTATTATCGAACTTCATGGCAGACGTTCCCGCAGTGAAGCGACAGGGATTTCACAACGTTGGAATGACCCTGGAAACAATGCATTTGTTTCTATTGTCTTCTCAATATTCCTGTACACTTTTCGAGAAGATCGTCGTTTCAATTCACCGAACTTCTCATCTTCGATTAGTTACTGCTCGTTTTCGATCCATTTCGCTGAAAAGTTTTGGTTTTAAATGTATCTATCTCAATAATTAGGTTAAAAACAATAAGTTTACAAATAACGGGTAAAATTACAGAAAAAGAAACAAAAAAACTTAAAAAATAAGGAAGAAATCATGTAAAAATTTTGGTTTTCGCGGAAACGCGACTTTCCATGATGTCTGCAACTTTGCGTCACGGTGTTTGCTGAAAAATGTTCGAATACCGTTCGAGGAATTTCTCGAGGAATTCCTCGAGACGACTCTTTGTCTCGAGGAATTCCTCGAGAAATTCTTCGAAAAATTTTCGCCTCGAGGAATTTTTCGAGAAATTTCTCGAGACAACTCGTCGTCTCGTGAAAGTCTTCGAAAAATTTTTCGAGAAATATTCGAATATTTCGAGGAATTTTTCGAAGATTTTTCGAATACTGTCTCGAGAGCCCACACTTCCTGCGACTCTTATTACGCCCCCGGATCTTGACTCAGCCGCCGTCTAAGTTAGTGTAACATTACAACGCCATGACCCAGATTGCAACAACCTTCCTGTTATCCCTTCAGTTGTCCCTTCTGTCACCGAGCCAGCAAGTGCTCCACTTTCTTCCCTTCTCCCAACTCAATTGATTGTATTCTCATTATTATTCTACCAGCAATGAACCATTATTGTATCTCCTTCACGCTTACCATCTTTACAGCATGGGCGTCTCATACTACAGTGGATGGATGGGACTTTTCCCAAGCTGTCGAACAGCTGTTGGCACTCACGTTCCCAGCCGCTGGGGTCAACCGTATTTGCGTTTGCGGCAAGATCTCAGGATCTGTCATTCATCCTGGGATCTAGGCAATAAACCTGGTGTCATTCATTTCGAGATTTGCTCGATTGTGTCATAAATCTTCCCAGGAGACCGTCGGCCTGCTTGCTTATCCTCAAACGTGTCATAATCCAATCCATCTGCTCTAGTGTAATCCTTATTCTTAGTCGTGTACTGTAGGTCTTTTGACCTTGGTTCAGGCGATACGTGGGAAGGTGAGACATGCGATAATCAATACAAATGTTGCAACATGAGCGTCTGCTAACGCTTATAATAACCATCCAGGATAAATTACATTCAGAGATTTTTTTAAACAAAGACACGAGTGTACAAAAGGTACATCTCAAAGTGTGCTTTCTACTAACATTTAAACATTCTTCTGTGAAAAACTGAAATTTGCACGCGAATTTTGATAAACTACTACAGTAAGTAATGAATGAAATGCTTAATAGGGGAAGCTGTTTCGATAGCTATTTAGTGTGTCCTTAACAAAAACCGACCTCGGTCGCAATCCCAGACTCTCATGGCTAAATCACCACTTTCCCAAGAGCCTCTCAGTGAGCTAAAGCGACTAACTTGTACCTAGGGAGAGTTTATTGGTACAAGATCTCTGATGTCTCACCATCCTCCGGACCAACACCACACACAACTGGTCTTTCCTCATCCTTTCCTCCTGCGTCATCCTGTGAGCGTGGTCTAACGTCCTCCGTTCCGATAGCTCCTTGTTACAGTGCCCCGCCCACACGGACTGCTCCGCCACGCCGGCTGCTCATCTCGGAATATGTGAATTATGCTCCGCAAGCGGCGGCAAGCTCAAGAACTGTCGCAGCTGCGAGCTTTCATGAGGCGTGCCGCGCAGTGCAGACGGTGGATGGGAAGGCCGTTCTGCGCCATCAAAGAGGTGATCTAGTATGATGTACCGGTGATTGCCCTTTTTTCGAGAGACAAAAAGTTAGTTTGTTTATTGTTGAATTCTATCACATTATCACATAATTTTTTGCAGATTTTATTTGGGATTTGCTCGTGAAATGCACCTCTTCCCCAGCGCCCACCGCCGTGACTCCCGATACGACGCGCTCGGCTACGTTCCGGTCAAGTGGCTGGACGGCAGCATCCCAATTAAAATAAGTGAGTTCAGCGGCCCTTGAGAAAAACCACGAACTGTTCCTTATTTCAGATTTATGGTCGTGACGGAAATGCGACCGAGCGTTTCGTGGCGACGCCAGTCCGCTTGGAGACATGCAGCCGATGTCTCCAAGAGTTCTGGCTGAACGGCAAGCATCAGAGATGTCTGTTCCACGCCGGCCCGTCAACAGTGTCGGAGCATCCCATTCAAAAAAAGTGAGTTTAGCGGCCCATGAGAACAACCACGAACTGTTTCTTATTTCAGATTTATGATCGTGACGGAAATGCGACCGGGCATTTCGTGTATTGATGCCGCGCGAATTGGAAATATCGCGCGGTATATCAATCACAGTTGCGATCCCAACGCCGGATCGCACAATACCCGCATTTTCCAGAGAGCGGACGAAAAGAATGGCGCGAGCTGTATGGACCGCGCGCGTACGTCCGGGCACACCGAGCCATCGCGGCAGGCGAAGAAATCACATTTAACTATAAATGGGATGATTCGCCCTTGCTGCCGCGTTGTTGCTGCGGAACGCCGAACTGTACCGGCTACATGGGCGGTGTGCCCGTCGCCGTGACGGAAATGCGACCGTGCATTTCGTGGCGACACCAGTCCGCTTCCGTCGTCACACGTCATACGTCCATCTGTCACGTCCGTCACACGGACACCTGCCTCCCTATCGGAGCCAAGTTCCTCGAGGAGACATGCGAGATGGGGGATGGCAGCACGTGCAAAATGGAGATGCTTGTGTGCCCTGCCCACACTGACTGCTCCGCCACGCCGGCTGCTCATCTCGGAATGTGTGAATTCTGCTCCGAGAGAGGCGGCAAGCTCAAGAACTGTCGCAGCTGCGTGCGGAG
The DNA here is from genome assembly GCA_963570955.1 of Caenorhabditis afra. NCBI lineage: Eukaryota > Metazoa > Nematoda > Chromadorea > Rhabditida > Rhabditidae > Caenorhabditis > Caenorhabditis afra. Next base: position 1,313,100 of record OY751537.1, on the reverse strand, counting down.
CTTTCATGAGACGTGCCGCGAAGTGCAGACGGTGGATGGAAAGGCCGTTCTCCCGGATCTCTGCGAATTCTGCGCCATCAAAGAGGTGATCCGGTATGATGTACCGGTGATTGCCCTCTTTGCGAGGAACAAAAAGTTAGTTTTTTTTATCGTTGAATTCTATCACATTATCACATAATTTTTTGCAGATTTTATTTGGGATTTGCTCGTGAGATGCACCTATTCCCCAGCGCCCACCGCCGTGACTCCCGATACGACGCGCTCGGCTACGTTCCGGTCAAGTGGCTGGACGGCAGCTGGACATTAGTTCGTCAAAATGAACTCGTCCAGCTCAACAATGTGCACTTGGACGTGACGGAAATGCAATCGGGCATTTCGTGGACACGCCAGTCCGCTTGGAGACATGCAGCCGATGTCTCCAAGAGTTCTGGCTAAACGGCAAACATCAGAGATGTGTATTCCACGCCGGCCCATCGACGATGTGGGAACGCCGCATCTCGAATGCGACCTGGCATTTCGTGGATGCAAGAACATGCATCACAATTAGCCTTGCAGTTTTAAATAATGAATTCCGATTGTTTAATGTTTTTGGTGTTCAAAATCGAATAAATTATTTGTAATTAGAGAAAAAATCGAGCTTTCTACTACGCACGTCTTTTTCGCCGTTTTTGATGATTCGAACAGAAAATTTGAGATCATGAACATTGTCCCAAACGGGAACGAGGAAATGAAAAAATTTCACATTAACACCGGCCATTCGCAAAGAAACGACAGGATTCGTCGTTTCCTCAGATCAGACTTCATGTTTTCGGATTTGACTTGCCCCATCCATGGTACACCCTCTTCGCCACACTTCCCACTCTGGTCGGCCCACCACATCCAATTCAAAAACTCGGCCTCTTTTGGCCTGACAACGTTCCTTTTCCCACACTCCACACTCTGAACTTACGGTCAGTTGACTGAAACCCACTTATCGATTTTCAGCTCGATGCATAAATGTTTTTTTCCTTGTTGCGTTTTTTTCACATCTTTTTCATGAGTCCGAGAAGCTGATTGTAGTCTAAACCGTTTTCTTTGATCCGTAATCAAGAAGAAACCCCATATCATGGCAGATCTTTGAAAAATTGTGTTCTTTGGGGATCGTTGAAGAGAGCATCCGAAAAAAAAACCTTCGTAATGTTCAAACTACCCCCCTTTAACTTTTCTCAACTGATCCTGGCTTTTTGCCGGCTTGAAAATCTTCTGAAACCCTGAAAAACCTGAAAAAAAAGGTTTCTAGTTTAAAGGCGCATGCAATTTTCGACGAGAATATCTCGTAGCGAAAAGGGGGAGGGTGGGGTGGCTCTCTTCTTTTTCCGTACTATTTCTCTGCCTCTGACTTATCGATCTCGGTTTTGGTGAGTTTTTCATCGGATTTTCGCGTTTTTCTCGAGTTTCTAGCGTTACAATTTTCAGAAATGATCAAAATTACGATTTTTCATACATGGCAGTCAGAATGGGAACATTAAAAGTGGAAAAAACCTTCAGAAACATCAATTCGGAGTCAAAAATGGAATAAGGTGAGTAAAGTTGGTCCCGTTCGCTCAGGAGCTTGTTACTAGCTCACGGTTTCACGTTCAAAACCAAAAGTTTGGCCACATGAGATCTATCACACTGACGCATCGTCGATAACGAAATCGAGATTCAGGTCTTTCTACAACCTCATGAATGTCTCCGGAGCCTTTGAGAAGCTAAGCAACAGGAAGGAGGACCATTCCTGACACAAGGAAGGAGAACATGACCAACGGAAAACAGCTGGAGCATGAACTTGGCGCGAGGTGTGAAAACAGCGGATACTCTCAAAATCGGTTATTTCTGAGATTGTTTCAAATCTGGTAAATGGGAAACTGGTCTCTTCCGAAGAAAAGAAGACGTTCCTTGAAGCGAAGTGGACGGACTGCCGACCAGTCCTGCTGATTGGAATAAAGTCGACAGATCAGAAGACGATGAAGACGGAGCGAACCGAAGCTGACGAATGATGGAGAAACGATTGGAACCGGGAACGATGACCTGCAGTGTCGAAAGAAACGACATTCTCCTATTTGTTTTCCGCTCACGGACAAATTAACGACACCAGTGAGTAGGAGAATGAACAAGGAGCTTCAAAGTCAGTGTGCTCATCTCACTGAGATGAGTTTTATTGAGACGGTTTCAAGTGCGAATAAGTGTTCGTAACCGTATATTCACAGGTCAGTTCGTCAAGAAAACTTGACTAGGATTCTATCAGAGTTGCAAGATTGAGGGCCGGGCCGGGCCGGGCCGGAGAGTTCGGAAATCGGCCCGGCCCGCTCAAAAAAATTGCTCGATTTCATTCTTTCAGCAGCTCAGTCGTATGCAAATGGTTCCAAAACTTCATTTTTGAATAGTTTTCCGGTGATTACAATTGAAAATGGCCTTTTTGGTCAATTCAAAGCCATTTTGGCCTCCGGCGTCCATTCTGTGTAGTGAAATTGACTGAAGTTGCTTGAAAGACATTGTGAAACAAGCTTCTTTGCGTGAAAGTTTCATTTTCTGGAGTTTCAGAAGTGTGAGTGAGTCACCAGCGACAGAAAATTGTTCTTCATTGATTTTCTAGCAACTTCAGTCAATATCGGCGCACAGCTGATAACAAAAATCGCCGAAAAGGTCATATTTTGCGACATCATCCCAAAAATATACCTTTTCGAAACCAATTATTGATTTAGAAGTGACTACTGATAGGAAACTGGCGTTATCTTTTGAAAAAGGTGAAAAAATGGTTTAAAACCGGCACCGCTAGACGAAAACCTGTTTTGAAACAAATTTTTGTTTTTTTGCTCGGCCCGCTGCAACTCTGGATTCTACTTTCAATCGATTTAAATACTTTTTCAGTGAAGAGTTGAGACATTGTGCGTCTCGCCAAGAGGAAGACATCTGCCTACAGAAAATGGATGTTGCCGAAACTGTAGACGCTTAGGAAATGTGACAATACTGACATTCTTTTTTCCTGTAGCACACATTCCTGAAGCAACGCTGAGGGTAGGATTCTTGTCGTCTTCATCATCCGCAGGTCAGTTCGTGCTAAGCTTATATTCAAGTTCGCTTTCCCACCTAGCAGAACTGAATCGTTTCCCAATTATTGGTTTCAGACAAGTCATCGTCGTTTTGGGGCCCACTTTGCACCAAGAACGACTTGTTCGAAAATCTGACGAAGAAATGTCTCTTGACTGGAATTCGTTCAACTTGTCGTCTTCTTTGCTGGCATCGGTTTTCTGAGGACACAAACCATTTCAACGTGCGTCTCCTGTCTCCTGAATTCCCCGACGATCGAAAACTTCGTTGTAGATGGTGACGACAAGACTCTTTGATTTCGATTCGGATTCGGTTGCTGGGACGTCTTCCTGCTTCTTGTCTGCGAAAGGAAACGACTCAATCAAACTTCTCTTCAATGATTATCAATTGCGGACCTATGAAAAGCATTTTGCGTGGTCCGGCGCTTGCATTTCATTTACAGATTCTGAATTTGTCAAACTGATAAGCCGCGGTCACGGAAAACGATCTCAACAGATTTGTCTACCAAGAAGGGTCTGCTACGACTTTTCACAGATGAATGCGGTAGAAGTCTCGTCGATCACCCTGTGGTTTTCGATTGGGCGATACTTCTTCTGGGCAGAATAAGAAGACCCGGATTGATCGATGTTGAAAATGATGTTACCGATCGGAAAAGTGAAATTTGTCGAAAAATAACGAAGACGAACCGGACTTGCAGGCGCGCTTCCAGCCAACCTCCGGATTCGATGGTTCGGACCTGCTGTTCGTCTGTCCTGTCTGGCTTTGTAATTATTCGGCGACTTTGGCTTTCCCGATCGGTCACAACATCATTTTCAACGTCGGTAAAGCAAGGTGTTGTCATTCTGCTCCAGAGCGCACCGGGCTCTTTTTGTCGTCGATATTGCAAGCCACCCCGACGACTGAAAGATCCTCCACCTTGACGCTCTAACATGTCGCACCTACCTTTATCAATCAATTATATCTAGGTGCGACACGCCCCTTTGTTTCGCACCTTCTTTCATCAGTTTTTTATACAACCAAAGGGGCGTGTTGTACACAGATCTATTTGATTGATAAAGGAAGGTGCGACTCAAAAGGGGCGTGTCGATTATGAAGAAAAGGGCGGAAGAAAAGATGACGAAAATCGTGAAGCTCGTGCCGATCGGCGATTGTTCGTTTGTCTCCGCCCTCTCAATCTGAACTTCACGACCGTCGCCGACAAGACCACCTGTCTATGCTGCTCGGGGGCTAGAAGACGTTCCGCCGACCGGAATTCATACTATTCTCGGCGTCGTGAAGAAGTTTATTTTTCATGCTCTCGCGGCGGAAGCTCACAAGCTCGACTTTAAGGATGTCGGGATCGCATCATCCGTCAAAGAGCAAAAGAAGCAGCAGCCAAATCAACCCACTTTGTTCCATCGAGCTTTTCGAGTTATTTCGCAACCTAAAACTAGCCTTTGTCATTATTCGGCGACTCTGGCTTTCCCGATCGGGCACGACACCATTTTCAACGTCGATAAAGCTAAGTGTGGTCATTCTGCTCCAGGGCGACGCACCCCGACGACAGAAGGATCTCCACCTCGACATACTTTCAAGTCGCACCAATCAATCAGTTATATCTAGGTGCGACACACCTGAATTCCCATCAAGTTCTAAAATTATAGTTCTGAGCTCATTCCCTCAAAAACTATTAGAAAAACCGTTAGTTATCATTATTATTTTTTGTATCAAACACTTGGAGTGGCTGTAAAGAGGACCGTGTGAGATTGTGCGAGCCGATTTGGAAATCGATGAGCCCCGAGCCCTGCATCTCCATCGAGTGATGTCCGACTCCATTGACGCTTTGCGCCACGCACTGGTCGACCGAGATGGAGAAGAGAACGTGTTTCCGGACCTCCGGTTGAGATCGTGGATCCAGTTTCGACGAGTCCGGAGGCGAGGATGGGGACGTTTACGGTGAGCATCTGGGGTTTCTGGGTGACCGAATTCACAAGGTGTTGGTATGTCTCTTCCTCGGTCCACATGGTTCCGTTGTACAAGCCTCCGTATCTGCTCGTCGTTAGTGATTCGATTTGGCACGAGAGAGCCATTGGAAAGATTTTGTATGCCTTCCTGTTCTATCCGTTTTTGCGCGCTCTTTTGGACTATGAGATTGTCGGGAGAAGGATGAAAAGTTGCGATATCCGGTGTTTATTAGAAGTTTGAGAAATATGAAGAATAAAAAGAAAGGTAAACATAATACGATGACCGGGAAGATCCACTCTGAGCAGGACGGAATCGCCGGTCACATCGATGATGTACTCGCAGTTGTGGATCATGCCTTCATCTTCGGCACAGCTTTCCTCTTCACGTGTCCGTTGAGTTCGGGATATTCGAGGATTCTCTTCCTCGCTCTCCGTTCCGCTTCGATCAGCACATTGCGATCATTGTGTACCACAATTTTGCCTTGAGGCACTGATGCTGGCGGTGGCGGTTGCGTCGATGAACTTGCAGTTGTGGATGATCGTACGACACGCTCACAAGCAATCGATTCCGTCCTCGTCCGGCTTCGGCGCCATGCTGCGCGGCCAGTAGTTGTATCGTGTCGTTGTCGTACTCGCCTTGATCGTCTTCTTTGCGAACTCGACACGAGACGGTTGTTGCACGCCGGGTCACACTTCGGCGGGCACTCGATCGCATCGATAACGTATCCGCATTTGTCCGAGTCCGATGATCACCGGTTCGGACCTTGGCACTCCTCATTTTCATTCAGAAACAGGTACGGTTTGATGCTGCCGGGGCGGAAGACACGAGCGGTTGGAGTTGTCTTGCAGACTTTCTTTTTCATGTTGGATATGTTTTTAACATGCAGAAATTCTCGAACTTTCACTGCCCGATGACATTTAACACAACTTGTCATCTTCCCCAGCGGCAACAAGGACACATTATCGAAGACGAGTTTGGGTACAAACCGGAAAGGCTGAGACTGTCAGCCGCCATTCAAATCCTCGGGATCACTAAACAAATGATCCTCCAGGCGCTTTGAAAAAAGTGGGCAGCGCGAAATTCAATGAAGCCACTGATCTAAATGGTCTTTGTCGTTGATCTTTTGTTTTCCAATTACTCTCTTGAGAATCAACATTCACTTTTTTTTACATTTCTGGAAAACAATGGGAACAGATGGGCAGTGATTTTTTATTACGGTGAATACGACACTATACCACTGCACAGACCATTGTGGTGCGAAATTGGCAGATCTGAACGTCGCCAGGTCCTCCCTTTTCTTTCCCAACAGGAAAGTCACCTCCTTCCCCCCTTCTCGAAGCTCCGCCCATTTTCAAGCAAAACGATATAAGGATTTGACCAGTTTCTTAACACACAATCTTACTCATGGCTGTCCTCTGACGGCCTCTTCTACTTTTTCGTCTTCATGGTCTTCATTATTTTCTACAGTAACCCCCCCCCTCACCTGGCTAGTCTTGGACGGCCTTCTTCCACTTCATCTTCCCCGACTTAATTATTTTCTACAGTAACCCCCCGCCATTATTTTTTTTCTAGTAGTAAGTTTATTTTCATATTATTAAAGTGTTCAACGAATCTTATCAAACTTTCAGCCGGGAATCTAATCTAGATCCCATTCCAATATCCGGAGCCGAATGTGACTCCGTAATCGTGATCCGACAAGAACAAACAACATACAATCCGAGTAGTTTCGAAGTCAGACGCGCCTTCGCAATCAAGATCGCAATCAGAAGACGGAGTCCGCCAATGCCACCACCAGTGCCACTGGACCAAGAGAGAGGCGCAACTAAAATGGCCCAACAAAGAGCGAGTCCGCCGCTGGCCCCAGTTGTGCCACTGAAGCAAGAAAGAGGACGTTCGAGAAAAATTTCGCTTCCAGTGGTTCAAGGACGAGCGCCTTGTTTGTCGCAATCGCCACCGTCAGCATCAGTGCCTCAAGGCAATGGAAGACCATCAACGCCACTTCCAGTGCTACCGAAACGCGGAAGAGGAAGTCCGCGAAAGAATACGCTGCCAGCTACTCCGTGAGTCAACGACTCGGACAACTAAAGGCCGCGCAGCATGGCGCCAAAGCCGGACGAGGACGGAATCGATTGCTTGTGAGTTTCCCTATTTAGAGTTTCCAATTCTGACTTCTGATCTATGATTTTGCAGCTGCGGCACAGTCACCTTCCCAGAGCGCCGACGACCGCGTCCCCAGCGCCCAGAAAGTGTCGAAGACATCCGCTTCCAGCTACACCGCGAGTCACGTTGAACGGGTGCGGCGAGGACGAAAACGACTCCGAAGTACACCGTAAGTCTTTGGGAGAGAAAGAAAAGACAGGTAGAGTGTTCATTTTCAGTTCACGCCGTGCTCGATCGTGTCTTGCGATTATCCACAACTGCGAGTACATAATCGACGGAACCGCCACCGCCAGCATCAGTGACTCAGGGCAAAGTTGTGGCACATAATGATCGCAACGTGCTGATCGACGCGGAACGGAGAGCAACGAAAAGAATCCTCGAATATCTTGAACTCAACAGACACGTGAACAGGAAGGCGGTGCCGCTCATCCTGGAAGAGAGCCGGAAGATTGATCGCTTCAAGCCAGTGAAAAAGGAAGTCTGCAAGACAGCTCCAACCGCTCGTGTCTTCCGCCCCGGCAGCATCAAACCGTACCTGTTTCTGAATGAAAATGAGGAGTGCCAAGGTCCAAACCGGTGTTCATCGGACTCGGACACATGCGGATACTTTCTCGATGCGATCGAGTGCCCGCCGAAGTGTGACCCGGCGTGCAACAACCGTCTCGTGTCGAACCGGACGGTCAGTACAAAGATCCGCCTCGAGATGACCGCCACCAAGGGCTATGGCGTGTTCGCCACGGAGCTTCATCACGTCAAACGTCTACTACAATGCACGATAGGTTCGTCTCGAACACCTGTTCACACGCGATCCACACCGCCCGAAATACGACCTCTACAACATCGAACTCTCGAACACCACGTGTGAATTTGTTTGGATGGCTTCACGATCCATGGAAGATAGCATCATGGGGAAGATTCGTGCTCAAGAAGAACGCAGAGAATCAGTTCACGCAAAGAGGACAGTCCTTCTCAGAGAACTCGAAGTTGTTCACAGCGGAACACGAATCAACTAACATAAATACTAGCACCAAAAAACACTGGATGGGCCATTTTTTGTTCATCTAGTCAGTTTGATAGCTATGTACAATATTTGTATGTATACCTCTCTTTTTCTTCTTCATGTTTCTCAAACTTCTAATAAACAACTGATATCGCAACTTTTCATTCTTCTCCCAATAATCTCATAGCCCAAATGAGCGCACAAAAACGGATAGAACAGGAAGGCATACCGCGGTTTTCCGATTTATTGTCCGTTTCCCATGGCGTCACCACAATCCGCTGCTCCCGTTCCTGTGCAAGAGCGAGCACAGCTTTCGATGGACTCCGATACAGTCAGCAAAGATGAAGAGAGTCTCGATTCGTGCGAAAAAAAAGTCTGGTATTACTGTTACAGGGCCCGCCAGCCAAAAGACTGCGAACAGAGTCGGATCGATTCCGACGACCTCCATCCAATTCTCGACGCGGGGGCTTCGAGCCGCTTTTTTTGTAAGCGGAGCAAAAATTGCTGACTTCGACCGGAACGGAATCGATAATGAGTTTGGGGGCAAACTAAAAAAACTTTATTTGGAAATGGCTACAAATGGTCTATGCACTAGATTCTGAGAAATGAAAGTAATGTTATGCAATCACTTTTCTTAGATGTATTTCAAACATTCCACAATGACCGGATTACTGAACCTAATAAAATTGCTATAATTGTGTACTACTACGCGAGAAAGAGATTTCAAGAAACGTCCGAGGGATCAGCCTTAGTGGTGTCTCACGGAATGTTGTTGGCGGCGTCGAGAACGAATCAATTCAATTTTTTCCAGCGTCAATTGCTGGAAGTTCTCTCCTCGCAGAATAACCCGAATCGCAATGTCCTCGAGATCGGAAGCTGATTGCAGAATGTTGTCGATCCACAGACGGGCTTTCTGAAAGTCGATGTTTTTTTTGCGAAATGTCCAAAATGAAAGCAAACCGCGCGATACGGTTTCGAAGCGGAAACGATGATCTCATTGTGGAAGCGAATCAAGTGCGAAAGGATCATCGTCTCAATTTCGGGGTTTGTCTGAAAAAAAATTTCATACTATAACTTCAATTGAAAAAGAAACTTACCACTTTTTTGGCGAGACATTCCAAGCCTTGAAGTTTTCGCTTAGCCTTTTCAACTTCTTTTTTGGTGACCAGTGGCTTTGGCGGTTCGGGAAGCGAGAAAGACGTGAACGGCGCCATTGAGATTATAAGCTTATCGCGGAAAGTAGAGATCGTTATACGGTTTGCGAATGAGGACTCCAATGGCCTCTTCCGCCCCGTCCGTGTAGCCTGCTCCTGGGAAGTGATGCGACCCCTCAATTGATGGTTCTCATGTTGCCACACATATCGATTTCTGGGAGCGCCACTACACATCGTACACTACAACAAAAGAACGAATAAAAAACGTTCCAACTAAAACAAACTGGCTATTAAAGACTGCCGCAATATTCATCAACGCTCTAATTTTGGAAAAAATGTTTGAAAAACCCACCGGAGGGACCCTTCCGATTTTGAGTTTTAGGTGATTTTCTCTGTAGAAATACCAATTCCAGTACTTAACTGAGCTACCAGTTGTAAAAAAATTGATGTGAAAGTTCAATTTTTTTGAGAGAGAATCTTGTTTCGTTGTCTCGCTGAGGCCCTGAAAGGCTCGCAAGTTTTAGCACTGATACACGAGTTTTCTGACTGCTTGCAAAAGTAAGCACTCGACAATGCCATAGAAATCGCTACAATATTCTGAACATGACCAGCCAATTTAGAACTGTTTTGATGAATTTTTGCCCTCACGTTTTCTGGAGGTCTTCTGTGTCTTCAAAGTATTCTAGACTAAAAAACAGACAACGTTATTACATTCGCTATGAAATTCTGCACAAGAAAAGTCAAATCAGAACTGTTTCAATGACTTTTTCCCCCCTACGTCTTCCGGAAGTCTTCTGAATGCGTTGACGCCTTCAAGGTATTCTGAAAGTTCAAACCGACAATGCCATTGAATTTGCTTTGAAATTCTGAACAAGAACAGTCAATTTGAAACTGTTTTGACGAACTTTTGCTCTAACGTCTTCTGGTGGTCATCTGAAAAAATCGACGTCTTCAAAGTCTTCTGAATCAAAAAACTGACAACGCCATTCAATCCGTCTTAAAATTCTGAGCAGATTCATATAAATACTTCCCTAGTTATCATCAAAATGAGCCATTTTAGCCCCCTCAAAAGGGACCATCAAAACCTTTCAGCTTAAATATGCCCTGGGCTCCGCTCCCAAACAGGGGCGTGTGGTGTAGTGGTAACACACTCAGTTGATAACCCGTCGTTGGAGGGTTCAAAAAAGTCTATACTAACCTTGTGCCGTACCTTGTTCACTAACCCCAACAACTGAGAACCGCGAGTTCGAATCCCGCCACGTCCAATAATCTTTTTTCTTATTATAGTAGGACCCCCTGACACCGTATAAGCACATTTTCTAGACCCCCTCTCCAGGTTCGGTTCCGGGTGATCGTCGATTTCGTCCTAGCGTTCTGATTTTTTTACACGAGATCATTTAAGACTTGAATAGATTTTTGTCAATAAAATTAGTCACAAAAAGTGACTAACGGGTCGGTTAGACCCCCCTGACTAGTCGAAAATCGAAAATTTCGCAAAATTTCGATATGTATATGAATCGACGCAGAATTTTACGGCGAACAAAAAAATGATGTTGGATTCTATTGCGCTTCTGAACGTTTAATACATAAAAATAGACTAAATTCTGCAGCAAAATATCAGTAAATTGAATTTCATGCAAAGAGTGTTCGGAATAAAAACGTGCAAATCTAAAGATATGTCTTCACCAGGATGGACGAAGCGGCTCCGCCGCCGACAGCGCGCACTTCACCGCCCTGTAGGTGGTTGCGTTTGGATAGGTCCGCTGGCCGAGTGGCTCGTGTTTGTCTGTTGGGTGGGGGTCCCTGGTTCGGAGTTTTGTGGTGGCATTCTTATTTCTTCTTGCCCTCGAAATGCGGACAGATAAACAGACAGACAGACACACAGATATACCCCTCACGGTTTTTATTAATAAGGAAGAAGATTCTTTTGAAATTTTGATGTTTACCGTCTTGCCCGAAAACATTGTTTTGCCCCAAGTGGTCACCATTTCCGACCTAATTAACAAACACCGTTGCGTTGAGTACCCACGTCGTATAACGGGGTCACATGACACATTTTCTTTGCGAGAAGACTGTCGAGGGGCGGTCACCTCTTGTTGACCTCTCTTCTTCGCACTACATATCCCATTCGAAGGTCTACCGAACTGAACGATGGTTCTGGTCAGATGTGTCCCACCGATCAATGGAAAGTCGTCGTGTCCTCTTTGCGGTACAACAAAAAAGTGAGTTTAGCGGCCCATGAGAACAAACACGAACTGTTTCTTATTTCAGATTTATGTTCGTGACGGAAATGCGACCGGGCATTTCGTGTATTGATGCCGCGCGAATTGGAAATATCGCGCGGTATATCAATCACAGTTGCGATCCCAACGCCGGATCGCACAATACCCGCATCTTCCAGAGAGCGGACGAAAAGAATGGCGTGGAGCTGTATGAACAGGGCGCGTACGTCCGGGCACACCGAGCCATCGCGGCAGGCGAAGAAATCACATTTAACTATAAATGGGAGGATTCGCCCTTGCTGCCGCGCTGTTGCTGCGGAACGCCGAACTGCACCGGCTACATGGGCGGTGTGCCCGTCGACGTGACGGAAATGCGCACGGGCATTTCGTGGTCACGCCAGTCCGCTTGGAGACATGCAGGCGATGTCTCCAAGAGTTCTGGCTCAACGGCAAACATCAAACATGTATGTTCCACGCCGGCCTGTCAACAGTGTGGGAGCATCCCTATAAAAAAGTGAGTTCAGCAGCCCTTGAGAACCACCACGAACTGTTCCTTATTTCAGATTTATGGTCGTGACGGAAATGCGAACGAGCGTTTCGTGGCGACGCCAGTCCGCTTGGAGACATGCAGGCGATGTCTCCAAGAGTTCTGGCTCAACGGCAAACATCAAACATGTATGTTCCACGCCGGCCTGTCAACAGTGTGGGAGCATCCCTATAAAAAAAAGTGAGTTCAGTGGCCCATGAGAACAACCACGAACTGTTCCTTATTTCAGATAAATGGTCGTGACGGAAATGCGACCGAGCGTTTCGTGGTGCATTCCACACGGACACCTGCCTCCCTATTGGAGCAAAGTTCCTCGAGGTGACATGCGAGATGGGGGATGGCAGCACGTGCAAAATGGAGATGCTTGTGTGCCCCGCCCACACGGACTGCTCCGCCACGCCGGCTGCTCATCTCGGAATATGTGGATTCTGCTCCGAGAGCGGCGGCAAGCTCAAGAACTGTCGCAGCTGCGTGTGGAGCTTTCATGAGGCGTGCCGCGAAGTGCAGACGGTGGATGGGAAGGCCGTTCTCCCGGATCTCTGCGAATTCTGCGCCATCAAAGAGGTGATCCAGTATGATGTACCGGTGATTGCCCTCTTTTCGAGGAACAAAAAGTTAGTTTTTTTTATCGTTGAATTCTATCACATTATCACATAATTTTTTGCAGATTTTATTTGGGATTTGCTCGTGAGATGCACCTCTTCCCCAGCGCCCACCGCCGTGACTCCCGATACGACGCGCTCGGTTACGTTCCGGTCGAGTGGCTGGACGGCAGCATCCCAATCAAAAAAAGTGAGTTTAGCGGCCCATGAGAACAACCACGAACAGTTTCTTATTTCAGATTTATGATCGTGACGGAAATGCGATCGGGCATTTCGTGGTTCCGCCAGTCCGCTTGGAGACATGCAGCCGATGTCTCCAAAAGTTCTGGCTGAACGGCAAGTATCAGAGATGTCTGTTCCACGCCGGCCCATCGACGATGTGGGAACGCCGCATCTCGAATGCGACCTGGCACTTCGTGGATGCAAGAACATGCATCACGCTGTCCCTTGTCGCCCAACCCAGCAAGGAGACATCAGCGACTAGGATCCTGTTGGTTTTCACCAAGCATTGTATTTTGGCCACAAATAGCCTTGCAGTTTAAATTATGAATTCCGATTGTTTAATGTTTTTGGTGTTCAAAACTGAATAAATTATTTGTAAATAGAGAAAAAATCGAGCTTTCTACTACGTACGTCTATTTTGCCGTTTTTGATGATTCGAACGTCAGAAAATTCGAAAAAAAAGGATTAATCTGCACCATCGAGATTCTGAAATGAAACAACATCTAGATCATGATCATTGTCCCAGACAGGAACGAGGAAGTGAACAAATTTCGATTTGACACCGCGGCGTCCTGTAATTTAGTCGGGTTTCGGAAAACACAGCTCCCTTAAGTTACAAGGGGAGCGATGAAAAGAGGTCAATGCACTATAGAGCAAGGTAACAGTGGCTAGCTCACCATCCGCAAAGGAACGATAGCATTCGTTGCTTCATAGGATCAGACTCCATGTTTTCGGATTTGACTCGCCCCATCTATGGTACACCCTCTTCGCCTTCGGCTCGATGCATAAATGTTTTTTCTCCTTGTTGCGTTTTTTCCACATCTTTTTCATGAGTAGGTGTCCGAGAAGCCGATTGTAGTCTAAACCGTTTTTCTTCATCCGTAATCAAGAAGAAACCCCATATCATGGCAGATCTTTGAAAAATTGTGTTCTTTGGTGGTCGTTGAAGAGAGCATCCGAAAAAAAAATTCGTAATGTTCAAACTACCCCCCTTTAACTTTTCTCAACGGATTCTGGCTTTTTGCCGGCTTGGAAATCTTGTAAAACCCTCAAATACCTGAAAAAAGTTTCTAGTTTAAAGGCGCATGCAATTTTCGACGGGAATATTTCGTAGCGAAAAGGGGGAGGGTGGGGTGGCTCTCTTCTTTTTCCGTACTATTTCTCTGCCTCTGACTTATCGATCTCGGTTTTTGTGAGTTTTTCATCGGATTTTCGCGTTTTTCTCGAGTTTCTTGCGTTACAATTTTCAGAAATGATCAAAATTACGATTTTTCATACATGGCAGTCAGAATGGGAACATGAAAAGTGGAAAAAACCTTCAGAAACATCAATTCGGTGTCAAAAATGGAATAAGGTGAGTAACTTTTGCCCCGTTCGTTTGAAGGTTGTGTCGTTGCTCAGGAGCTTTTAGTAGCTCATAGTTTCACGTTCAAAATCAAAAGTTTGACCACATGACATCTATCAAACCTACGCATCGTCGATAACGAAAAGCGAGATTCAGGTCTTTCTGCGACCTCATGATTGTCACGGGAGGCTTTGAGAATCTAAGCAACAGGAAGGAGGACAATTCCTGACACAAGGAAGGAGAACATGACCAACGGAAAACAGCTGGAGCATGAACTTGGCGCGAGGTGTGAAAACAGCGGATACTCTCAAAATCGACTTCAGAGATTGTTACAGATCTGGTGAATAGGAAACTGGTTTCTTTCGTAGAAAACAAGACTTTCCCTGAAGCGAAGTGGACGGACTGTGGACTAGTCCTGCTGTTTGGAAAATAATCGACCAATCAGAAGACGATGAAGACGGAGCGCAGCGAAGCTGACGAATGATGGAGAAATGCTTGTAACCGGAAACGATGACTAGCAGTGTCGAAAAAAACGACATTCTCCTATTTGTTTTCCGCTCACGGACAAATTAACGACACCAGTGAGTAGAAGAATGAACAAGGAGCCTCAAAGTCAAGTGTGCTCATCTCACTGAGATGAGTTCTATTGAGACTAGAACACGTTTCTGAAGCAACGTCGAGGGTTGGATTCTTGTCGTCTTCATCATCCGCCGTCAGTTCGTGCTAAGCTAAGATTCAAGCTTTCTCTCCCACCTAGCAGAACTGAATCGTTTCCCAATTATTGGTTTCAGAAAAGTTATCGACGTTTTGGGTCCCACTTTGCACCAAGAACGACTTGTTGGAACATCTGGCGAAGAAACGTCTCTTGACTGGAATTCGTTCAACTTATCGTCTTCTTTGCTGGCATCGGTTTGCTGAGGACACAAAACATTTCAACGTGCGTCTTCTGTATCCTGAATTCCCCGACGATCAAAAACTTCATTGAAGACGGCGACGACGAGATTCTCTGATTCGGATTCGGATTCGGTTGCTCAGTCATCTTCCTGCTTCTTTTCTGCGGAGTGGAAACGACCCAATCAAACTTCGCTTCAATTATTATCAATGATCCGGACCTATAAAAAGCATTGTGCGTGGTCCGACGCTTGCATTTCGTCCACAGATTCTGAATTTGTGAAACAGAGAAGCAGCGGTCACGGAAGACGAACTCAACAGATTTGTCTACCAAGAATGATCTGCTACGAAGTGATGCTCCTGGGAAGTGACGCGACTCCTCAATTGATGGTTCGCATGTGTCGATTATATCGATTTCTGGGAGCGCCACTACACATTGTGCAATACAACAAATGAACGAAAAAAAATGTTTTAACTAAAACAAACTGGCTATTGAAGACTGCCGCACTATTCATCAACGCTCTAATTTTGAAAACAATTTTTGAAAAATCCACCGGAGAGACTCTTCCGATTTTTAGTTTTAGGTGCCGCACGGCACCCAGTGGCAGGATTTTTGCAATGGAATTGACTCGAAATGATTTTTACCGTTAAAAAATATCAGATTTTTTTTTGTATTTTCTCTGTAGAAATACCAATTCCCGTCCTTAACTGAGCTACCAGTTTTAAAAAATACATGTGAAAGTTCAACTTTCTGAAGAGGGAGTTCTATTGCGTTGTCTCGCTGAGGCCCTGAATGGCTCGCAAGTTTTAGCACTGATACACGAGCTTTTCTGGATTCTTGCAAAAGTAAGCACTCAACAATGCCATAGAAATCGCTACAAAATTCTGAAT
The DNA here is from genome assembly GCA_963570955.1 of Caenorhabditis afra. Classification (NCBI taxonomy): domain Eukaryota; kingdom Metazoa; phylum Nematoda; class Chromadorea; order Rhabditida; family Rhabditidae; genus Caenorhabditis; species Caenorhabditis afra. The sequence continues at coordinate 1,297,053 of OY751537.1, read as the reverse complement.
ATGACCAGTCAATTTGGAACTGTTTTGATGAATGTTTGCGCTAACGTCTTCTGGAGGTCTTCTGTATTGACGCCTTCAAAGTATTCTAGCCTAAAAAACAGACAACGCCATTGAATTCACTATGAAATTCTGCACAAGAAAAGTCAAATCAGAAATGTTTTAATGACTTTTTCCCCCCTACGTCTTCCGGAAGTCTTCTGAATGCGTTGACGCCTTCAAGGTATTCTGAAAGTTCAAACCGACAATGCCATTGAATTTGCTTTGAAATTCTGAACAAGAACAGTCAATTTGAAACTGTTTTGACGAACTTTTGCTCTAACGTCTTCTGGTGGTCATCTGAAAAAATCGACGTCTTCAAAGTCTTCTGAATCAAAAAACTGACGACGCCATTCAATCCGTCTTAAAATTCTGAGCAGATTCATATAAATACTTGCCTAGTTATCATCAAAATGAGCCATTTTAGCCCCCTCAAAAGGGACCATCGAAACCATTCAGCTTAAATATGCCCTGGGCTCCGCTCCCAAACAGGGGCGTGTGGTGTAGTGGTAACACGCTCAGTTGTAACCCAGCGAAGCAATGAGCTTGAGCTTTGAACTATACTAACCCTCAAATGGCTTACACTAACCCCCACAACTGAGAACCGCGAGTTCGAGTCCCGCCACGTCCAATGAATTTTTTTCTTATTATGGTATGACCCCCCTGGCACCGTCTGAGCACCCTTTCTAGACCCCCCTCCAGGTTCGATTCCGGGTGATCGTCGATTTCGTCCTAGCTTTCTGATTTTTTTAGACAAGATCATTTATGACTTGAATAGATTTTTGTCAATAAAATTAGTCACAAAAAGTGACTAACGGGTCTGTTAGACCCCCCTGACTAGTCGAAAATTGAAAATTTCGCGAAATTTCGATATGTATATGAATCGACGCAGAATTTTACGGCGAACAAAAAAGTTTTATGGCATGATGGTCGAAAACGTCATTTAGAGGGACAAAAGTGAGTAAAGATTACTAATCATATTTTTCGTTTCTGAATCCGACCACAACTGGTCGCAGAAACCAAAAGACACTGTTTCATAAAAAGGACGGAATCACCGGTTTCTTCTTGTTACCGACAGGTCCAGTCTTAATAAGAAGAGTCCATGGAAGCTATTTGGAAATGGAATACTCACTGCGCATCTGTATTTTCGTTTTTGAAGCTCGCGTATGACTAGCCGGATCGCTTCTCCGATGACCGTCTGATATTCGACGTGAACATAGGCCGGACACGATGAGTATGGGCGGAGGTCGGTTTCAGGTCCCGTGTACAACTCGGTCATTTGACACACATTAGAATTTTCACTCCTTCTCGGCAGCTTCAAAAGCTGTCTTTCCGTCGTTGAGAATGTTCCTGCTTCCGTAAAGCGGGTCCATTTGTTGACGAGCGCCATCTTCTTCATCTCAATTCCTATCGACACACTAGTCTCGGCCAAATTATCCATATCGGCGCATGAAACGATGGAGATCGTTACTTTCAGTTGAATTGCTCCAGAATCAGCAGGAAGACGTCATTTGGGAAGGAATCGATGTCTGAAAGTGACAAATTTGGTGATATTTTGTTTGAAAACGTGTTTCGAGACGCATTTATTGTCGATTTTTCGGCGGGCAGTTTGAGATGTGCCCGGACAAACAAATATTTTTTAGCACATTTTTCCCTTTTTTTTGGGATTTTTAACTGAAAATTGCGTGCAAAAATCATAATTCCCATAAAAAATTCGTTTTTTTTCAGTTTTTATCATTTTTGACAGAGTTGCAAGATTGAGGGCCGGGCCGGAGAATTCTGAAATCGGCCCGGCCCGGGCCGGCCCGGCCCGCTAAATAAAGTTGCTTGATTTCATTCTTTCAGCAGCTCAATCGTATGTAAATGGTTCCAAAACTTCATTTTTGAATAGTTTTCCGGTGATTACAATTGAAAATGGCCTTTTTGGTCAATTCAAAGTCATTTTCGCCTCCGGCGTCCATTCTGTGTACTGAAATTGACTGAAGTTGCTTGAAAGACATTGTGAAACAAGCTTCTTTGCGTGAAAGTTCCATTTTCTGGAGTATCAGAAGTGTGAGTGAGTCAGAAGTGACAGAAAATAGTTCCTCGACGATTTTCTAGCAACTCCAGTCAATATCGGCGCACAGGTGATGACAAAAATCGCCGAAAAGGTCATATTTTGCGACATCATCCCAAAAATATACCTTTTCGAAACCAATTATTAATTTAGAAGTGACTACTGACAGGAAATACTTAGAATTGGCGTTATCTTTTGAAAAAGGTGAAAAAATGGTTCAAAACCGGCACCGCTAGACGAAAACCTGTTTTGAAACAAATTTTTGTTTTTTTGCTCGGCCCGCGGGCCGGGCCGGGCCGGGCCGGGCCGGGCCGACTTTCGAATTCAGGCGGGCCGGGCCGGGCCGGGCTGGAAAATTTCAATTCGGGCCGGGCCGGGCCGGGCCGGCCCGGCCCGCTGCAACTCTGATTTTTGATACAAAAACATGAATTTCAGCGGTCAAATAAGCACTTTGCAATTTTCAATGACATTCCGGGCCTGCGATCCGTCCTGACCCTGATCGGCCAGAACCCTCAGTTTTCAGTTGCGTAAAAATTTGAAATCCTCTTCCATCTCGTACTTCTTCTCGTACTGCAGTCCGAAAGTCTTGATTTATCATTGCGGTCTTCATTCGTCAAGATCTGCGTGCACTTCTGCGAGTTTGACGTGTCGGCGTCGTTTGCGTCCTCGAGCGAATTCCGTTCAGTTTCGGCGTCATCGACATCGAGCACTTCTTGTTCAGGTCGTCCATCTGCATGAATTCAAACCACGTCGTGATGGCGTCGATGATGCCAACGTTGCCGGCCGTCTTCGAGAACTTATCATTGTCGGAAAGCTCTGCAAAATGAATACATTCGAATTTTATTCGAAATTTGAGGTCTTTGTGACAAAACTCGTCAAACGAAAGCTCCCAGCAAAAGTCGATAAATTCTGCTTTAATGGGGCAAAGTCACCATTGACTGCAATTTTTTTGCAAACAGCCGAATCAGATTCAGATACTAGCAAGGAATTGTCCATTTATCGTCAGTTTCGATTTTTTTCCTTAGGAGAAACCGATGGAAAGTGAAAAAAAATGAAAGACATGCTATTTTAAAACTACTTTTTCGCGAGAAAAATCTGAAAATAGCGAAGTTCCATGTAGAAAAGTCGAAAAATCATTTTGAAAACCCGCGGTTTATGCAAAAAGTCCGTGCGGTGTCTGCACACTTGGCATCATTTCTGACGACATTTTGCCTCCTCCCCGAGAAAAAACATTATTTTTCTCAAGGAAACTCCCGGCGAGCAAAGTTAATCACGTATTTCCAGAGAGATGAGCTACAAATCTGTCCATAGGTGATTTTTTGGTGGTTTCTATCGCGAAATTGGTCATTCACACGCTCAAGTGCGAAAATCGATAATTTATCTTTTTTGTTGGTGGCACAAATTCAACTGTACCTGCGTTTCTTGTTCCAAACCGCATCGGCTTTTAGTCGAGAAATCAGCAATTTTCCGTCCATTCGTCCAATCGAACATGATCCGCTTTCGAGATTTTCAGATCCTGAGACGACCAACGTCTTCGCGGCGACTCTTTCCGCCTTTGACAACTCAACTCGATTGCATGCCGTCATCGTCTTCTTCGCGGTTTTTAGTCAAGAATCTTCTGAACTGACTTCTCCGCTCTTGTTGTGGTCCACGGCGAGAAAGGGTCGGTGCAATGTTGTAATTGTCTTGTTCTGAAAATTGATACGAGGTTTTCTGGGTGGTGACCAGGCTTGGTCGGAACCGGAATTTTTCGGTTCCGAGTTCCGACTCGCAATTCCGACTTTTTCGGGTCGGAACTTTCGGAACCGACTTAAGATTCCGACTTTTTTAGGTCGGAACTTTCGGAACCGACTTGAGATTCCGACTTTTTTAGGTCGGAACTTTCGGAACCGACTTGAGATTCCGACTTTTTTAGGTCGGAACTTTCGGAATCGACTTGAGATTCCGACTTTTTTGGGTCGGAACTTTCGGAACTTTCGGAACTTATCGGAATCGCCTATTTAAAACCATTTTCGCCTCAAATCACACTTTTTCTTGATAAAATATTCGATTTTAGTTCCGAAGTTCCGACTTTTTGGTTCCGAAGTTCCGAAAAGTTCCGACTTTTTGGTTCCGAAGTTCCGAAAAGTTCCGACTTTTGAGTTCCGAAATTCCGAATTTTTTTCGGAACTTTTCGGAACAATTCCGAATTAAAAAAAAACGCTTCGGAACGGAATTCGGAATTGTTCCGATTTTCAAAAATATTTCCGGAACGGAATTCGGAACCGTTCCGATTTTCAAAAATCTCTTCGGAACGGAATTCGGAACCGTTCCGATTTTCAAAAATCTCTTCGGAACGGAATTCGGAACCGTTCCGAGTCGGAATAATTCCGAAAAGTTCCGGTCGGAATGTTCCGATCGGAACGGTTCCGACCAAGCCTGGTGGTGACTACGAATACTTCTCCGAACAGGTCTCCAATATTTTTCAAGAAGGTTTCGATTACTAAATGCTCACCATTTTCATCAAATGTTGTCGGCAACTCGAATTTCGTGCAAAACTGGCGGTTTTTGTGGCAAAAATGGTCAAGCGTATGCTCAAGTGCGAATATCGATAATTTCTCTTTTCTGTTGCCTCAAATGCAACTCTAGCTACCAACATTTTCGACCATCAGAACTTCTCGCTGTCGGAAAACTCTGCAAGTCAAATACATTCGAGTTTGTTCGAAATTTGAGGTTTTTGTGACGGAATTTGTCAAAGGAACACTCCGTGCGAAAATCAATAACGTTTTTCTTTCGGCACAAACTTTCGGCACAAGCTAGTTTCGATTCCTAAGAGCTCACCAGTTTCGACAAATGTTGACGGAAACGGCTGGCTCGGCGGCCCCGACGACATTCGACGTCGACGTCGTCAGCTACCTGCTTCATATCGCCATCATGAATGTCAAGGCAGCTGCGAAGTTGGCGGCGATGGTGTTGAAGACGAGAAGGTCAAGCTTCATTCTTCACTTCATACACGTTCTGTTGAATCCGAGACTGTCGGAAAGCTCTGAAAAATGAATAGGTTCGATCTTTGAGCGAATTCGGCGATTTTTGTTGCGAAATTCGTCAAACAAACCTTTCTTGCAACAATATGAAATTTCTTAATTTTGCTGGCGCAAATTCAACTCTACCTGCGTTTCTCGCAAAAAGCCACATCAAATGACAGCCGAGAGTTAACGAATTTTCAGTCCGTTTGTCTGAAGTTGAATGAATCCCGTCGAAGCAGTCTTGTCGCTTGTCCACCTTCTTCTTCGAGAACGCCATCTCGGCGACGATGTCGATTTTCCGTGTTCATTCACTACTTCGAGTACTCGGGCATCTTTTCCCTGGCTCCTCGACATTGTTGCGCCGAATGCGTGACGGTCAGAAATGGCAAATGAAATTCAGGACGAGGCCCTTCATGTGCGATCCGTCCTGAACCTGATCGGCCCGAATCCTCAGTTTTCCGTAACACAACGATTTGAAATTGCCCCCCGTCTCGTACTTCGTCTTGTACTGCAGTCCGAAAGTCTTTATTGATCAATGCGGTCTCCCCTCGTCAGAATCAGCGTGCACTTCTGTGATATTGCGTGTCGGCGTCGTTTGAGAGGTTCAGAATTCCCTTCAGCGTTTGATGTCTAAGCCATCCAGCACGCCTTGTTCAGATCTTCCATCTGTTTGAGTCCAAATCATGTCATGACGACGTCGGTGATGCCAACATTGCCGGCCGTCAAAACTTCTCGTTGTCGGACAGCTCTGCAAAATAAATACATTCGAGTTTTGTCCGAAGTTCGAGGTTTTTACGACGAAACTTGTTAAACGAACGCTCCGAGCGAAAGTCGATGATTTCTCGTGTCTATGGCACAAAGTCAGTTTTACCTGTGTTTTGTTTTTGCAAAAGACCGCATCAGATCCTCGTACAATCAATACATAGTCCTTTCATTTGTTAAGAATCGAATTAATCCCGTGGAACCATCAGAAATAGTTCCAATGACGGATTTTGAGTGTATCGCGCTGTTTTTCTGAAAGAAATCGATGAAAAGTGATAAAAATGAAACAGACGCAATTTTTAAACAACTTTTTTGCGAGAAAAGTCTGAAAATAGCGCAGTTCCACGTAGAAAAGTCGAAAAATCATTTTGAAAACCCGCGCTGTACGCAAAAAGTCCGTGCGGTGTCTGCCTTGGCATTATTTCCGACGACATTTTGCCTTCAGACTTCCTTCTTCGCGTTGAAAAACAATATTTTTCTCAATGAAACTTCGGTGAAGCAGAACTATTCACGTATTTTCAGAGATATGAGCTACCAATCTTTCCATAGGTGGTTTTTTCAGCGTTTTTTGTGACGAAATTGGTCATTCACACGCTCATATGCGAAAATCGATAATTTTTTATTGGCACAATTTCAACTGTACTTGCGTTTCTCGTATAAAACCGCCTCAGCTCTTAGTCGAGAAATCAGCAATTGTCAGGCTATTTGTTCATTGGAACACGGAAAATAACCCCGATGTCCCGGTTAGAAGCCGTCGACGAGGCACGGAATCGAGCGCTCGTTGTCGAAACTCGAGAAGGGCGACAGCTCGTAATCGATGAAATCTTTGAACGAAAACTGAAGAACGTCCATGTTGTAGAGATGAGCCCCTGTCGCTTTTGTTGAGTGTCTTCCTGCATCCAAAGCGTCAGCCAGTCTTTTCGCTTGTTCACCTTCTCCTCCGAGAACGCCATTTCGGCAGCGGAGCTGTTGGGGGCATCGACGTTTTTGAAGCGAATGCGCTGACGGAGCACTTTGAAAAAGTATTATTCTGCCTTTTTCGACGTCGAAGCACCCAGTCGCATGAAGTACTTGATCCAGCCGTCCGTGTTCATCAACCACTTCGGCTACTCGGGAAGCGAGAAGAACGACACCTCCTCTTTGCCCGCGGTGGCTCCTCGACAAAGTTGAGCTGAATCAGAGACGGACAGAAGTCGTGGACGAGGTTGATGAAGAAGCCCTTGCTGTGCGATCCCTCCTGACCCTGATCGACCCCCACCATCAGTTTGTCGAAGCGCAGCGATTTGAAGGTGTCCTTTATCTCGTCCTTTTCCTTGTACTACACTCCCAGAATCTGGTTCATTGCGGTGATTTCTGCATTATCAGCCACCTGCTTCATGTTGCCGTTCTGCACGTCGAGATGCTTTCCGAAAAGCTGAGTCACGCAGTACTTGTCACGTCCGACGACTGGCAATCCCGAGACGCCAAATGCCTTCACAGTCTCTTTCCTTCAGAATTATCGTGCACACCTGCGAGTTTCGCGTGCATACGTTGTTGGCGTCTTCGAACTTCGTAATTTCTTTCAGTTTCGCCGTCTTTGTCTGTAAACACTTGTTTTTCAGATTGTCAATCTGCCTGAATTGCACCCACTTCAGGATGGCGTCGATGATGCCGATGTTGCCGGCCGCCTTTGAGATTTACAGTCCTAAGCCGACCAAGATCTTCGCAGGGTCTCCTTTCGCCTTCGGGAACTTTTCGCTGAGATGGGTGAATGAAGTTCAGGACGTGGCCCTTCATGTGCGCACCGTCCTGAACTTGATCGGCCCGAACCCTCAGTTTTCCGTTGTGCAACAATTTTTTTCTTCTTGTACTGCAGTCCGAAAGTCTTTACTTCTTGTTCCGTTCGTCCATCTCCATGCATTCAAACCACGTCATGACGGCGTCGGTGATGCCAACGTGTGCGGCCGTTTTCTAGAACTTCTCGTTGTCGGAAAGCTCTGCAAAATGAATAAATTCGAATTTTGTTCGAAAATTGAGATCTTTGTGAAGAAATTCGTCAAACGAACGCTCCGTCATCGGAAATCGTTCCGATGACGGCTTATCTGGGTTTCGATTCATTTCCCTAGGAGAAATCGATGGAAAATCGAAAAATGAAAGACATGTAACTTTAAAACACTTTTTCCCGAGAAAAACCAAAAATTGCCAAGTTTCATGTAAAAAAACTTGGAAAGTCATTTTTCAAACCCGCGGTTTATGCAAAAAGTCCGTGCGGTGTCTGCACACTTGGCACCATTTCTGACGACATTTTGCCTCCTCCCCGAAAAAAAACATTATTTTTTTCAAGGAAACTCCCGGCGAACAGAAATATTCACGTATTTTCAGAGAGATGAACTACCAATGTGTCCATAGGTGTTTTTTGGTGGTTTCTATCGCGAAATTGGTCACACGCTCAAGTGCGAAAACCGATAATTTATCTTTTTTGTTGGCACAAATTCAACTGTACCTGCGTTTTTTATGAAACCACATCTAAGCCTAGTCGAGAAACAGCCAAGTGTCCGTCCATTCGTCCAGTCGAACATGAGCCCCCGCCGCATAGGTGAGTGTTTTCCTGCATCAGAAGCATCAGCCAAGGGAATGCGATGACGGAGAACTTTGAAGAAGTACTCTTTTGCCTCTTTTGACGTCGATATATATAGTCTCTTGTAGTACTTGATCCAGATGTCCGTGTTCATCAATCACTCCGACAACTCGGGAAGCGAGAAGAATGACAACTCCTCTTTGCCCGCGGTGACTTCTCAACAAAATTGCGCAGAATCAGAGACGGACAGAAGTCGTGGATGAGGTTGATGACGAAGCCCTCAATGTTCGATCCGCCCTCACCCTGACCGCTCATCGCCATCAGTTTCTCGTACTGCAGCGATTTGAAGTCGTCTACAAACTTTTGCATTGACTACGGCCGCCTTCGAAATTTTCAGATCGTGAGACGACCAACGTCTTCGGGTCGACTCCTTCCGGCTTCGACAATTCAACTTCTCGCTGAGATTGCACGCCGTCATCGTCTTCTTTGCGGCTTCTCGTCAAGAATTTTCTGAATTGACTTCTCCGCTTTTGTGGTGGTCCACGAAAAAAAGGGTTGGCACAATGTCGCAATTGTCTTGTTCTCAACACTGATACGAAGTTTTCTGGGTGGTAGCTACTGACACTGCTCGAAACACGTCTCCGATAGTTTCCGAGCAAGGCTCAATTCGTCAGAGGTAACCATTTTCTTCAAATGTAAACGGCAACGACTGCTTAGACGACAGTGGCAGCTGTGGTGTTGAAGACGACGGGGTCACTTTCAATTCTCCATCTTCTGCTTGTGAAATCCAATGGAAGACCGTCAGAAAGCTCCTGAAAAAGAATATTTTCGGATTTTGTGCCAAACTGGCGGTTTTTGTGGCGTAATTCGTCAAACGAACACTCCGTGCGAAAATCAATATTTTTTTCTTTTGACAAAAATTCAATTGTACCTGTGTTTTGTGCAAAAACCCGTCCTCAAACTTCGGAATTCCCTTCGACGTGCGATGTCTACGCCTTGGAGCACTTCTTGCATCGTCCATCTGTTTGAATCCAAATCACATCCTGACGACGTCGGTGATGCCAACGTTGCCGGCCGTCAGAACTTCTCGTTGTCGGAAAACTCTGCAAAATGAATACATTCGAATTTTGTTCGAAATTTGAGAAAATCTCCATCAGAATCACCGTTCACATCTGCGAGTGTCGCGTGCATCAATTGCTGACGGCAACTGCTGCGAAATTGGCGGCGCTGGTGTTGAAGACGAAAGGGCCACGCTTCATTCTTCACTTCCCACACGTTCTGTTGAATCCGAGACTGTCGGAAAGCTCTGAAAAATGAATAGGTTCGATCTTTGAGCGAATTCGGCGATTTTTGTTGCGAAATTCGTCAAACAAACCTTTCTTGCAACAATATAAAATTTCTTAATTTTGCTGGCGCAAATTCAACTCTACCTGCGTTTTTCGCAAAAAGCCACGTCAAATGACAGCCGAGAGTTAACGAATTTTTAGTCCGTTCGTCTAAAGTTGAATGAATCTCGTCGAAGCAGTCTTGTCGCTTGTCCACCTTCTTCTTCGAGAACGCCATCTCGGCGACAATGTCGATTTTCCGTGTTCATTCACTACTTCGAGTCGGGCATTTTTTCCCTGGCTCCTCGACACGAATAGGTTCTGTGGTGAATGAAGTTCATTACGAGGCCCTTCATGTGCGGGCCGTCCTGAACCTGATCGGCCCGAATCCTCAGTTTTCCGTAACACAACGATTTGAAATTGCCCCCCCCCGTCTCGTACTTCGTCTCGTACTGCAATCCGAAAGTCTTTATTGATCAATGCGGTCTCCCCTCGTCAGAATCAGCGTGCACTTCTGTGATATTGCGTGTCGGCGTCGTTTGAGAGGTTCAGAATTCCCTTCAGCGTTTGATGTCTAAGCCATCCAGCACGCCTTGTTCAGATCTTTCATCTGTTTGAGTCCGAACCATGTCATGACGACGTCGGTGATGCCAACGTTGCCGGCCGTCAAAACTTCTCGTTGTCGGACAGCTCTGCAAAATAAATACATTCGAGTTTTGTCCGAAGTTTGAGGTTTTTACGACGAAACCTGTTAAACGAACGCTCCGAGCGAAATTCGATGATTTCTCGTGTCTATGGCACAAAGTCAGTTTTACCTGTGTTTTGTTTTTGCAAAAGACCGCATCAGATCCTCGTACAATCAATACATAGTCCTTTCATTTGTTGAGAATCGAATTAATCCCGTGGAACCATCAGAAATAGTTCCAATGACGGATTTCGAGTGTTTCGCGCCGTTTTTCTGAAAGAAATCGATGAAAAGTGATAAAAATGAGACAGACGCAATTTTTAAACAACTTTTTTGCGAGAAAAGTCTGAAAATAGCGCAATTCCACGTAGAAAAGTCGAAAAATCATTTTGAAAACCCGCGCTGTACGCAAAAAGTCCGTGCGGTGTCTGCACACACGGCATTAATTCTGACGACATTCTGCCTTCGGACTTCCTACTTCGCGATGAAAAATAATATTTTTCACAATGAAACTCCGGGAAAGCAGAACTATTCACGTATTTCCAGAGAGATGAGCTACCAATATGTCTATAGGTGATTTTTTTGGCGTTTTCTATGACGAAATTGGTCATTAACACGCTCATATGCGAAAATCGATAATTTTTTGTTGGCACAAATTAAACTGTACCTGCGTTTTTCGTATGAAACCGCATCAGCTCTTAGTCGAGAAATCAGCAATTGTCAGGCTATTTTTTTCAGTGGAACACGGACAGTACACAAAATTTCCCGGTTAGAAGCCGTCGACGAGGCACGGAATCGGGCGCTTGCTGTCGAGATTCGAGAAGGGCGACAGCTCGTAATCGATGAAATCTTTGAACGATAACTGAAGAATGTCCATGTTGTAGAGCCCGCCGGTGAGCCCCTGGCGCTTTCGTTGAGTGTCTTCCTGCATCCAAAGCGTCAGCCAGTCTTTTCGACGTCGAAGCACCCAGTCTCTTGAAGTACTTGATTCAGCCATCCATGTTCATCAACCCATTCGGCTACTCGGGGAGCGAGAAGAACGACACCTCCTCTTTGCCCGCGGTGGCTCCTCGGCAAAGTTGAGCTGAATCAGAGATGGACAGAAGTCGTGGATGAGGTTGACAGTCCTAAGCCGACCAAGATCTTCGCGGGGTTTCCTTTCGCCTTCGGGAACTTTTCGCTGAGATGGGTGAATAAAGTTCAGGACGTGGCCCTTCATGTGCGATCCGTCCTGAACTTGATCGGCCCGAACCCTCAGTTTTCCGTAGCGCAACAATTTGTTTCTTCTTGTACTGCAATCCGACAGTCTTTATTGATCATTGCGGTCTCCCCTCGTCCAAATCTGCGTGCACATCTGCGAGTTTGGCGTGTCGGCGTTGTTTGCGTCGTCGAGCGAATTCCCTTCAGTTTCGGCGTCTTCGACTTCGAGCACTTCTTGTTCAGGTCGTCCATCTGCATGAATCCAAACCACGTCATGACGGCGTCGGTGATGCCAACGTTGCCGGCCATTTTCGAGAACTTCTCGTCGTCGGAAAGCTCTGCAAAATGAATACATTGGAATTTTGTTCAAAATTTGAGGTCTTTGTGAAGAAATTCGTTGAACGAACGTTCCGAACAAAAATCGATAATTTATCTGCCATATTGGGGCAAAGTCAGTTTTACCTGAGTTTCTTTTGCGAACAGACGAACCAGATTCAAGTACTAACAACGAATTGTCTCTTCCGCGTCAGAAACTGAGACAATTCAGTTGCCCCATCGGAAATCGTTCCGATTACTGTTTTTGTGGGTTTCGATTCATTTCCCTATGAGAAATCGATGGAAAGTGAAAAAAAGAAAGAAATACAATTTTGAAACTACTTTTTCGCGAGAAAAACCTGTAAATAGCGAAGTTCCACGTAGAAGTTTCGGAGTTCCCTTCGGCGCTCGATGTCTACGCCTTCGAGCACGCCTCGCTCACATCCTCCATCTGCCTGAATCCAAACCACGTAATGACGGCGTCGGTGATGCTGATGTTGCCGGCCGTCATTACATCTCGTTGTCGGAAAGCTCTGCAAGACAAACACATTTGAATTTTGTTCGAAGTTTGAGGTTTTTGTGGCGGAAATTGTCAAACGAACACTTCGTCCGAACATCGATAATTTCTCTACTCTATTGGCACAAAGTCAGTACTACCTGCTTGATTTTCGCAAAAAGACCTCATCAGATCCAGGTACTTTCAACGAATAGTCCCTTCGTTTGTCAAGAATCGAATGGATCCCGTCTAACCATCGGAAATCGTTCCAGCGACTGATTTTGTGGGTTTCGCGTCATTTTCCTGGAAGAAATCGATGAAAGAGGATAAAAAATGAAACACATGCAGTTTTTAAACAACTTTTTCGCAAGAAAAGTCGAAAAATAGCGAAGTTTCACGTAAAAAAGTCGAAAAACCATTTTGAAAACCCGCGCTGTACGCAAAAAGTCCGTGCGGTGTCTGCACACTTGGCATTATTTCTGACGACATTTCGCCTTTAGACTTCCTCCTTCGCGATGAAAAACAATATTTTTCTCAATGAAACTCCGAACGAACAGAATTATTCACGTGTTTTCAGAGAATTGAGCTACAAATGTGTCCAAAAGTGATTTTTTGGCGGTTTCTATGGCGAAATTGGTCATTCACACGCTCATTTGCAAAAAACGATAATTTTTTTGTTGGCACAAATTCAACTGTACCTGCGTTTCTCGTATGAAACCGCATAAGCTCCTAGTCGAGAAATCAGCAATTCTCAGGCTATTGTTTCAGTGGAACACGGACAGTACCCCCGATTTCCCGGTTAGAAGCCGTCGACGAGAGACGGAATCGGGCGCTCGTTGTCGAGATTTGAGAAGAGCATTAGCTTGCGCATGACGAAATCTTTGAACAAAACCCAAAAAATGTCCGTGTTGTAGATTCTCCTCGTTTCCTGCATCCAAAGCGTCAGCCAGTCTTTTCGCTTTTCCACCTTCTTCTTCGAGAACGAGACTTGGAGGGAATGCGACGAGTGAGCATTTCGGAGAAGTACTTTTTCGCCTCTTTCGACGTCGAAGTACCGAGTTTCTTGTTGTTCTTGATTCAGCTGTCGGTGTTCATTCTCAACTTCGAGTACTCGAGAAGCGAGAAGAACGACACCTCCTCTTTTCCGAGGTGGCTTTGACCATCGGCGTGATGAAATCCACTGACCGAGTGACCGCCCGAAGCAGTCCAGTTCCTTATCGGCTGACAGTTCCGAGAGGGCCAACGTCTTTGCAGAATTTCACTCTGTTAGGATCAGCGTGCACATCTGCGAGTGTCGCGTGCTTCAATTGTTGACGGCAAAGGATGCGGCGACGACGCTGACGACACTGGCAACAATGGTGTTAAAGACAAAGGGATCATGTTCAATTCTCCACTTATCGCTAAGGTGGTTGAATCCGAGACTGTCTGTAGGTCTGCAAAATGAATTGATTCTTCCTTCAATATTTTGTCACATTCGTAAAACGAACCCTCCATGCAAAAATCAATAAGTGACGGTTTTTCAGGTTCATCCACCGCTCCCAATACTGGAGCATTTTTTTTCCTTGGTGGCACCTCGACAATGTTGCGCCGAATGAGTGACAATCAGAAATGTTCGATGAAGCCCATGACGAGGCCCTTGATGTGCGATTCATCATCACTCTGATCGGCCAGAACCCTCAGTTTTCCGTAGGGCAACAATTTGAAGCCGCCCTCCGTCTCGTACTTCTTCGCCGTCTTCTTCGCCGCTTCTCGTCAAGAACTTTCTGAATTGATTTCTTCGCTTTTGTTGTGGTCCACGAAGAAGTCGTCGACGGCCACCTGCTTCATATCGCCGTTCTGTATGTCGAGACGTTTTCCAAAAAGCTGTAACATGCCGTACTTGTCGCATCCGACGACCGACAGTTTCGAGAGTGCCAACGTCCTTGCAGAGTCTTCTACCATCAGAATCAGCGTGCATATCTGCGAGTTTTGCGTGTATTAATTGTTGACAGCAACGGCTGTGAAATGGGCGGCGATGGTGTTGAAGACGAGAAGGTCAAGCTTCATTCTCCACCTCCCACAGGTTCAATTGAATCCGAGGCTGTCGGAAAGCTCTGCAAAATGAAAATATTCGAATTTCGAGCGAATTTGGCGATTTTTGTTGTGAAAAACGAACCCTTCTTGCAAAAATCAATAATTTCTTAATGTTGCTGGCGAAAATTCAACGTTACCTGCGTTTTTCACAAAAGCCGCATAAGATGCCAGTCAAGAATCAACAAATTGTCAGTCCATTCGTCTTAAGTTGAATCAATCCCGTCGAACGCGGCACCTTCCGCTTTCCCGGTTAGAAGTCGTCGACAAGGCAAGAGATTGGGCTCTCGTTGCCAAGATTCATTTACAATATCCTTGACCAACATCTGAAGAATACACATCCAACGCTTCAGCCAGTCTTTTCGCTTGTCCACCTTCTTCTTCGAGTTCATTCAATACTTCAAGTTCTCGGGCATTTTTCCCCTGGCTCCTCGACATTGTTGCGCAGAATGTGTGACGGTCAGAATTGGTGAATGAAGTTTTTGACGGGGCTCTTGATGTGCCAACCGTCCAGCCATTGACCAAAACTCTCAGTTTTCCGTAGCATAACAATTTGGTCTTGTACTGCAGTCCGAAAGTCTTTATTGATCAATGCGGTCTCCCTCCGTCAGAATCAGCGTGAACGTTTGCGAGTTTTGCGTGTCGGCGTCGTTTGAGTCCTCCAGTTTCGGAGTTCCCTTCGGCGCTCGATGTCTACGCCTTCGAGCACGCCTCGTTCACATCCTCCATCTGCCGGAATCCAACCCACGTCATGACGGCGTCGGTGATGCTGATGTTGCCGGCCGTCATTACATCTCGTTGTCGAAAAGCTCTGCAAGACAAACACATTTGAATTTTGTTCGAAGTTTGAGGTTTTTGTGGCGGAAATTGTCAAACGAACACTTCGTCCGAACATCGATAATTTCTCTACTCTATTGGCACAAAGTCAGTACTACCTGCTTGATTTTCGCAAAAAGACCTCATCAGATCCAGGTACTTTCAACGAATAGTCCCTTCGTTTGTCAAGAATCGAATGGATCCCGTCTAACCATCGGAAATCGTTCCAGAGACTGATTTTGTGGGTTTCGCGTCATTTTCCTGGAAGAAATCGATGAAAAAGGATAAAAAATGAAACACATGCAGTTTTTAAACAACTTTTTCGCAAGAAAAGTCGAAAAATAGCGAAGTTTCACGTAGAAAAGTCGAAAAACCATTTTGAAAACCCGCGCTGTACGCAAAAAGTCCGTGCGGTGTCTGCACACTTGGCATCATTTCTGACGACATTTTGCCTTCAGACTTCCTCCTTCGCGATGGAAAAGAATATCTTTCTCAAGGAAACTTCGGGAAAAGAGAACTATTCACGTATTTTCAAAGAGATGAGCTACCAATCTGTCCATAGGTGATTTTTTGGCGGGTTTTATGGCGAATTTGGTCAAGCGTATTCTCAAGCGCGAAAATCGATAATTTATATTTTTGTTGGCACAAATTCAACTGTACCTGCGTTTCTCGTATGGAACCACATCAGCTCCTAGTCGAGAAACCACCCATTGTCCGTTCATTCGTCTAGTGGAACACGGACAGCACCCCGATTTCCCGGTTAGAAGCCGTCGACGATGCGCGGAATAGAGCGCTTGCTGTCGAGATTCGAGAAGGGCATCAGCTCGCGATCGACGAGATCTTTGAACGAACGTTGAAGAAGGTCCCTGTTGTAGAGCCTCCTCGATGAGCCCCTGCCGCTTTTCTTAAGTGTCTTCCTGCATCCAAAGCGTCAGCCAGTCTTTTCGCTTGTTCACCTTCTCCTCCGAGAACGCCATTTTGACAGCGGAGCTGTTTGGGGCATTGACGTTCTCGAAGCGAATGCGATGACGGAGCGTCTCTTGTTGCACTTGATCCAGCTGTCCGTGTTGAACAACCATTCCGTGTAGTCGGGAAGCAAGAAGAACGACACCACCTCTTTGCCCGCGGTGGCTCCTCGGCAAAGTTGTGCTAAATAAGCGACGGACATAAATCGCGGATGAGGTTGATGACGAGGCCCATGCTATGCGATCCCTCCTGACCCTGATCGACCCCCACCATCAGTTTGTCGAAGTGCAGCGATGTGAAGTCGTCCTTTATTTTGTCCTTTTCCTTGTACTACAGTCCCAGAACCTGGTTCATTGCGGTGATTTCGGCGTTATCAGCCACCTTCTTCAGGTTGCCGTTCTGCACGTCGAGAAGCTTTTTGAAAAGCTGAAACACGCCGTATTTGTCACGTCCAACAACTGGCAATCCCAAGACGCCCAATGCCTTCGCAGAGTCTCCTTCCGTCAGAATCATCGTGCACATCTGCTAGTTTCGCGTGCAGACGTCGTTAGCATCTTCGAACTTCGGGGTTCCCTTCAGTTTCGCCGTCTTTGTCTGTAAGCATTTTTTTCAGATTGCCCATCTGTTCGAATCGCACCCACGCCAGGACGGCGTCGATGATGCCGGCCGCCTTGATTTTCGGATACTAAGACGACCAAAGTCTTCGCGGCGACTCCTTCCGTCTTCGAAGACGTCTCGCTGTGATTGCATGCCGCCAGCGTCTTCTTCGCGGCTTCCAGTCAAGAATCTTCTGAACTGACTTCTCCGCGTTTGTGGCGGTCCACGAAGAAGGGTTGACACACTGTCGCAAGTGTCTTGTTCTGAAAATTGGTACGAGTTGTTTTGGGTGGTGACTACGAATACTTATCGAAACAGGTCTCCAATAGTTTTGAAGACGGTTTCGATTTCTAAAAGCTCACCATTTTCATCAAATGTTGACGGCAACTCGAATTTCGGGCAAAACTGGTCAAGCGTACGCTCAAGTGCGAAAATCGATAATTTCTCTTTTTTGTTGCCGCAAATTCAACTTTAGCTACGCTCTTTGTATGAATTCGCAGCAGATCTCACTTCAAGAAGCAACCAATTGTCCGTCCATTGGTCCAGTAGAACTTCACCATTCGTTTTCCCGGTTCGAAGCCGTCGACGAGGCACGGAATCAAGCGCTCGTTGTCAAGATTTGAGAAGAATATCAGCTCGCGATTGGCCTTATTTTGAACGACACCTGAAGAATGTCCTTGTTGTTGAGGTACGCCTTGACGAGTTCCTACCGCTTCCGTTCCATGTTTTCCTGCATCCAACGCGTCAGCCAATTTTTTCGCCAATGCGAAACATCCTTCGTCCCAGTGCTGTTTTCTGTGGCTTTCGAGTCATTTTTCTGGAAGAAATCAATAAAACGTGATGAAAAATGAATTTTATTAATTTTTTATACAACTTTTCATCGAGAAAAGTAAAAAAATAACGATGTTCCACATGAAAAACCAAAACAAAAACAGGCAGTCCACGTTGGACGCAGTATTATGGGTTCTGTGTCTGCACACTCGGCATCATTTCTGACGACATTTTGCCTTCAGTCTCCCTCACCGAAATGATAAAATTTGTGCTTTTAATGCGATGTTCCTTGAAGAAAACGAAGAATATCAATTAAAAATGAAATTTTCGGCAGTTTTTCATGAGTAGAACGTGAAATTAGTGAACTTTCCCGTAAAAAAAAGTGGCAATAATTGGGAAAACCTGAAAAGTACGCAGTATTGGTGTTTCTGTACAGTGGGAGTTCTTTCACACGAAATTTCGCCTACAGACTCTCTCCCTGTGAAGAAATAGAGGTTTTTCAGATGGAAGCCAGGAAGGTGACTTCATTATTTTCGAACATCATTGTTTGGAAAAATAAAATGATATACAAACGGGTCAGAGAGAGACACCCAGCCAGGTGGAATTGGGAAAGAAGAATCTAGGTTTCAGCCTTTTTTTTTTGGTGCAGCATCCGGTTCATTACTTTAAGGAGTCTGGTAGCTGGTCAGGTTTATTGGGTCAGTGTACTCTGATCTTTTGATGTTTGATGTTTATCCTATGAATTCCTACTTGAGTTTCATCTATTTTCTCATGAATTCCGGCCGATCGGTCCCTGTGTTTCCTTGGTCTTTGCTGGGAAAAATACAGCGTCAGCGGACTTCAAAAGTGGAAAACTGATCAGTTCCCATGGACGGCTCCGTATAAAAGAGCGTCCTCGCCAACTGCCGGTCATTCATTTCAAGAGCGTCACCTTCTCGAAAATGCGTATTCTCCTGCTTCTTCTCGCCGCTGTCTGCCTCAATGAGAGCATCCGCATCAAGCCCAAGTCGTGCGTCTGCATCGTCTCACCGTGTCCGTGCGATCCCGGTTTCCCTGGTCCCGAGAAGCCCATTTACGAATGCACGGCCAGTATTATCTGTCCGCTCATTGACGACTATATCGTTTGGTGCCGCAAGGACACGTGCTTGTACCGTCGAAACAAAAAACGTCCGATTCATGGCTAATGTAATTTAATAAATTCATCACTCATTCAAAATATTTGTCTTCTGTGAAATGAGCGAAAATCTCGAAAAAAAGTGAAATGAGAACAAAAAGAGCCCCATCGTTGATTGAATCGCACTGTTTGCTTCCGTTCATCGATGTCGGCAAACAAGAGACTACTTCCACTTTTGATCAGAGAGAACGTAAAGTGTAGACGAATTTATTGAAGAGATTGTAGTTTTACATATGAAACGAAAAGAGGTGACGGAGACGACAACACTAGCGAAAAAGTGGACACTTCCTAGACTTTGGCACGTTTTCACTTCGCTTTCTCTTTTTCTGCTTCTCCTCATCCTTGTCTTTTTTCTAGTTCCTTCATGTATGACGACATTATCACGGGATCCTTTGCTTCTGAAAATTGAATTCTTTCTCAATTTCAGGCTCTCTTCCTGCAATCCACTCACTCTTTTCTATGACTTCCTTTTGTGAACCGACCTCTCTTCCTGGCTGGAGCAGCTGGAGCTGGAGCAATTGAAGTCATCTTCATCTTCGTTGACCGGAGTTCATCGGTGATGCGAGCTTTGACAACGGCGATAGGGGCGGTGTTGACAGCTTCTGCAAAGAGATCGAATGGTTTTCGATGTGACCCGAAAAATTCAAGACTTACTCTGACTCCGATGATCTCGCATCCATCGTCTTCCAGTGCGACGTAGACAAAGGGCTCATTGATGACGCCACTGACGCTGGCGATGGCCATGGAGAATGTGCTCGTCTTGAGGGCACTGGCTGCGGAACCTTCCTTAGACGTCCTCTTCCTTGCTTCGGTGGCACGACTGGGGCCAACGGTGGGCTCCTTCTTCCTTGGTCCGCTGATGCTGGCGGTGGTGGGCCACTGATGCGCAATCCAGCTGTCCGGATAGTCGCTTTTCCAGTCGACGAAGTACTTCACTTGACCGTGCGCGACCTTCATGTCTTTGACTCTGTTGATCTGGTACTCATCCGGCTCCTCCGGCTCCTCGAGCTCTTCGATGGGCTTCTCGGCGGCCCTAAAAAACAAAATAACCGCGTGACGAAGACGAATGGATCGAGTATGAATCCGATGAGGACGAAGAAGAGCGATGATTGTTGATTTTTTATTGCGTTCCCATAATAAAACCCTGCAATGATTAACTTTAATCTTCTTTTTTTAACTTTTTGTGGGGAACTACGATACATCTACAAATGTTTTCAAGAAAAATGCAAATGTGCCCCCACCGGACACGAGGCTTTTGCGCGCGCAACGAACATCTTTGTTGGCGGGACAACAGAGAGACTGTTGAAAGTTTCGCTCTCTTCCGTCGATGGTTAGAAGGCTGATGAGAAAAGGCGGAGTTTGTTGAACAGAGAGATGAGGGGCCACTACCTCGGAACCTGGTTGGAGCACCTCGTCGTTTTGAGGAAAGGAGTTGCCTGTCAAATCTTTCTGAGGTGTGCTCTCTATGATTTGGAGCCATTGTTTTGTGAGCTCCATTAGTTCTGGAAGTGTGCAGGCGGGTCGGTCTCATGTTTTTCAGACGAGCCGCGATTCTCCTGGTTGTTATGCATGTGTTTTCTGATTATCCCACATGCTAATAAGGGAGCATCAGTCCGTGGCTGGAAAAGCTTTCAGAAGTGCAGAAATGTAGTTCATGACATCATCAATTTATTGAAATTACCGGTGAACAAATGAAAAATGGTCAATTGAGGATATGTTTGACGGAATTACATGTGATAGCTGAGAGTGGGATCAAAATGATTGGAAAAGTTACAAGAAGAGTTGGGGAAAGCCATAGGATTGTTAAAGTTGAAAACAGGGGCAAGAGTAGTGAAGTCTGCAGAAAAAGCAGGAGGAGTAAAGTGGAAGGTAGGTACGGCGGGAGGGGTCACGGGGAAGACAATCGGTTCAGGGAGGACTTGAGTGGGGGTGAGGAAGTTATAAGAAGAAGTAGGGAGAGTTGGAGAGCTGATGAGAAAAGGCGGAGTTTGTTGGACAGAGGTATGTGGGGTCACTTCTTCGGAACTTGGCTGGAGCACCTTGTCATTTTGAGGAAGGGAGTTGCAGATCAAGTCTTTTGGAGCATCGGCTTTCGACTTTTTGCTCCGCGGCTGCACACAGTCTCCTCCGGTCAGCTTCCGCTTGTTGCGGTTGGTGGTGAATTTGTTGGTCATTGTCTTGAAGCTCGCAATCTTCTTGTCAAAGTAGACTGTGACTGGGATGAACTGAGCTTCTGGGAACGAGAAGGTACGATCCGGAACGTTGCATTCGATGATTGTCAGCACAGGGACGTACTTCACCATGGTATTGACAAAGAACTGGAAAAAGAGAGGTGTTTAGCAAAGGGGATGAAGAAGAAGTAGAATTCTTACCACATCAGAAAGCGACGACGGGTGATTGCAGATTTTGAGAGTAGGAAAGAGCACTGGACCATCAAGAAGCTCGCTGCCCTGTTTGCAGATTTGAAGAAACTTGTCCTCCTCCTCCTTTATGCGCTTGTCGATGGGTCCGTTCGGGTTCCAAACTTCATCGCGATAGACATAACGACAGCCGTCGAGGCGCGAGAGGGAGAGCCGAAGAGTGTAGTACTCGGAGGGATTAAGGCCGGTGAGGTTGAAGCCGACGGACGGGAACATGGGTCTGCTGATCTTCGAAGCAATCATTTCCATGTTCGGATAGCATTTTTCCCAGAGAGAAGACTGAGTGAGAGAGACCGAGATGGGAGACATCTTCAGAGATTGGAGATGAGAATAAGAACAGTAGTTGGAGAGCACAGAACTGGCCCGATTACTCGACTGGGAATGATGACCTCTTGATTCCGAACTCCTTATTGCTCTAGAGGGAGCGGAGTTTAGGAGAGGAAACGCCCCCTCATTACCTGATCTGTCTTGAAAATGTGAAGGAGAAATCGGAGTCTGTTCTCACCAAATGTGAAGGAAAAATAAGAGGATGGCCCATGTAAGGATGCCTAGGAGCAACAAAGATGAGAGGACCGTGGAAAACTGAGAAGATTCTCCCATTTTTCCTTCACATTTTCACGAACGATGACCATTGACGGCGTAAATGTGAAGGATTTTTACGTACGTAATACTTATTTACAATGCGTCTAGGTTCTTTACGACAGGATTTCTAATCGTGTATAAAGGGGCGTGGTCTAGTAAGATTCGCTCTCTTCTAGCGGACTGAGGAGCTCGGAATCGAGAAGTCATCATTCTCAATCGAGTCATCGGCAAAGTTTTGTGCTCTCCAACTACTGTTCTTATTCTCATCTACAATCTCTGAAGATGTCTCCCATCTCGGTCTCCCTCACTCAGTCTTCTCACTGGGAAAAGTGCTATCCGAACATGGAGATGATTTCTTCGAAGATCAGCAGACCCATGTTCCCGTCCATCGGCTTCAACCTCACCGGTCTTAATCCCTCCGAGTACTACACTCTTCGGCTCTCCCTCTCGCGCCTCGACGGCTGTCGTTATGTCTATCGCGATGGAGTTTGGAACCCGAACGGACCCATCGACAAGCGCATAAAGGAGGAGGAGGACAAGTTTCTTCAAATCTGCCAACAGGGCAGCGAGCTTCTTGATGGTCCAGTGCTCTTTCCTACTCTCAAAATCTGCAATCACCCGTCGTCGCTTTCTGATGTGGTAAGAATTCTACTTCTTCTTCATCCCCTTTGCTAAACACCTCTCTTTTTCCAGTTCTTTGTCAATACCATGGTGAAGTACGTCCCTGTGCTGGCAATCATCGAATGCAACGTTCCGGATCGTACCTTCTCGTTCCCAGAGGCTCAGTTCATCCCAGTCACCGTCTACTTTGACAAGAAGATTGCGAGCTTCAAGACAATGACCAACAAGTTCACCACCAACCGCAACAAGCGGAAGCTGACCGGAGGAGACTGTGTCCAGCCGCGGAGCAAAAAGTCGAAAGCCGATGCTCCAAAAAACTTGATCTGCAACTCCCTTCCTCAAAATGACAAGGTGCTCCAGCCAAGTTCCGAAGAAGTGACCCCACATACCTCTGTCCAACAAACTCCGCCTTTTCTCATCAGCTCTCCAACTCTCCCTACTTCTTCTTATAACTTCCTCACCCCCACTCAAGTCCTCCCTGAACCGATTGTCTTCCCCGTGATCCCTCCCGCCGTACCTACCTTCCACTTTACTCCTCCTGCTTTTTCTGCTGACTCCACTACTCTTGCCCCTGTTTTCAAATTTAACAATCCTATGGCTTTCCCCAACTCTTCTTGTAACTTTTCCAATTATTTTGATCCCACTTTCAACTATCACATGTAATTGTCTCAAACATATCCTCAATTGACAATTTTACATTTGTTCACCGGTAATTTCAATAAATTGATGATATCATGAAGGAAAAAGTACATTTCTGCACTTCTGAACGCTTTTCCAGCCACGGACTGATGCTCCCTTATTAGCATGTGGGATAATCAGAAAACACATGCATAACAACCAGGAGAATTGCGGCTCGTCGAAAAAACATGAGACCGACCCGCCTACACACTTCCAAAACTAATTGAACTCACAAATCAATGGCTCCAAATCATAGAGAGCACACCACGCGGCAAGACATCGTTGCGCAGGATGTGTATCAGTGTTCCTTTCTGTTTTATTGGTCGCGGGGGCCCTGTGAAGAGACTATGCCCACAAGGGACACAACTGCCTGTGACAGGACAGCGGCCGGCCGTCTCGCCTCTCGTGCGCGTTATCGAGGGTGTCTGTCTGTGTGTGTGTGTGTGTGCCTGTGTGAGCGTACTGTGCCTATTTGAGTGTCTTTCCTTGCGGGCCCGATCGTTATCCATATCCACAGTTGTCTGTCGATTTTTCCCTGCCAGTCCGCTGCCTGTGGCTATGTTTCATTATTTCCTTTGTTCTCCTATGCTAAATTTGCTAGTTTTGATTGTCAGCCTAGTGATAAAATTCAATTTGAATCTTTGCTGCTACTGCCTATTTTGTTTTACTGTAACATCGGTCAGCACTACTCGCTCCTTTTTTTCAAAATGAACTTCTCTTGTGTCGTTCTTCCGCTGACCCATCTGTCACTTGTTGAAGAAAGTACCTCTGCGCGCGCGTGTCTTCCAACAGATGTTGCCTCTCTTTTGCTTCTACTGTCGTTCGCCCTTTATCTATCTCTCCACTTTTTTGTGGTGCCAAATCAGTCTTAGCTTTTTTCTTATCTTCAAACCACGATTTCTATGCGCTCTATACCCGTGACTAACGGATCACATATCCATTCTCTGTATCGATTTTTCCTCGCGCTGTTTGCCATCTCCTTATTTTCTATTTTAGATCTCCGTCAATTCGATCGCTTACTCAAACAAGGATGGATCGCCATCTAGTCGACATAAAGCCAGTCCCGGACTTTCCGCGCGTCCCGATTTACGAATTGCCGCCACCGTTCCCGATTCCGCCTCTTCCGCAGGCTCAGTTCAGTTTCAGTGTAAGAGATTACCTCGCTGCTTCGGCAAGATGTGGCAGTAATCACGATCCAATTGGATCAAATTTCGAGTGGAGAGCTGTGATTTTGGACGAGATTAGAAAGCACGAGGTTGTGTGGAAAGTCAGAAATCAGCTTTTCAAGACCGTCAGAAAGGAGTGTTGCCAAGTGGCCATCGGAATCTACCGCCGCATCCGAGTACTGTATTCTAGTGAGTGATGAGCTTTTTCAATTCTAAACGTACTCTAGTATTTTTCAGTCCGCGAAATCTGGAAATTTCTCCTCTACATGAAGAACCAACTTCGAATCCGACTTCACAAGGCGATGGTGAAGGATAAGAAGACGTTGCTCGAGACCGAAAACACACTCTGGAAATGGGACATGTACGGCTACTGTCGCTTCTTGCGCCCGGTGTTTGACACGTACACGACTGAGCGCGCGATGGGAAACGCCATCACTCTGAGCGACGATGATTTCGACGAGGACGAAGTTTTTGAAGACGATGACTATGAGACTGGAGACGATGAAGGCGAGGTAGCGACATCACGCGGTGCTAGCAGACCAACACCCCCAACGCCATCCGTCGAGTCTGACTTCGAAGACTTTGACTACACTCATCCGGCGCACGAGCGGCTTCGTTCTCTTCATCGGTAAGTTCAATTACATCTATTTGGCTCGAAAGCACCTCAACGTTTTTTTTCCAGGCAACAGTCAGCCCTGAGCCAGAGACGCGCTCTCACCAACTTTGAGCACGAAGACTCCGAAAGCACGGAAGGAAATCGCAAGAGAAGAGGCAGCTTTGTCTGCGACAGCGTTGCTCAGGAGCCAACCGCCAAAAGAACGGCGCTCAGAAACAGTGAGACCCCGGTAAGTTTCTTTCAAACTTCCAAAATTGGGCTTATCCTATCTATTGAATTCTTCAGA
Organism: Caenorhabditis afra; assembly: GCA_963570955.1. NCBI lineage: Eukaryota > Metazoa > Nematoda > Chromadorea > Rhabditida > Rhabditidae > Caenorhabditis > Caenorhabditis afra. The sequence goes on along the minus strand of OY751537.1, from coordinate 1,271,853 downwards.
GAAGAACGGCAAACGACGTCGTCGAGTATCAGGAGGCTCATCGTCAGCATCTGTGAGTTTAGAAACTACGCTTTGCATTGATAGCAATTTTTTACTTGTTTTAGAGCTGAAGCTAACGTCGGCCAGACGATGGAACCGTTCAACGTTTGCCAGCCGTCGACTTCGAGTGAATCACCGCAGGAACGCGCGAGCAGCAGCTCCTCGAGAGGATCCTCTGCTCTTCCAAACCAGCCGGTAAGATTTCATCACACACACGCATGGAATTTCAGAAAACATAAACAAAGAACAACGTTAAATCGTTTTTTTTTTCAGGCAATGCCCGCGATGCCGACTCTTCCGGCACTCGATGAAGAGGATCTCCACGTCATCAACTGGAGTCTGCGCAAACTGGTTCGTGATCAGCCGGAGAAGTCACGTCTTCTGAAGGGCGCCATCCTTCAAATCATTTCGAGACTCGAGACCCGTGTGTGCAACTCGCTTGATGACATCTTCAAAGACTTGGCCAAGTAATCGTCCTCTGAACTTTTGTCCAAATACTTTTAAGGCCTTTTTGTAGTCACATATCACCCCCTATTTATAGTAGTTTTCGATTTTGCCTTCCCCCGCTCCCTCCAAAAACCCACATGGGTTTTCAAGGGTTTTCCCACTATCGCGTATCTATAGTTTTAATGTTAAGGCCATCTTCTCGTCGAGATTACGGGTTTCGAATAGGAATACCACTATTACGTCCTTTAATTACTGGTTTCAATTAGACAAACCACTATGACATAATCTAATTAATTTTTCTCTCCTTATGAGCGCTCCATCCCCAAGATTTCATGCTTTTTTATTGTGTTCCTCCCTCCCCCTCCCCAAAAAACATATTATGACCCGTTGATATGACCCGACGAGTGTTTTATATAAATCTGTCAAATGAACTCAAATGTTGAAGTTTGGAAGAGGCTTGCTGTCAAGCCTTTTCAGATCGTTCCAGAAACTCAAAATCAGCCGCCTCTGCCACGTTTTGGGACCGTCACAGACTCCCTGAGATAAGAAAACTGGCGATTTAGGCGACTTCTGTCGGCTCTCGGGCAACAGTCTCTCTCTCTCTCTCTCTCTCTCTCTCCCAATACGCTAATTCTGTGTTTGAAAAAGCCTTTCGCCCTCGAGAAGTGAAGAAATGCAAATTTTCATTCGTGATATCATCAATTTATTGAAATTACGAGTGAAGACAGGAAACGTCGACAAGTTTACATTTGGTAGTTAAAAGAGGGATCATCATGATTGGAAAAGTTACAAGAATTCTTGGATCGTCTTCTGGATCGTCTTCTGGATCGTCTTCTGGATCGTCTTCTGGATCGTCTTTTGGATCGTTTTCTTGATCGTCTTCTGGATCGTTTTTTGATCGTCTTCTGGATCGTTTTCTGGATCGTCTTCTGGATCGTTTTCTTGATCGTCGTCTGGATCGTTTTCTTGATCGTTTTCTTGATCGTTTTCTTGATCGTTTTCTTGATCGTCTTCTGGATAGTCTTCTGGATCGTCTTCTGGATCTTCTTCTGGATCGTCTTTTGGATCGTTTTCTTGATCGTCTTCTGGATCGTTTTTTTGATCGTCTTCTGGATCGTTTTCTGGATCGTCTTCTGGATCGTCTTCTGGATCGTTTTCTTGATCCTCTTCTGGATCGTTTTCTTGATCGTCTTCTGGATCGTCTTCTGGATCGTTTTCTTGATCGTCTTCTGGATTGTCTTCTGGATCGTTTTCTTGATCGTTTTCTTGATCGTTTTCTTGATCGTTTTCTTGATCCTCTTCTGGATCGTTTTCTTGATCGTTTTCTTGATCGTCTTCTGGATCGTTTTCTTGATCGTCGTCTGGATCGTTTTCTTGATCGTTTTCTTGATCGTTTTCTTGATCGTTTTCTTGATCGTCTTCTGGATAGTCTTCTGGATCGTCTTCTGGATCGTTTTCTTGATCGTTTTCTTGATCGTTTTCTTGATCGTCTTCTGGATCGTCGTCTGGATCTTCTTCTGGATCTTCTTCTGGATCTTCTTCTGGATCTTCTTCTGGATCGTCTTCTGGATCGTTTTCTTGATCGTCTTCTGGATTGTCTTCTGGATTGTCTTCTTGATCGTTTTCTTGATCGTTTTCTTGATCGTTTTCTTGATCCTCTTCTGGATCGTTTTCTTGATCGTTTTCTTGATCGTCTTCTGGATCGTTTTCTTGATCGTCGTCTGGATCGTTTTCTTGATCGTTTTCTTGATCGTTTTCTTGATCGTTTTCTTGATCGTCTTCTGGATAGTCTTCTGGATCGTCTTCTGGATCGTTTTCTTGATCGTTTTCTTGATCGTTTTCTTGATCGTCTTCTGGATCGTCGTCTGGATCTTCTTCTGGATCTTCTTCTGGATCTTCTTCTGGATCTTCTTCTGGATCGTCTTCTGGATCGTTTTCTGGATCGTCTTCTGGATCGTCTTCTGGATCGTCTTCTGGATCGTCTTCTGGATCGTTTTCTTGATCGTCTTCTGGATAGTCTTCTGGATCGTCTTCTGGATCGTCTTCTGGATCGTTTTCTTGATCGTTTTCTGGATCGTTTTCTTGATCGTTTTCTTGATCGTCTTCTGGATCGTCGTCTGGATCTTCTTCTGGATCTTCTTCTGGATCGTCTTCTGGATCGTTTTCTGGATCGTCTTCTGGATCGTTTTCTTGATCGTTTTCTTGATCGTCTTCTGGATCGTCTTCTGGATCGTCTTCTGGATCGTCTTCTGGATCGTCTTCTGGATCGTTTTCTTGATCGTCTTCTGGATCGTTTTTTTGATCGTTTTCTTGATCGTCTTCTGGATCGTCTTCTGGATCGTTTTCTGGATCGTCTTCTGGATCGTTTTCTTGATCGTTTTCTTGATCGTTTTCTTGATCGTTTTCTGGATCGTCTTCTGGATCGTCTTCTGGATCGTCTTCTGGATCGTCTTCTGGATCGTTTTCTTGATCGTCTTCTGGATCGTTTTTTTGATCGTTTTCTTGATCGTCTTCTGGATCGTCTTCTGGATCGTTTTCTGGATCGTCTTCTGGATCGTTTTCTTGATCGTTTTCTTGATCGTTTTCTGGATCGTCTTCTGGATCGTCTTCTGGATCGTCTTCTGGATCGTCTTCTTGATCGTTTTCTTGATCGTCTTCTGGATCGTTTTCTTGATCGTTTTCTTGATCGTCTTCTGGATCGTCTTCTGGATAGTCTTCTGGATCGTCTTCTGGATCGTCTTCTGGATCGTTTTCTTGATCGTTTTCTGGATCGTTTTCTTGATCGTTTTCTTGATCGTCTTCTGGATCGTCGTCTGGATCTTCTTCTGGATCTTCTTCTGGATCGTCTTCTGGATCGTTTTCTGGATCGTCTTCTGGATCGTCTTCTGGATCGTCTTCTGGATCGTTTTCTTGATCGTTTTCTTGATCGTTTTCTTGATCGTCTTCTGGATCGTCTTCTGGATCGTTTTCTGGATCGTCTTCTGGATCGTTTTCTTGATCGTTTTCTTGATCGTTTTCTGGATCGTCTTCTGGATCGTCTTCTGGATCGTCTTCTGGATCGTCTTCTGGATCGTTTTCTTGATCGTCTTCTGGATCGTTTTTTTGATCGTCTTCTGGATCGTTTTCTGGATCGTCTTCTGGATCGTCTTCTGGATCGTTTTCTGGATCGTCTTCTGGATCGTTTTCTTGATCGTTTTCTTGATCGTCTTCTGGATCGTCTTCTGGATCGTTTTCTTGATCGTCTTCTGGATCGTCTTCTGGATCGTTTTCTTGATCGTCTTCTGGATCGTTTTCTTGATCGTTTTCTTGATCGTCTTCTGGATCGTTTTCTGGATCGTCTTCTGGATCGTCTTCTGGATCGTCTTCTGGATCGTTTTCTAGATCGTCTTCTGGATCGTTTTCTTGATCGTTTTCTTGATCGTCTTCTGGATCGTTTCCTGGGTCGTCTTCTGGATCGTCTTCTGGATCGTTTTCTTGATCGTTTTCTTGATCCTTTTCTGGATCGTTTTCTTGATCGTCTTCTGGATCGTCTTCTGGATCGTTTTCTTGATCCTCTTCTGGATCGTTTTCTTGATCGTCTTCTGGATCGTCTTCTGGATCGTTTTCTGGATCGTCTTCTGGATCGTCTTCTGGATCGTTTTCTTGATCTTCTTCTGGATCGTTTTCTTGATCGTCATCTGGATCGTCTTCTTTTTCGGAGTCCATCAAAAGCGGTGCTCGCTCTGGCACAGGAACGGGAACTACAGTTTGTGATGATGCGGGTTTCGACGGCGGTGATAGTGGCAGTGTCGACAGCTTCTGCAACAAGATCGAACACTTTTCGATGCGACCCGAAACATTCCGACTTACTCTGACTCCGACGATCTCGCGATTCCAGCGCGACGTAGACAAAGAGCTCATTGATGAGATGCTTTCGAGAAGCGTCGCCGGAGGAGCACATTTCGTCGGTGGTTGAGCACGATCTCCGTTTGATTCAGAAAAAATTGATGAATCCGGTCGAGACGTGTACGTTTCGATTGTTGTTGACTCCATCCTTTCGTAGGCAATTTTTTTGTTAGCCCTCACGCCTCATGGAGTGGGGCGGGTATTAGGGAAATCAGACGGTAGTGGTGATTGTAGAAAATAACTGAGAAGGGGAGGAAGCTGTCCAGGACAGCCACAAGGAAAGGGGAGGGGGGGGGGGGGGGGGTTACTGTAGAAAATAAGTAGAACGAGAAAATGAAGTAGAAGAAGGCTGTCCAAGACAAGCTAGGTGAAGACGGAAAAATAAAAGGGGCCGTCAGAGGACAGCCATAAGTAAGATTGTGTATCAAGAAACTGGTCTGATCCTTATATCGGTTTGCTTGAAAAAGGGCGGAGTTTCGAGAGGGGGGCAGGAGGTGACTTGCCTGTTGGGAAAGAAGAGAGAGGACCTGGCAACGTTCAGATCTGCCAATTTCGCACCACAATGGTCTGTGAGGTGAGATAGTGTCGTAATCACCGTAATAAAAATTTACTGCACATCTGTTCCCATTGTTTTCCAGAAGTGAAAACAAAGTGAGAGCGAGCAAATCACGACTGAAGGTTGGCTCTTAGATAGAAAATTGGAGAACAAAAGAGCAGAGAAACGACAAAAATACACAGGGTGGCCGATAAGAATAGACCGTTTTGAACCAAGCATAGCTTTTGAGCACCAATACAAACAGTCAAAACTATGTTTCTAAAATATCAATAATAGTCCAAAGTTTAAAATATCAATAATAGTCCCAACAACGTCTCCAGGTCCTCCCTCTTCTTTGCACGTCCTTCTCGACTGCACAGTAATCGCACTTCGCAACAGCAAGTATGTGATGGCACAGATTTCGAGTTTCTGATGACGACGTTGACCGATCATCGAAAGAAGCGAAATCACCGCGTGACAAAGACGAATGGATCGAGTATGAATCCGATGAGGAAGAAGAAGAGCGATGATTGTTGATTGTTTATTGAGTTCCCATAATAAAACTTTGTAGTGATTTACTTGAACTTTCTTTTTTGAACTTTTTGTGGGGAACTAGAATACATCTACAAATGTTTGCGTGGAAAACCGTTTGTATGCAATGTACCCCCACCGGACACAATGGTTTTGCGCGCGCAACGCACATCTTTGTTGGCGGGACGACGGAGAGACTTTATTATTTAAATTCCAGTTTTGCTCTTCTCCGATGAAAATCTTCTCCAGTTTGTCGTGTTCAACGCTCTAAAAGAGCAGAAAAAAACGTCGCTCCCGTCGAAGATTCGAAAAGGTGTCTCTCCCATCGCGCTCTTGACTCTTGACGCGCTCTAGTTTTCTCCTTTTGAGGATCAACCTTTCTATTCTTTTCTCCCTCGTGAATCTTGGCGACAGTTTTTACATTTCGACAAGCGCAAGGTATACAGTTTTTGCTTTTGTCCTATCGTCGCCCTCTTCATGGCGCTTGTATGCAAATTTGGTCCACTGTTCTCGATTTTGATGGGCCTCTGCGTGTCTTTTGCGCGCCCAGCCCACATTATTTTTGAACAGTTTTTTCGATCTCTGATGCCTTCCTTAACAATGAAGTGACGAAACCTCTCATGCATTTCATGACCGGCCAGGAAGGGGAGGGCAGCCGGCCGTCTTGTTTTCTGTGGCCCTATTTCGCTACGTTGCCCGTCAGCGCTCACTCTTCGCTCCCTGTCATCCTCCTTGCCTTTTCGTCCTTTTCGTCCCATATATCACTTCAATTTCGCCTCTTAATTTTCAGGTTATTCCCGCACACCTTCCCCTTCCAAATGGCCGTCCGCTGATGGCCGCTTCTCTTTCTCCGCCTTCTTTATTTTCTACAACTACCCCCCCCCCATTCTTTTGGCCGTTCTGGACAGCCTCCTCCCCATCTCAATTATTTTCTAAAATTACCCTACCCCATTCATTTTCCCAATACCCGCCCCACTCCTTGAGGGGTGAGGGCAAACAAAAAAAAAATGGACTCAATAACGCCTACGAAAGGATGGAGTCAACAACAATAGAAACAATGACGGCTTGCTCGTCGTTCCTCGATTCTTCTCGCCACGCGATTTGGATTCTGGAGACGCGATTCTAAGGACCGAGTCCAAACGGTTGCACGCGATCGTTTCTCGGATCGAGCATGGAACCACGAAACTTCGATCTCTCTCCATCGCTCGAAGCTGAAGAAGAGAGAATCGGCGACGAGAAGCTCAAAAAATAATGGACGAAGTCAGCGACGTAGTATGCCATTCCCAAAGAAACCCCCTCAATCAAACATGTATTTATAGACACACTGTTCCCAGCCGATGCTGAGCCAAACTCCGTCCATCAGGAAGATGCGAATGATGTGCAGCTCATTGTCCTTGAGGTATGAATGATCAAACTCTTTGTCAGTAGACATTTGAAGCAAATCCCACTTTACAGCCCAGTCCGAACGAGAAGAAGGCGTGCTTCCATCTGGACTTCTCTCATCTCCTATCTGGAGCCGCCGCTGCCTTGAGCTCACTGGTTAGTTTATAGCGTTTCTGATTGCTTTTCGCCAAAAGTAGCCGTCACGCGGGAAGAAGTCAATAAGGCGAGCGGTGCCGGCTGGTAGTAGCATAGCCGTAAAGTTAACACCCTATTGAAAAAAAAAGTCAGTCTTTTCGATTTGATTTGACGGAAAACATCGGTTTCAGGGACTGATCCAAGCCGCTCCAATCGCTGCTCGAAAGCCTCGACGTCAATGCAAACCGCGGGATCCGAACAAGAAGCGGATGCGAACACCACTGGTACTTGTTATCTTTTCGTCTCTCTGTTCAACAAGGCAAAAATCACTTTTCAGCGAAAGAAGAAGAAGACATTGGTTTTCGAGCTGATGCACAGGTTGCCGAACTTCTTCGGCAACACAAGGAAGATCAGCGTCAGAAAAATAATTTGAATGAAAACACTGAATAAATCGTTCCATTTATCGATTCCGTGGACATCGGAAATCAAATTTTAAAGCGGAAATCGGAAGTCAGAATTCGGAATTCGGTGATGCCATTTTTTTCCTCTAACCTCCATAATTATCGATCAAAAGGCCATTCTAAAAAAAGTTCGCCAAGTGAAAGTTTTTATTTTCTTTTTTAATTTCGGAAAATTGAAATTCAAATTAAATCGGAATATTCACTTGTGCATCATTTGGGAAGCGGTCGTAGATCTTTGGATCCATTTCAGCCATTGGAACATCGTGCGGAGCAAATTTGTTTTTTGGACCGTGATACTGAAAAAAAATGAATATGCTAATTTCAGTTGAACGAAAACTTACCACGAAAAAGAATTGATGTTGACGTCAGTTGTTTTATCAAAACTTTTTTCTTTCTCGTTGCATTTCATTGTCCAATAAAAATTGGACCTTCATCGTTGGTTTTCAATTTTTTTTTTGGACCGTGATACTGAAAAAAAATTAATATGCTAATTTCAGTTGAACGAAAACTTACCACGAAAAAGAATTGATGTTGACGTCAGTTGTTTTATCAAAACTTTTTTCTTCCTCGTTGCATTTCGTTGCCCAAAAAAATTGGACCTTCATCGTTGGTTTTCAAACTTTTTTTTGGACCGTGATACTGAAAAAAAATTTATATGCTAATTTCAGTTGAACGAAAACTTACCACGAAAAAGAATTGATGTTGACGTCAGTTGTTTTATCAAAACTTTTTTCTTCCTCGTTGCATTTCGTTGCCCAAAAAAAATTGGACCTTCATCGTTGGTTTTCAATTTTTTTTTTGGACCGTGATACTGAAAAAAAATTAATATGCTAATTTCAGTTGAACGAAAACTTACCACGAAAAAGAATTGATGTTGACGTCAGTTGTTTTATCAAAACTTTTTTCTTCCTCGTTGCATTTCGTTGCCCAAAAAAATTGGACCTTCATCGTTGGTTTTCAAACTTTTTTTTGGACCGTGATACTGAAAAAAAATTTATATGCTAATTTCAGTTGAACGAAAACTTACCACGAAAAAGAATTGATTTTTGTTCGTCGTTTTTTTTTAACATTTTTCGTTTCGTGGTCCTGAACAAAATTTTTAAAAACTGATTTTAGGTGAGCAAAAACTCACAAAAAAATTTTGTTTCGTTTTTTTTTGTACGTAAAGTATTTTTTCGTTCAAGACGAACTGCAAAAGAAATTTCGAATTAATTCATTTATCTCAAAAAATCACTTACTTTTATAGATATTTTTCCAGTGTCCGTAGAATGTTTTTTGTTGGCCCTCACCTTTCAAGGAGTGGGGCCGGTATTAGGAAAAGAGAGGGGGGGGGGGGTTACTGTAGAAAATAAGAGTATTCATATTGTAGAAGAAAAGAGCAGCCAGTCCAGGACAGCCATTGGGAGTTGAATGAATTGTTCAGCGAAAGCGATCGCTAAACGAGAGGAGAAGAGACGACCGACGACGAGAGGCAAGTGAGAGAGTGTTAGAACAGACCGCTTATGTGAATTTCGATGCCACCAGTACTCTCTCTTGTTTCCCTTGTCACTAGTTATGTGTTTGATCGCGTCGTAGTTGGGTCGGGCCTGCGCTGTTGGGTCGAACTCAAAGCGAAACGAAATAGTGGTGGAAGAGAAGAGGGTCGGTTCTTTCTCTCGCTCCGTTTTCTGTTTGTCCAAACCAACGCACGCAGATTTGCAATAATATCGACTTTTTTCAAAATGCGGAACGCAGAATTTTGCACATCTCTGGTGGAAAGTCGAATAAAACAAATGAAACACGACCGTAACACTTAGAGCATAATTAATAGAGAGAAAATAAGAAAGTGAAAAAATAGCTTTCAAGAGGCGTTTTTGTTACGGATAAAATCAGATTCTCAAAAAGATTTTCAGAGGGGTTCAACAAATTTTTTAAAAGCTTTGGTTTCCAATGGTGGAAGCTGCATTGGAATTGAAAAAAAACACCATTGGAGTGAAATTAAGAAATAGGCTGGGCTGGTATCAAAAGCGAAAATATTTGGTCTTTTCAGTTTAAAAAATTCAGGTTTATGAAAATTTACCGTAAAACCTGTATTAGAACGGCACCTGTATTTGAACGGCCCCTCTAATAGACCGGCACCTAGAGCGAGGGGTTGAAAAATAGACCGGCACCCTCTATTAGAACGGCCCCTTTAATAAACCGGCACCCTGACGTAAAGCGGTTCAAAATGCTCAATCAATTTCAATGGGAGTTTTTTGACAAGGCGGCATTCAGGAAAGCTACCAACGACTATTTAGATGTATACCAGTGCTGTACAACAAGAAAATTCTTCAAAATTTGCAATTTTCACTGCAAATTTTTCAAAAATCGCACAATTCTATCAAAAAATTCAGTAATTTTTTTCTAGTTTCTAATAGTGCCGGTCTGAAGAAAAATGTGTTGATAAATAGACCGGTAACCTTTATTTGAACGGCCCCTTTAATAGACCGGCGTCTCCAATATTTTACTTGGTTTTCTACTTTATTTTTTTTTGATGTGCAAATGGAAAAAAAAAGTAGTTTTCCTAAAGATGATAGCAGATCGGAAGAAAAAAAAACTGTTTTTTAAACCGAAAATGGGTAACATTGCTTCACACTCCAGCCGAATAAAATTAGGATTAATTATTTTTTCAGGGTCTCAAAAATTGACCAAAAATATAAATCAATTTGTTTGTTTTTTGCAACAATAGGCTCGTATTTTTACTTTTTTTGTAGAATAATTGTGAAAATTTTCGGTGAGAAAATCGGTGAAAAATAGCAGGCAAATGTACTCTGTGGTGTCTATCTTTTTATGAATTCACTGATTCAGTTTCATTTTTTCAAAATGAAAAGATTTGTGAGCAAGTGAGCTCCACACTGAGGTCTGAATTCAATTTCTCCTGTTGTGGTCTCTTCGTCATTTTTGACGACGTATCACTATATTTTCCCTTTCCGTATTTCAAATCCCTAGTTGGCGGTTACATCATCAGGCCGAGGAATCCGTAATTGGAGAGGCAGATGTTCGTTTCCCTTCTCCGAGCGCGCGCTGTGTTTTCCCCCCTCCACGGTACGCACACTCTCTGCGTATGCGTGAGGCCGCGCGACGAGCGTCGCTTCCACATCGACACCTCTCCCTTCTTCTTGCATGCCTCCCTTTGTCCTTTCGTCTCGTCAGATCGCGAGGAGAGATATTTTCTTCTCCTCTCCTCGGAACCAGCGATTCGCTTTTTTTTGCATTTCGACATGCGCAATGTCTACAGTTTTTTCTTCCTTCGGACGTTCGTCTCCCCGCTTTTCAAACCGCTAGTATGCAAATGCGCCCCACTCTACATGATGATTTTGCGCGCGCAACGCACGTTTTTGTTGGCGGGAAAACGGAGAGACTGTCGGATTCAAACTTCAGTTTCGCTCTCAACGTCTTCTCCCGTTTGTTTTTCTCTCATGCCCACCTCAACAACCCACAATGATTCGCTGTTTTCGCAATCCGACACGCGCAATGTTTACAGTTGTCGCTTTTGGGCACTTGCCTCGTCCCTTTTCACAGCGCTTGTATGCAAATGCGCCCTGCCGCACTCGATTTTTTTGGGCCCCTGCGTATCTTTTGCGTGCGCTCCCTCTATTGGTGTTGGCGGGAAAACGGAGGGAGGGTTGGATTCAAACTTATCTGCACCCTTCATCGTTCGTTTTTTGATGCTGACCCTCTTTTTTTGGCAGGAGAACGGATGTGGGATTTGGGCTTCTCGTTTTTCATTGCTCGTTTTTCCATTCCTTTCCCAACAATGAAATCGACAGAATCTCTTAATTTCTGACCTGTCAAGAAGAGGGAGGGCAGCTGGTGTTCTCGCTTTCTCTGTCTATTTGGTTTGCATGATATTTCGTATGCGGTCGGTTCGTGTGCACCGCACCATCTGGCGTTTTTTTTCGCTGCAGTGTCCAGTCGCCCCCTTTCTCCTCCTCACCCCTTCATTGGGTCGTCGTTCGCTTGCCCGTTGGGTCCTGCGCGCACCCCCCTCCGCTCTCTTCCCACTCTCTTTCTCTGTGTCTCCACACTACTATCCTCATTTCCTCTCACCCTCGCCTTCCACCCTCTCGCCAACCCTTCTTCGTTTTTGTTTTCGTCTCACCTCCTCACCCTTCCCTCCTCGCCTTTTCGTCTCATTTCATTTCGTTCTCGCCTTTTCACATTCCAATTGTAATCTTGCAGTAAAAACATGCCCCGAAGTGATCATAAGATCTACGTTGGAAACCTGCCAGGAGATGTTCGTGAGAAGGAGGTCGAGGAGATCTTCCAGAAGTACGGACGCATCTCGTGTGTCGATCTGAAGACTGGTCGCGGAGCTTCGTTCGCTTTTATTCAGTTTGAAGACTCCAGGTATCGAAAACAACCGTCATTTGACATATCATATCTGCTCATTTCCAGAGACGCTGAGGACGCCATTCATGGCCGCAACGGATACGAATTCGACGGGAGTCGTCTACGCGTCGAGTTCACTCGCGGAGTGGGACCGCGTGGTCCTGGCGGTCGTCCGCTCAACGGAAGCTTCGGTGGACGTGACAGCCACAGATCGTCGCGTCGTTTCGGATACCGTGTGATTGTCGAGAGACTTCCGTCGAGCGGATCGTGGCAAGATCTGAAAGACCACATGCGTGAAGCCGGCGAAATCTGCTACGCCGATGTGACCCGCAACGGAACCGGAGTCGTCGAGTACCTCCGTCACGACGACGCCAAGTACGCTGTGAAGAAACTGGACGACACGAAGTTCAAGTCGCACACTGGTGAAAGCGCCATCATTCGCGTCCGCGTCGACAATACCTCGGACTTCCGTCGTGACGGCCGCACACCGCCGCGTTCGGATCGTCGCTCGTCTCCGAAGTACTCGCGCAGCCGTAGCCGCACTCGTTCGCCGTCGCGTTCGCGCTCGCGCTCGGAGAGCCGTAGCCGCAGCCGTAGCCGTAGCCGCACCCCGGTTCGTTCGTCTCGCCGCTGATTATCCGGTTTGATCCTACCCCACACGACGATATAACGTAAGCTTAAAATGTTGAATTGACCTCAAATTTCGATGCATTTTCACATTCTCTCCTTCTTTTTGTTCTCGTTCCCCATGTCTTCCGTTTCGTTTTAATTGCTCCAACTGAGATGAATAAAAGCTGCGTTCCAAAAATATTGATTAATCTTTTAACAGTCAAACCGTTGGTACGGTTCGGGCGTAACCCAACTTTTTCTTAAAATCAGACGATTTGCTCTTTCCGGGAAGTCGGTGTATAATTGTGTACGGTGTCTCCCCGATACCAATTTGTCACTGCTAGTTGGCATGGTGTCAACAAGACTGCTACGTCGGCTGTCACCTCACACCACATTGCCGTGTGTCAATTTCATCGTGCGCCTTCTCTATTCCGATAATTTCTGGCACTTTTCCCCTCCTCCTCGCTTCTTTTTATACAGTGTGTCTCTGTGAAAATTGGTTGCGATGCGCAATTGTTTTTTTTTCGCCGGAGTCGTGACGGTTTTTTCGGCAAATTTTGAGGATTTTTGTCGGCGCGCGGCTCATGCATCGGAAGGTGGAGCGAGGGATAGATCAGAATTCCGACGTCGTGAGCCCCGCGCCGCAAGCAGCCTCCCCAGATCCGTCTCTCGCTCCACCTTCCGACGTCGTGAGCCCCGCGCCGCAAGCAGCCTCCCCGGATCCGCCTGTCGTTCCACCTTCCGACGTCGTGAGCCGCGCGCCGTCAGCAGCCTTCAGGGATCCGCCTCTCGATCCACCTTCCGACGTCGTGAGCCGCGCGCCGCCAGCAGCCTTCAGGGATCCGCCTCTTGCTCCACCTTCCGACGTCGTGAGCCCCGCGCCACAAGCAGCCTCCCCGGATCCGCCTGTCGTTCCACCTTCCGACGTCGTGAGCCGCGCGCCGTCAGCAGCCTTCAGGGATCCGCATCTCGCTCCACCTTCCGACGTCGTGAGCCCCGCGCCGCAAGCAGCCTCCCCGGATCCGCCTGTCGTTCCACCTTCCGACGTCGTGAGCCGCGCGCCGTCAGCAGCCTTCAGGGATCCGCATCTCGCTCCACCTTCCGACGTCGTGAGCCCCGCGCCACAAGCAGCCTCCCCGGATCCGCCTGTCGTTCCACCTTCCGACGTCGTGAGCCGCGCGCCGCCAGCAGCCTCCCCGGATCCGCCTCTCGATCCACCTTCCGACGTCGTGAGCCGCGCGCCGCCAGCAGCCTTCAGGGATCCGCCTCTCGCTCCACCTTCCGACGTCGTGAGCCCCGCGCCACAAGCAGCCTCCCCGGATCCGCCTGTCGTTCCACCTTCCGACGTCGTGAGCCGCGCGCCGCAAGCAGCCTCCCCGGATCCGCCTGTCGTTCCACCTTCCGACGTCGTGAGCCGCGCGCCGTCAGCAGCCTTCAGGGATCCGCCTCTCGATCCACCTTCCGACGTCGTGAGCCGCGCGCCGCCAGCAGCCTTCAGGGATCCGCCTCTTGCTCCACCTTCCGACGTCGTGAGCCCCGCGCCACAAGCAGCCTCCCCGGATCCGCCTGTCGTTCCACCTTCCGACGTCGTGAGCCGCGCGCCGTCAGCAGCCTTCAGGGATCCGCCTCTCGATCCACCTTCCGACGTCGTGAGCCGCGCGCCGCCAGCAGCCTTCAGGGATCCGCCTCTTGCTCCACCTTCCGACGTCGTGAGCCCCGCGCCACAAGCAGCCTCCCCGGATCCGCCTGTCGTTCCACCTTCCGACGTCGTGAGCCGCGCGCCGTCAGCAGCCTTCAGGGATCCGCATCTCGCTCCACCTTCCGACGTCGTGAGCCCCGCGCCGCAAGCAGCCTCCCCGGATCCGCCTGTCGTTCCACCTTCCGACGTCGTGAGCCGCGCGCCGTCAGCAGCCTTCAGGGATCCGCATCTCGCTCCACCTTCCGACGTCGTGAGCCCCGCGCCACAAGCAGCCTCCCCGGATCCGCCTGTCGTTCCACCTTCCGACGTCGTGAGCCGCGCGCCGCCAGCAGCCTCCCCGGATCCGCCTCTCGATCCACCTTCCGACGTCGTGAGCCGCGCGCCGCCAGCAGCCTTCAGGGATCCGCCTCTCGCTCCACCTTCCGACGTCGTGAGCCCCGCGCCACAAGCAGCCTCCCCGGATCCGCCTGTCGTTCCACCTTCCGACGTCGTGAGCCGCGCGCCGCCAGCAGCCTTCAGGGATCCGCCTCTCGATCCACCTTCCGACGTCGTGAGCCGCGCGCCGCCAGCAGCCTCCCCGGATCCGCCTTTCGTTCCACCTTCCGACGTCGTGAGCCCCGCGCCACAAGCAGCCTCCCCGGATCCGCCTGTCGTTCCACCTTCCGACGTCGTGAGCCGCGCGCCGCCAGCAGCCTTCAGGGATCCGCCTCTCGATCCACCTTCCGACGTCGTGAGCCGCGCGCCGCCAGCAGCCTCCCCGGATCCGCCTCTCGATCCACCTTCCGACGTCGTGAGCCCCGCGCCACAAGCAGCCTCCCCGGATCCGCCTGTCGTTCCACCTTCCGACGTCGTGAGCCGCGCGCCGCCAGCAGCCTTCAGGGATCCGCCTCTCGCTCCACCTTCCGACATCGTGAGCCGCGCGCCGCCAGCAGCCTCCCCGGATCCGCCTCTCGATCCACCTTCCGACGTCGTGAACCTGCGCCGCCAGCAGCCTTCAGGGATCCGCCTCTCGATCCACCTTCCGACGTCGTGAGCCGCGCGCCGCCAGCAGCCTCCCCGGATCCGCCTTTCGTTCCACCTTCCGACGTCGTGAGCCGCGCGCCGCCAGCAGCCTTCAGGGATCCGCCTCTCGCTCCACATTCCGACATCGTGAGCCGCGCGCCGCCAGCAGCCTCCCCGGATCCGCCTTTCGTTCAACCTTCCGACGTCGTGAGCCGCGCGCCGCCAGCAGCCTCCCGCGATCCGCCTCTCGATCCACCTTGCGACGTCGTGAGCCGCGCGCCGCCAGCAGACTTCAGGGATCCGCTTCTCGATCCAACTTCCGACGTCGTGAGCCTCGCGCCGCAAGCAGCCTCCCCGGATCCGCCTTTCGTTCCAACTTCCGACGTCGTGAGCCGCGTGCCGCCAGCAGCCTCCAGGGATCCGCTTCTCGATCCACCTTCCGACGTCGTTAGCCGCGCGCCGCCAGCAGCCTTCAGGGATCCGCCTCTCGATCCACCTTCCGACGTCGTGAGCCCCGCGCCGCCAGCAGCCTTCAGTGTTCGCCTCTTGCTCCACCTTCCGACGTCGTGAGCCCCGCGCCGCCAGCAGCCTTTAGGGATCCGTCTCTCGCTTCACTTTCCGACGTCGTGAGCCGCGTGCCGCCAGCAGCTTTCAGGGATCCGTCTCTCGCTCCACCTCTCGACGTCGTGAGCCCCGCGCCGCAAGCAGCCTCTCCGGATCCGCCTTTCGTTCCACCTTCCGACGTCGTGAACTGCGCGCCGCCAGCAGCCTTCAGGGATCCGTCTCTCGCTTTACTTTCCGACGTCGTGAGCCGCGCGCCGCCAGCAGCCTTCAGGGATCCGTCTCTCGCTCCACCTTCCGACGTCGTTAGCCGCGCGCCGCCAGCAGCCTTCAGGGATCCGCCTCTCGATCCACCTTCCGACGTCGTGGGCCCCGCGCCGCCAGCAGCCTTCAGTGTTCGCCTCTTGCTCCACCTTCCGACGTCGTGAGCCCCGCGCCGCCAGCAGCCTTTAGGGATCCGTCTCTCGCTTCACTTTCCGACGTCGTGAGCCGCGTGCCGCCAGCAGCTTTCAGGGATCCGTCTCTCGCTCCACCTCTCGACGTCGTGAGCCCCGCGCCGCAAGCAGCCTCTCCGGATCCGCCTTTCGTTCCACCTTCCGACGTCGTGAACTGCGCGCCGCCAGCAGCCTTCAGGGATCCGTCTCTCGCTTTACTTTCCGACGTCGTGAGCCGCGCGCCGCCAGCAGCCTTCAGGGATCCGTCTTTCGCTTCACCTTCCGACGTCGTGAGCCGCGCGCCGCCAGCAGCCGTCAGGGATCCGTCTCTCGCTCCACCTCTCGAAGTCGTGAGCCGCGCGTTGCCAGCAGCCTTCAGGGATCCGTCTCTCGCTTCACCTTCCGACGTTGTGAGCCCTGCGCGGCAGGCAGCCTCCCCGGATCCGCCTTTTGTTCCACCTTCCGACGTCGTGAGACCCGCGCCGCAAGCAGCCTTCAGGGATCCGTCTCTCGCTTCACATTCCGATGTCGTGAGCCGCCCGCCGCCAGCAGCCTTCAGGGATCCGTCTCTCGCTCCACCTCTCGACGTCGTGAGCCGCCTGCCGCCAGCAGCCTTCAGGGATCCGTCTTTCGCTCCACCTCTCGAAGTCGTGAGCCGCGCGTTGCCAGCAGCCTTTAGAGATCCGTTTCTCGCTCCACCTCTCGAAGTCGTGAGCCGAGCGCCGCCAGCAGCCTTCAAGGATCCGTCACTCGCTCCACCTCTCGACGTCGTGAGACACGTGCCGCCATCAGCCGTCAGGGATCCGTCTCTCGCTCCACCTCTCGACGTCGTGAGCCGCGCGCCGCCAGCAGCCTTCAGGGATCCGTCTCTCGCTTCACCTTCCGACGTCGTGAGCCGCGCGCCGCCAGCAGCCGTCAGGGATCCGTCTCTCGCTCCACCTCTCGAAGTCGTGAGCCGCGCGCCGCCAGCAGCCTCCAGGGATCCGTCTCTCGCTCCACCTCTCGAAGTCGTGAGCCGAGCGCCGCCAGCAGCCTTCAAGGATCCGTCACTCGCTCCACCTCTCGACGTCGTGAGACACGTGCCGCCATCAGCCTTTAGAGATCCGTCTTTCGCTTCACCTTCCGACGTCGTGAGCCGCGCGCCGCCAGCAGCCTTCAGGGATCCGTCTTTCGCTTCACTTTCCGACGTCGTGAGCCGCGCGTCGCCAGCAGCCTTCAGGGATCCGTCTCTCGCTTCACTTTCCGACGTCGTGAGCCGCGCGCCGCAGGCAGCCTTCAGGGATCCGTCTTTCGCTTCACTTTCCGACGTCGTGAGACACGTGCCGCCATCAGCCTTTAGAGATCCGTCTCTCGCTTCACTTTCCGACGTCGTGAGCCGCGCGCCGCAGGCAGCCTTCAGGGATCCGTCTTTCGCTTCACTTTCCGACGTCGTGAGCCGCGCGTCGCCAGCAGCCTTCAGGGATCCGTCTCTCGCTTCACTTTCCGACGTCGTGAGCCCTGCGCGGCAGGCAGCCTCCCCGGATCCGCCTTTTGTTCCACCTTCCGACGTCGTGAGACCCGCGCCGCAAGCAGCCTTCAGGGATCCGTCTCTCGCTTCACATTCCGATGTCGTGAGCCGCCCGCCGCCAGCAGCCTTCAGGGATCCGTCTCTCGCTCCACCTCTCGACGTCGTGAGCCGCCTGCCGCCAGCAGCCTTCAGGGATCCGTCTTTCGCTCCACCTCTCGAAGTCGTGAGCCGCGCGTTGCCAGCAGCCTTTAGAGATCCGTTTCTCGCTCCACCTCTCGAAGTCGTGAGCCGAGCGCCGCCAGCAGCCTTCAAGGATCCGTCACTCGCTCCACCTCTCGACGTCGTGAGACACGTGCCGCCATCAGCCGTCAGGGATCCGTCTCTCGCTCCACCTCTCGACGTCGTGAGCCGCGCGCCGCCAGCAGCCTTCAGGGATCCGTCTCTCGCTTCACCTTCCGACGTCGTGAGCCGCGCGCCGCCAGCAGCCGTCAGGGATCCGTCTCTCGCTCCACCTCTCGAAGTCGTGAGCCGCGCGCCGCCAGCAGCCTCCAGGGATCCGTCTCTCGCTCCACCTCTCGAAGTCGTGAGCCGAGCGCCGCCAGCAGCCTTCAAGGATCCGTCACTCGCTCCACCTCTCGACGTCGTGAGACACGTGCCGCCATCAGCCTTTAGAGATCCGTCTTTCGCTTCACCTTCCGACGTCGTGAGCCGCGCGCCGCCAGCAGCCTTCAGGGATCCGTCTTTCGCTTCACTTTCCGACGTCGTGAGCCGCGCGTCGCCAGCAGCCTTCAGGGATCCGTCTCTCGCTTCACTTTCCGACGTCGTGAGCCGCGCGCCGCAGGCAGCCTTCAGGGATCCGTCTTTCGCTTCACTTTCCGACGTCGTGAGACACGTGCCGCCATCAGCCTTTAGAGATCCGTCTCTCGCTTCACTTTCCGACGTCGTGAGCCGCGCGCCGCAGGCAGCCTTCAGGGATCCGTCTTTCGCTTCACTTTCCGACGTCGTGAGCCGCGCGTCGCCAGCAGCCTTCAGGGATCCGTCTCTCGCTTCACTTTCCGACGTCGTGAGCCCTGCGCGGCAGGCAGCCTCCCCGGATCCGCCTTTTGTTCCACCTTCCGACGTCGTGAGACCCGCGCCGCAAGCAGCCTTCAGGGATCCGTCTCTCGCTTCACATTCCGATGTCGTGAGCCGCCCGCCGCCAGCAGCCTTCAGGGATCCGTCTCTCGCTCCACCTCTCGACGTCGTGAGCCGCCTGCCGCCAGCAGCCTTCAGGGATCCGTCTTTCGCTCCACCTCTCGAAGTCGTGAGCCGCGCGTTGCCAGCAGCCTTTAGAGATCCGTTTCTCGCTCCACCTCTCGAAGTCGTGAGCCGAGCGCCGCCAGCAGCCTTCAAGGATCCGTCACTCGCTCCACCTCTCGACGTCGTGAGACACGTGCCGCCATCAGCCGTCAGGGATCCGTCTCTCGCTCCACCTCTCGACGTCGTGAGCCGCGCGCCGCCAGCAGCCTTCAGGGATCCGTCTCTCGCTTCACCTTCCGACGTCGTGAGCCGCGCGCCGCCAGCAGCCGTCAGGGATCCGTCTCTCGCTCCACCTCTCGAAGTCGTGAGCCGCGCGCCGCCAGCAGCCTCCAGGGATCCGTCTCTCGCTCCACCTCTCGAAGTCGTGAGCCGAGCGCCGCCAGCAGCCTTCAAGGATCCGTCACTCGCTCCACCTCTCGACGTCGTGAGACACGTGCCGCCATCAGCCTTTAGAGATCCGTCTTTCGCTTCACCTTCCGACGTCGTGAGCCGCGCGCCGCCAGCAGCCTTCAGGGATCCGTCTTTCGCTTCACTTTCCGACGTCGTGAGCCGCGCGTCGCCAGCAGCCTTCAGGGATCCGTCTCTCGCTTCACTTTCCGACGTCGTGAGCCGCGCGCCGCAGGCAGCCTTCAGGGATCCGTCTTTCGCTTCACTTTCCGACGTCGTGAGACACGTGCCGCCATCAGCCTTTAGAGATCCGTCTCTCGCTTCACTTTCCGACGTCGTGAGCCGCGCGCCGCAGGCAGCCTTCAGGGATCCGTCTTTCGCTTCACTTTCCGACGTCGTGAGCCGCGCGCCGCCAGGATCCTTCAGGGATCCGTCTCTCGCTCCACCTCTCGAAGTTGTGAGCCGCGCGCCGCCAGCAGCCGTCAGGGATCCGTCTCTCGCTCCACCTCTCGAAGTCGTGATCCGCGCGCCGCCAGCAGCCTTCAGGGATCCGTCTCTCGCTCCACCTCTCGACGTCGTGAGCCGAGCGCCGCCAGCAGCCTTCAGGGATCCGTCTCTCGCTTCACTTTCGGACGTCGTGAGCCGCGCGCCGCCAGGAGCCGTCAGGGATCCGTCTCTCGCTCCACCTCTCGAAGTCGTGAGCCGAGCGCCGCCAGCAGCCTTCAGGGATCCGTCTCTCGCTTCACTTTCCGACGTCGTGAGCCGCGCGCCGCCAGCAGCCTTCAGGGATCCGTCTCTCGCTCCACCTACCGACGTCGTGAGCCGCGCGTCGCCAGCAGCCTTCAGGGATCCGTCTCTCGCTTCACTTTCCGACGTCGTGAGCCGCGCGCCGCAGGCAGCCTTTAGGGATTCGTCTCTCGCTTCACTTTCCGACGTCGTGAGCCCCGCGCGGCAAGCAGCCTCCCCGGATCCGTCTCTCGCTCCACCTTCCGACGTCGTGAGCCGCCCGCCGCCAGCAGCCGTCAGGGATCCGTCTCTCGCTCCACCTTCCGACGTCGTGAGACCCGCGCCGCAAGCAGCCTCCCCGGATCCGCCTTTTGTTCCACCTTCCGACGTCGTGAGCCGCCCGCCGCCAGCAGCCGTCAGGGATCCGTCTCTCGCTCCACCTCTCGAAGTCGTGAGCCGAGCGCCGCCAGCAGCCTTCAGGGATCCGTCTCTCGCTTCACTTTACGACGTCGTGAGCCGCGCGCCGCCAGCAGCCTTCAGGGATCCGTCTCTCGCTCCACCTCTCGACGTCGTGAGCCGCGCGCCGCCAGCAGCCTTTAGAGATCCGTCTTTTGCTTCACCTTCCGACGTCGTGAGCCCCGCGCGGCAAGCAGCCTTCAGGGATCCGTCTCTCGCTTCACTTTCCGACGTCGTGAGCCCCGCGCGGCAAGCAGCCTCCCCGGATCCGTCTCTCGCTCCACCTTCCGACGTCGTGAGCCGCGTGCCGCCAGCAGCTTTTAGAGATCCGTCTCTCGCTCCACCTTCCGACTTCGTGAGCCGCGTGCCGCCGGCAGCCTCTAGGGATCCGTCTCTCGCTCCACCTTCCGACTTCGTGAGCCGCGCGCCGCCAGCAGCCGTCAGGGATCCGTCTCTCGCTCCACCTCTCGAAGTCGTGATCCGCGCGCCGCCAGCAGCCTTCAGGGATCCGTCTCTCGCTCCACCTCTCGACGTCGTGAGCCGAGCGCCGCCAGCAGCCTTCAGGGATCCGTCTCTCGCTTCACTTTCGGACGTCGTGAGCCGCGCGCCGCCAGGAGCCGTCAGGGATCCGTCTCTCGCTCCACCTCTCGAAGTCGTGAGCCGAGCGCCGCCAGCAGCCTTCAGGGATCCGTCTCTCGCTTCACTTTCCGACGTCGTGAGCCGCGCGCCGCCAGCAGCCTTCAGGGATCCGGTTCTCGCTCCACCTACCGACGTCGTGAGCCCTGCGCGGCAAGCAGCCTCCCCGGATCCGCCTTTTGTTCCACCTTCCGACGTCGTGAGACCCGCGCCGCAAGCAGCCTTCAGGGATCCGTCTCTCGCTCCACCTCTCGACGTCGTGAGCCGCGCGCCGCCAGCAGCCTTCAGGGATCCGTCTCTCGCTTCACTTTCCGACGTCGTGAGCCGCGCGCCGCCAGCAGCCTTCAGGGATCCGTCTCTCGCTCCACCTCTCGACGTCGTGAGCCGCGCGCCGCCAGTAGCCTTCAGGGATCCGTCTCTCGCTCCACCTACCGACGTCGTGAGCCGCGCGTCGCCAGCAGCCTTCAGGGATCCGTCTCTCGCTTCACTTTCCGACGTCGTGAGCCCCGCGCGGCAAGCAGCCTCGCCGGATCCGTCTCTCGCTCCACCTACCGACGTCGTGAGCCGCGCGCCGCCAGTAGCCTTCAGGGATCCGTCTCTCGCTCCACCTACCGACGTCGTGAGCCCCGCGCCGCAGGCAGCCTTTAGGGATCCGTCTCTCGCTTCACTTTCCGACGTCGTGAGCCGCGCGTCGCCAGCAGCCTTCAGGGATCCGTCTCTCGCTTCACTTTCCGACGTCGTGAGCCCCGCGCGGCAAGCAGCCTCGCCGGATCCGTCTCTCGCTCCACCTACCGACGTCGTGAGCCGCGCGCCGCCAGTAGCCTTCAGGGATCCGTCTCTCGCTCCACCTACCGACGTCGTGAGCCCCGCGCCGCAGGCAGCCTTTAGGGATCCGTCTCTCGCTTCACTTTCCGACGTCGTGAGCCGCGCGTCGCCAGCAGCCTTCAGGGATCCGTCTCTCGCTTCACTTTCCGACGTCGTGAGCCGCGCGCCGCAGGCAGCCTTTAGGGATCCGTCTCTCGCTTCACTTTCCGACGTCGTGAGCCGAGCGCCGCCAGCAGCCTTCAGGGATCCGTCTCTCGCTTCACTTTCCGACGTCGTGAGCCGCGCGCCGCCAGCAGCCTTCAGGGATCCGTCTCTCGCTCCACCTACCGACGTCGTGAGCCGCGCGTCGCCAGCAGCCTTCAGGGATCCGTCTCTCGCTTCACTTTCCGACGTCGTGAGCCGCGCGCCGCAGGCAGCCTTTAGGGATCCGTCTCTCGCTTCACTTTCCGACGTCGTGAGCCCCGCGCGGCAAGCAGCCTCGCCGGATCCGTCTCTCGCTCCACCTTCCGACGTCGTGAGCCGCCCGCCGCCAGCAGCCGTCAGGGATCCGTCTCTCGCTCCACCTTCCGACGTCGTGAGACCCGCGCCGCAAGCAGCCTCCCCGGATCCGCCTTTTGTTCCACCTTCCGACGTCGTGAGCCGCCCGCCGCCAGCAGCCGTCAGGGATCCGTCTCTCGCTCCACCTCTCGAAGTCGTGAGCCGAGCGCCGCCAGCAGCCTTCAGGGATCCGTCTCTCGCTTCACTTTACGACGTCGTGAGCCGCGCGCCGCCAGCAGCCTTCAGGGATCCGTCTCTCGCTCCACCTCTCGACGTCGTGAGCCGCGCGCCGCCAGCAGCCTTTAGAGATCCGTCTTTTGCTTCACCTTCCGACGTCGTGAGCCCCGCGCGGCAAGCAGCCTTCAGGGATCCGTCTCTCGCTTCACTTTCCGACGTCGTGAGCCGCGCGCCGCAGACAGCTTTTAGGGATCCGTCTCTCGCTCCACCTTCCGACGTCGTGAGCCGCGTGCCGCCAGCAGCCTTTAGGGATCCGTCTCTCGCTCCACCTCTCGACGTCGTGAGCCGCGTGCCGCCAGCAGCTTTTAGAGATCCGTCTCTCGCTCCACCTTCCGACTTCGTGAGCCGCGTGCCGCCAGCAGCCTCTAGGGATCCGTCTCTCGCTCCACCTTCCGACTTCGTGAGCCGCGCGCCGCCAGCAGCCGTCAGGGATCCGTCTCTCGCTCCACCTCTCGAAGTCGTGATCCGCGCGCCGCCAGCAGCCTTCAGGGATCCGTCTCTCGCTCCACCTCTCGACGTCGTGAGCCGCCTGCCGCCAGCAGCCTTCAGGGATCAGTCTCTCGCTCCACCTCTCGAAGTCGTGAGCCGCGCGCCGCCAGCAGCCGTCAGGGATCCGTCTCTCGCTCCACCTCTCGAAGTCGTGAGCCGCGCGTTGCCAGCAGCCTTTAGAGATCCGTCTCTCGCTCCACCTACCGACGTCGTGAGCCTCGCGCGGCAAGCAGCCTCCCCGGATCCGTCTCTCGCTTCACTTTCCGACTTCGTGAGCCGCGCGCCGCCAGCAGCCGTCAGGGATCCGTCTCTCGCTCCACCTCTCGAAGTTGTGATCCGCGCGCCGCCAGCAGCCTTCAGGGATCCGTCTCTCGCTCCACCTCTCGACGTCGTGAGCCGCCTGCCGCCAGCAGCCTTCAGGGATCAGTCTCTCGCTCCACCTCTCGAAGTCGTGAGCCGCGCGCCGCCAGCAGCCGTCAGGGATCCGTCTCTCGCTCCACCTCTCGAAGTCGTGAGCCGAGCGCCGCCAGCAGCCTTCAGGGATCCGTCTCTCGCTTCACTTTCCGACGTCGTGAGCCGCGCGCCGCCAGCAGCCTTCAGGGATCCGTCTCTCGCTCCACCTCTCGACGTCGTGAGCCGCGCGCCGCCAGCAGCCTTCAGGGATCCGTCTCTCGCTTCACTTTCCGACGTCGTGAGCCGCGCGTCGCCAGCAGCCTTCAGGGATCCGTCTCTCGCTTCACTTTCCGACGTCGTGAGCCGCGCGCCGCCAGCAGCCTTCAGGGATCCGTCTCTCGCTTCACTTTCCGACGTCGTGAGCCGCGCGTCGCCAGCAGCCTTCAGGGATCCGTCTCTCGCTTCACTTTCCGACGTCGTGAGCCGCGCGCCGCCAGCAGCCTTCAGGGATCCGTCTCTCGCTTCACTTTCCGACGTCGTGAGCCGCGCGCCGCCAGCAGCCTTCAGGGATCCGTCTCTCGCTCCACCTCTCGACGTCGTGAGCCGCGTGCCGCCAGCAGCCTTTAGAGATCCGTCTTTCGCTTCACCTTCCGACGTCGTGAGCCGCGTGCCGCCAGCAGCCTTCAGGGATCCGTCTCTCGCTCCACCTCTCGAAGTCGTGAGCCACGCGCCGCCAGAAGCCTTCAGGGATCCGTCTCTCGCTTCACTTTCCGACGTCGTGAGCCGCGCGCCGCCAGCAGCCTTTAGGGATCCGTCTCTCGCTCCACCTCTCGACGTCGTGAGACACGTGCCGCCATCAGCCTTTAGCGATCCGTCTTTCGCTTCACCTTCCGACGTCGTGAGCCGAGCGCCGCCAGCAGCCTTCAGGGATCCGTCTCTCGCTTCACTTTCGGACGTCGTGAGCCGCGCGCCGCCAGGAGCCTTCAGGGATCCGTCTCTCGCTTCACCCTCCGACGTCGTGAGACCCGCGCCGCAAGCAGCCTCCCCGGATCCGCCTTTTGTTCCACCTTCCGACGTCGTGAGCCGCCCGCCGCCAGCAGCCGTCAGGGATCCGTCTCTCGCTCCACCTCTCGAAGTCGTGAGCCGAGCGCCGCCAGCAGCCTTCAGGGATCCGTCTCTCGCTTCACTTTACGACGTCGTGAGCGCGCGCCGCCAGCAGCCTTCAGGGATCCGTCTCTCGCTCCACCTCTCGACGTCGTGAGCCGCGCGCCGCCAGCAGCTTTTAGAGATCCGTCTCTCGCTCCACCTTCCGACTTCGTGAGCCCCGCGCGGCAAGCAGCCTTCAAGGATCCGTCTCTCGCGTCACTTTCCGACGTCGTGAGCCGCGCGACGCAGACAGCCTTTAGGGATCCGTCTCTCGCTCCACCTTCCGACGTCGTGAGCCGCGTGCCGCCAGCAGCCTTTAGGGATCCGTCTCTCGCTCCACCTCTCGACGTCGTGAGCCGCGCGCCGCCAGCAGCTTTTAGAGATCCGTCTCTCGCTCCACCTTCCGACTTCGTGAGCCGCGTGCCGCCAGAAGCCTCTAGGGATCCGTCTCTCGCTCCACCTTCCGACTTCGTGAGCCGCGCGCCGCCAGCAGCCGTCAGGGATCCGTCTCTCGCTCCACCTCTCGAAGTCGTGATCCGCGCGCCGCCAGCAGCCTTAAGGGATCCGTCTCTCGCTCCACCTCTCGACGTCGTGAGCCGCCTGCCGCCAGCAGCCTTCAGGGATCAGTCTCTCGCTCCACCTCTCGAAGTCGTGAGCCGCGCGCCGCCAGCAGCCGTCAGGGATCCGTCTCTCGCTCCACCTCTCGAAGTCGTGAGCCGCGCGTTGCCAGCAGCCTTTAGAGATCCGTCTCTCGCTCCACCTACCGACGTCGTGAGCCTCGCGCGGCAAGCAGCCTCCCCGGATCCGTCTCTCGCTTCACTTTCCGACTTCGTGAGCCGCGCGCCGCCAGCAGCCGTCAGGGATCCGTCTCTCGCTCCACCTCTCGAAGTCGTGATCCGCGCGCCGCCAGCAGCCTTCAGGGATCCGTCTCTCGCTCCACCTCTCGAAGTCGTGATCCGCGCGCCGCCAGCAGCCTTCAGGGATCCGTCTCTCGCTCCACCTCTCGTCGTCGTGAGCCGCCTGCCGCCAGCAGCCTTCAGGGATCAGTCTCTCGCTCCACCTCTCGAAGTCGTGAGCCGCGCGCCGCCAGCAGCCGTCAGGGATCCGTCTCTCGCTCCACCTCTCGAAGTCGTGAGCCGAGCGCCGCCAGCAGCCTTCAGGGATCCGTCTCTCGCTTCACTTTACGACGTCGTGAGCCGCGCGCCGCCAGCAGCCTTCAGGGATCCGTCTCTCGCTCCACCTCTCGACGTCGTGAGCCTCGCGCGGCAAGCAGCCTCCCCGGATCCGTCTCTCGCTTCACTTTCCGACTTCGTGAGCCGCGCGCCGCCAGCAGCCGTCAGGGATCCGTCTCTCGCTCCACCTACCGACGTCGTGAGCCCTGCGCGGCAAGCAGCCTCCCCGGATCCGCCTTTTGTTCCACCTTCCGACGTCGTGAGACACGTGCCGCCATCAGCCTTTAGCGATCCGTCTTTCGCTTCACCTTCCGACGTCGTGAGCCGAGCGCCGCCAGCAGCCTTCAGGGATCCGTCTCTCGCTTCACTTTCGGACGTCGTGAGCCGCGCGCCGCCAGGAGCCGTCAGGGATCCGTCTCTCGCTCCACCTCTCGAAGTCGTGAGCCGAGCGCCGCCAGCAGCCTTCAGGGATCCGTCTCTCGCTTCACTTTCCGACGTCGTGAGCCGCGCGCCGCCAGCAGCCTTCAGGGATCCGGTTCTCGCTCCACCTACCGACGTCGTGAGCCCTGCGCGGCAAGCAGCCTCCCCGGATCCGCCTTTTGTTCCACCTTCCGACGTCGTGAGACCCGCGCCGCAAGCAGCCTTCAGGGATCCGTCTCTCGCTCCACCTACCGACGTCGTGAGCCGCGCGTCGCCAGCAGCCTTCAGGGATCCGTCTCTCGCTTCACTTTCCGACGTCGTGAGCCGCGCGCCGCAGGCAGCCTTTAGGGATCCGTCTCTCGCTTCACTTTCCGACGTCGTGAGCCCCGCGCGGCAAGCAGCCTCCCCGGATCCGTCTCTCGCTCCACCTTCCGACGTCGTGAGCCGCCCGCCGCCAGCAGCCGTCAGGGATCCGTCTCTCGCTCCACCTTCCGACGTCGTGAGACCCGCGCCGCAAGCAGCCTCCCCGGATCCGCCTTTTGTTCCACCTTCCGACGTCGTGAGCCGCCCGCCGCCAGCAGCCGTCAGGGATCCGTCTCTCGCTCCACCTCTCGAAGTCGTGAGCCGAGCGCCGCCAGCAGCCTTCAGGGATCCGTCTCTCGCTTCACTTTACGACGTCGTGAGCCGCGCGCCGCCAGCAGCCTTTAGAGATCCGTCTTTTGCTTCACTTTCCGACGTCGTGAGCCCCGCGCGGCAAGCAGCCTTCAGGGATCCGTCTCTCGCTCCACCTTCCGACGTCGTGAGCCGCGTGCCGCCAGCAGCCTTTAGGGATCCGTCTCTCGCTCCACCTCTCGACGTCGTGAGCCGCGCGCCGCCAGCAGCTTTTAGAGATCCGTCTCTCGCTCCACCTTCCGACTTCGTGAGCCGCGTGCCGCCAGCAGCCTCTAGGGATCCGTCTCTCGCTCCACCTTCCGACTTCGTGAGCCGCGCGCCGCCAGCAGCCGTCAGGGATCCGTCTCTCGCTCCACCTCTCGACGTCGTGAGCCGCGTGCCGCCAGCAGCTTTTAGAGATCCGTCTCTCGCTCCACCTTCCGACTTCGTGAGCCGCGTGCCGCCAGCAGCCTTTAGGGATCCGTCTCTCGCTCCACCTCTCGACGTCGTGAGCCGCGCGCCGCCAGCAGCTTTTAGAGATCCGTCTCTCGCTCCACCTTCCGACTTCGTGAGCCGCGTGCCGCCAGCAGCCTCTAGGGATCCGTCTCTCGCTCCACCTTCCGACTTCGTGAGCCGCGCGCCGCCAGCAGCTTTTAGAGATCCGTCTCTCGCTCCACCTTCCGACTTCGTGAGCCGCGTGCCGCCAGCAGCCTCTAGGGATCCGTCTCTCGCTCCACCTTCCGACTTCGTGAGCCGCGCGCCGCCAGCAGCCGTCAGGGATCCGTCTCTCGCTCCACCTCTCGAAGTCGTGATCCGCGCGCCGCCAGCAGCCTTCAGGGATCCGTCTCTCGCTCCACCTCTCGACGTCGTGAGCCGCCTGCCGCCAGCAGCCTTCAGGGATCAGTCTCTCGCTCCACCTCTCGAAGTCGTGAGCCGCGCGTTGCCAGCAGCCTTTAGAGATCCGTCTCTCGCTCCACCTACCGACGTCGTGAGCCTCGCGCGGCAAGCAGCCTCCCCGGATCCGTCTCTCGCTTCACTTTCCGACTTCGTGAGCCGCGCGCCGCCAGCAGCCGTCAGGGATCCGTCTCTCGCTCCACCTCTCGAAGTCGTGAGCCGCGCGTTGCCAGCAGCCTTTAGAGATCCGTCTCTCGCTCCACCTACCGACGTCGTGAGCCTCGCGCGGCAAGCAGCCTCCCCGGATCCGTCTCTCGCTCCACCTCTCGAAGTCGTGAGCCGCGCGTTGCCAGCAGCCTTTAGAGATCCGTCTCTCGCTCCACCTACCGACGTCGTGAGCCTCGCGCGGCAAGCAGCCTCCCCGGATCCGTCTCTCGCTTCACTTTCCGACTTCGTGAGCCGCGCGTTGCCAGCAGCCTTTAGAGATCCGTCTCTCGCTCCACCTACCGACGTCGTGAGCCTCGCGCGGCAAGCAGCCTCCCCGGATCCGTCTCTCGCTTCACTTTCCGACTTCGTGAGCCGCGCGCCGCCAGCAGCCGTCAGGGATCCGTCTCTCGCTCCACCTCTCGAAGTCGTGAGCCGCGCGTTGCCAGCAGCCTTTAGAGATCCGTCTCTCGCTCCACCTACCGACGTCGTGAGCCTCGCGCGGCAAGCAGCCTCCCCGGATCCGTCTCTCGCTTCACTTTCCGACTTCGTGAGCCGCGCGCCGCCAGCAGCCGTCAGGGATCCGTCTCTCGCTCCACCTCTCGAAGTCGTGATCCGCGCGCCGCCAGCAGCCTTCAGGGATCCGTCTCTCGCTCCACCTCTCGAAGTCGTGATCCGCGCGCAGCCAGCAGCCTTCAGGGATCCGTCTCTCGCTTCACTTTCCGACGTCGTGAGCCGCGCGCCGCCAGCAGCCTTCAGGGATCCGTCTCTCGCTCCACCTCTCGACGTCGTGAGCCGCGCGCCGCCAGCAGCCTTCAGGGATCCGTCTCTCGCTTCACTTTCCGACGTCGTGAGCCGCGCGTCGCCAGCAGCCTTCAGGGATCCGTCTCTCGCTTCACTTTCCGACGTCGTGAGCCGCGCGCCGCCAGCAGCCTTCAGGGATCCGTCTCTCGCTCCACCTCTCGAAGTCGTGATCCGCGCGCAGCCAGCAGCCTTCAGGGATCCGTCTCTCGCTCCACCTCTCGACGTCGTGAGCCGCCTGCCGCCAGCAGCCTTCAGGGATCAGTCTCTCGCTCCACCTCTCGAAGTCGTGAGCCGCGCGCCGCCAGCAGCCGTCAGGGATCCGTCTCTCGCTCCACCTCTCGAAGTCGTGAGCCGAGCGCCGCCAGCAGCCTTCAGGGATCCGTCTCTCGCTTCACTTTACGACGTCGTGAGCCGCGCGCCGCCAGCAGCCTTCAGGGATCCGTCTCTCGCTCCACCTCTCGACGTCGTGAGCCGCGCGCCGCCAGCAGCCTTTAGAGATCCGTCTTTTGCTTCACCTTCCGACGTCGTGAGCCCCGCGCGGCAAGCAGCCTTCAGGGATCCGTCTCTCGCGTCACTTTCCGACGTCGTGAGCCGCGCGCCGCAGACAGCCTTTAGGGATCCGTCTCTCGCTCCACCTTCCGACGTCGTGAGCCGCGTGCCGCCAGCAGCCTTTAGGGATCCGTCTCTCGCTCCACCTCTCGACGTCGTGAGCCGCGCGCCGCCAGCAGCTTTTAGAGATCCGTCTCTCGCTCCACCTTCCGACTTCGTGAGCCGCGTGCCGCCAGAAGCCTCTAGGGATCCGTCTCTCGCTCCACCTTCCGACTTCGTGAGCCGCGCGCCGCCAGCAGCCGTCAGGGATCCGTCTCTCGCTCCACCTCTCGAAGTCGTGAGCCGCGCGTTGCCAGCAGCCTTTAGAGATCCGTCTCTCGCTCCACCTACCGACGTCGTGAGCCTCGCGCGGCAAGCAGCCTCCCCGGATCCGTCTCTCGCTCCACCTCTCGAAGTCGTGAGCCGCGCGTTGCCAGCAGCCTTTAGAGATCCGTCTCTCGCTCCACCTACCGACGTCGTGAGCCTCGCGCGGCAAGCAGCCTCCCCGGATCCGTCTCTCGCTTCACTTTCCGACTTCGTGAGCCGCGCGTTGCCAGCAGCCTTTAGAGATCCGTCTCTCGCTCCACCTACCGACGTCGTGAGCCTCGCGCGGCAAGCAGCCTCCCCGGATCCGTCTCTCGCTTCACTTTCCGACTTCGTGAGCCGCGCGCCGCCAGCAGCCGTCAGGGATCCGTCTCTCGCTCCACCTCTCGAAGTCGTGAGCCGCGCGTTGCCAGCAGCCTTTAGAGATCCGTCTCTCGCTCCACCTACCGACGTCGTGAGCCTCGCGCGGCAAGCAGCCTCCCCGGATCCGTCTCTCGCTTCACTTTCCGACTTCGTGAGCCGCGCGCCGCCAGCAGCCGTCAGGGATCCGTCTCTCGCTCCACCTCTCGAAGTCGTGATCCGCGCGCCGCCAGCAGCCTTCAGGGATCCGTCTCTCGCTCCACCTCTCGAAGTCGTGATCCGCGCGCAGCCAGCAGCCTTCAGGGATCCGTCTCTCGCTCCACCTCTCGACGTCGTGAGCCGCCTGCCGCCAGCAGCCTTCAGGGATCAGTCTCTCGCTCCACCTCTCGAAGTCGTGAGCCGCGCGCCGCCAGCAGCCGTCAGGGATCCGTCTCTCGCTCCACCTCTCGAAGTCGTGAGCCGAGCGCCGCCAGCAGCCTTCAGGGATCCGTCTCTCGCTTCACTTTCCGACGTCGTGAGCCGCGCGCCGCCAGCAGCCTTCAGGGATCCGTCTCTCGCTCCACCTCTCGACGTCGTGAGCCGCGCGCCGCCAGCAGCCTTCAGGGATCCGTCTCTCGCTCCACCTCTCGAAGTCGTGATCCGCGCGCAGCCAGCAGCCTTCAGGGATCCGTCTCTCGCTCCACCTCTCGACGTCGTGAGCCGCCTGCCGCCAGCAGCCTTCAGGGATCAGTCTCTCGCTCCACCTCTCGAAGTCGTGAGCCTCGCGCGGCAAGCAGCCTCCCCGGATCCGTCTCTCGCTTCACTTTCCGACTTCGTGAGCCGCGCGCCGCCAGCAGCCGTCAGGGATCCGTCTCTCGCTCCACCTCTCGAAGTCGTGATCCGCGCGCCGCCAGCAGCCTTCAGGGATCCGTCTCTCGCTCCACCTCTCGAAGTCGTGAGCCACGCGCCGCCAGCAGCCTTCAGGGATCCGTCTCTCGCTTCACTTTCGGACGTCGTGAGCCGCGCGCCGCCAGGAGCCTTCAGGGATCCGTCTCTCGCTTCACTTTCCGACGTCGTGAGACCCGCGCCGCAAGCAGCCTCCCCGGATCCGCCTTTTGTTCCACCTTCCGACGTCGTGAGCCGCCCGCCGCCAGCAGCCGTCAGGGATCCGTCTCTCGCTCCACCTCTCGAAGTCGTGAGCCGAGCGCCGCCAGCAGCCTTCAGGGATCCGTCTCTCGCTTCACTTTACGACGTCGTGAGCCGCGCGCCGCCAGCAGCCTTCAGGGATCCGTCTCTCGCTCCACCTCTCGACGTCGTGAGCCGCGCGCCGCCAGCAGCCTTTAGAGATCCGTCTTTTGCTTCACCTTCCGACGTCGTGAGCCCCGCGCGGCAAGCAGCCTTCAGGGATCCGTCTCTCGCGTCACTTTCCGACGTCGTGAGCCGCGCGCCGCAGACAGCCTTTAGGGATCCGTCTCTCGCTCCACCTTCCGACGTCGTGAGCCGCGTGCCGCCAGCAGCCTTTAGGGATCCGTCTCTCGCTCCACCTCTCGACGTCGTGAGCCGCGCGCCGCCAGCAGCTTTTAGAGATCCGTCTCTCGCTCCACCTTCCGACTTCGTGAGCCGCGTGCCGCCAGAAGCCTCTAGGGAGCCGTCTCTCGCTCCACCTTCCGACTTCGTGAGCCGCGCGCCGCCAGCAGCCGTCAGGGATCCGTCTCTCGCTCCACCTCTCGAAGTCGTGAGCCGCGCGTTGCCAGCAGCCTTTAGAGATCCGTCTCTCGCTCCACCTACCGACGTCGTGAGCCTCGCGCGGCAAGCAGCCTCCCCGGATCCGTCTCTCGCTCCACCTCTCGAAGTCGTGAGCCGCGCGTTGCCAGCAGCCTTTAGAGATCCGTCTCTCGCTCCACCTACCGACGTCGTGAGCCTCGCGCGGCAAGCAGCCTCCCCGGATCCGTCTCTCGCTTCACTTTCCGACTTCGTGAGCCGCGCGTTGCCAGCAGCCTTTAGAGATCCGTCTCTCGCTCCACCTACCGACGTCGTGAGCCTCGCGCGGCAAGCAGCCTCCCCGGATCCGTCTCTCGCTTCACTTTCCGACTTCGTGAGCCGCGCGCCGCCAGCAGCCGTCAGGGATCCGTCTCTCGCTCCACCTCTCGAAGTCGTGAGCCGCGCGTTGCCAGCAGCCTTTAGAGATCCGTCTCTCGCTCCACCTACCGACGTCGTGAGCCTCGCGCGGCAAGCAGCCTCCCCGGATCCGTCTCTCGCTTCACTTTCCGACTTCGTGAGCCGCGCGCCGCCAGCAGCCGTCAGGGATCCGTCTCTCGCTCCACCTCTCGAAGTCGTGATCCGCGCGCCGCCAGCAGCCTTCAGGGATCCGTCTCTCGCTCCACCTCTCGAAGTCGTGATCCGCGCGCAGCCAGCAGCCTTCAGGGATCCGTCTCTCGCTCCACCTCTCGACGTCGTGAGCCGCCTGCCGCCAGCAGCCTTCAGGGATCAGTCTCTCGCTCCACCTCTCGAAGTCGTGAGCCGCGCGCCGCCAGCAGCCGTCAGGGATCCGTCTCTCGCTCCACCTCTCGAAGTCGTGAGCCGAGCGCCGCCAGCAGCCTTCAGGGATCCGTCTCTCGCTTCACTTTCCGACGTCGTGAGCCGCGCGCCGCCAGCAGCCTTCAGGGATCCGTCTCTCGCTCCACCTCTCGACGTCGTGAGCCGCGCGCCGCCAGCAGCCTTCAGGGATCCGTCTCTCGCTTCACTTTCCGACGTCGTGAGCCGCGCGTCGCCAGCAGCCTTCAGGGATCCGTCTCTCGCTTCACTTTCCGACGTCGTGAGCCGCGCGCCGCCAGCAGCCTTCAGGGATCCGTCTTTCGCTTCACTTTCCGACGTCGTGAGCCGCGCGTCGCCAGCAGCCTTCAGGGATCCGTCTCTCGCTTCACTTTCCGACGTCGCGAGCCGCGCGCCGCCAGCAGCCTTCAGGGATCCGTCTCTCGCTCCACCTCTCGACGTCGTGAGCCGCGTGCCGCCAGCAGCCTTTAGAGATCCGTCTTTCGCTTCACCTTCCGACGTCGTGTGCCGCGTGCCGCCAGCAGCCTTCAGGGATCCGTCTCTCGCTCCACCTCTCGAAGTCGTGAGCCACGCGCCGCCAGCAGCCTTCAGGGATCCGTCTCTCGCTTCACTTTCGGACGTCGTGAGCCGCGCGCCGCCAGGAGCCTTCAGGGATCCGTCTCTCGCTTCACTTTCCGACGTCGTGAGACCCGCGCCGCAAGCAGCCTCCCCGGATCCGCCTTTTGTTCCACCTTCCGACGTCGTGAGCCGCCCGCCGCCAGCAGCCGTCAGGGATCCGTCTCTCGCTCCACCTCTCGAAGTCGTGAGCCGCGCGTTGCCAGCAGCCTTTAGAGATCCGTCTCTCGCTCCACCTACCGACGTCGTGAGCCTCGCGCGGCAAGCAGCCTCCCCGGATCCGTCTCTCGCTTCACTTTCCGACTTCGTGAGCCGCGCGCCGCCAGCAGCCGTCAGGGATCCGTCTCTCGCTCCACCTCTCGAAGTCGTGAGCCGCGCGTTGCCAGCAGCCTTTAGAGATCCGTCTCTCGCTCCACCTACCGACGTCGTGAGCCTCGCGCGGCAAGCAGCCTCCCCGGATCCGTCTCTCGCTTCACTTTCCGACTTCGTGAGCCGCGCGCCGCCAGCAGCCGTCAGGGATCCGTCTCTCGCTCCACCTCTCGAAGTCGTGATCCGCGCGCCGCCAGCAGCCTTCAGGGATCCGTCTCTCGCTCCACCTCTCGAAGTCGTGATCCGCGCGCAGCCAGCAGCCTTCAGGGATCCGTCTCTCGCTCCACCTCTCGACGTCGTGAGCCGCCTGCCGCCAGCAGCCTTCAGGGATCAGTCTCTCGCTCCACCTCTCGAAGTCGTGAGCCGCGCGCCGCCAGCAGCCGTCAGGGATCCGTCTCTCGCTCCACCTCTCGAAGTCGTGAGCCGAGCGCCGCCAGCAGCCTTCAGGGATCCGTCTCTCGCTTCACTTTCCGACGTCGTGAGCCGCGCGCCGCCAGCAGCCTTCAGGGATCCGTCTCTCGCTCCACCTCTCGACGTCGTGAGCCGCGCGCCGCCAGCAGCCTTCAGGGATCCGTCTCTCGCTTCACTTTCCGACGTCGTGAGCCGCGCGTCGCCAGCAGCCTTCAGGGATCCGTCTCTCGCTTCACTTTCCGACGTCGTGAGCCGCGCGCCGCCAGCAGCCTTCAGGGATCCGTCTTTCGCTTCACTTTCCGACGTCGTGAGCCGCGCGTCGCCAGCAGCCTTCAGGGATCCGTCTCTCGCTTCACTTTCCGACGTCGCGAGCCGCGCGCCGCCAGCAGCCTTCAGGGATCCGTCTCTCGCTCCACCTCTCGACGTCGTGAGCCGCGTGCCGCCAGCAGCCTTTAGAGATCCGTCTTTCGCTTCACCTTCCGACGTCGTGTGCCGCGTGCCGCCAGCAGCCTTCAGGGATCCGTCTCTCGCTCCACCTCTCGAAGTCGTGAGCCACGCGCCGCCAGCAGCCTTCAGGGATCCGTCTCTCGCTTCACTTTCGGACGTCGTGAGCCGCGCGCCGCCAGGAGCCTTCAGGGATCCGTCTCTCGCTTCACTTTCCGACGTCGTGAGACCCGCGCCGCAAGCAGCCTCCCCGGATCCGCCTTTTGTTCCACCTTCCGACGTCGTGAGCCGCCCGCCGCCAGCAGCCGTCAGGGATCCGTCTCTCGCTCCACCTCTCGAAGTCGTGAGCCGAGCGCCGCCAGCAGCCTTCAGGGATCCGTCTCTCGCTTCACTTTACGACGTCGTGAGCCGCGCGCCGCCAGCAGCCTTCAGGGATCCGTCTCTCGCTCCACCTCTCGACGTCGTGAGCCGCGTGCCGCCAGCAGCCTTTAGAGATCCGTCTTTTGCTTCACCTTCCGACGTCGTGAGCCCCGCGCGGCAAGCAGCCTTCAGGGATCCGTCTCTCGCGTCACTTTCCGACGTCGTGAGCCGCGCGCCGCAGACAGCCTTTAGGGATCCGTCTCTCGCTCCACCTTCCGACGTCGTGAGCCGCGTGCCGCCAGCAGCCTTTAGGGATCCGTCTCTCGCTCCACCTCTCGACGTCGTGAGCCGCGCGCCGCCAGCAGCTTTTAGAGATCCGTCTCTCGCTCCACCTTCCGACTTCGTGAGCCGCGTGCCGCCAGAAGCCTCTAGGGATCCGTCTCTCGCTCCACCTCTCGAAGTCGTGATCCGCGCGCCGCCAGCAGCCTTCAGGGATCCGTCTCTCGCTCCACCTCTCGAAGTCGTGATCCGCGCGCCGCCAGCAGCCTTCAGGGATCCGTCTCTCGCTCCACCTCTCGACGTCGTGAGCCGCCTGCCGCCAGCAGCCTTCAGGGATCAGTCTCTCGCTCCACCTCTCGAAGTCGTGAGCCGCGCGCCGCCAGCAGCCGTCAGGGATCCGTCTCTCGCTCCACCTCTCGAAGTCGTGATCCGCGCGCCGCCAGCAGCTTTTAGAGATCCGTCTCTCGCTTCACTTTCCGACTCCGTGAGCCGCGCGCCGCCAGCAGCCGTCAGGGATCCGTCTCTCGCTCCACCTCTCGAAGTCGTGATCCGCGCGCCGCCAGCAGCCTTCAGGGATCCGTCTCTCGCTCCACCTCTCGAAGTCGTGATCCGCGCGCCGCCAGCAGCCTTCAGGGATCCGTCTCTCGCTCCACCTCTCGACGTCGTGAGCCGCCTGCCGCCAGCAGCCTTCAGGGATCAGTCTCTCGCTCCACCTCTCGAAGTCGTGAGCCGCGCGCCGCCAGCAGCCTTCAGGGATCCGTCTCTCGCTCCACCTCTCGACGTCGTGAGCCGCCTGCCGCCAGCAGCCTTCAGGGATCAGTCTCTCGCTCCACCTCTCGAAGTCGTGAGCCGCGCGCCGCCAGCAGCCGTCAGGGATCCGTCTCTCGCTCCACCTCTCGACGTCGTGAGCCGCGCGCCGCCAGCAGCTTTTAGAGATCCGTCTCTCGCTTCACTTTCCGACTCCGTGAGCCGCGCGCCGCCAGCAGCCGTCAGGGATCCGTCTCTCGCTCCACCTCTCGAAGTCGTGATCCGCGCGCCGCCAGCAGCCTTCAGGGATCCGTCTCTCGCTCCACCTCTCGAAGTCGTGATCCGCGCGCCGCCAGCAGCCTTCAGGGATCCGTCTCTCGCTCCACCTCTCGACGTCGTGAGCCGCCTGCCGCCAGCAGCCTTCAGGGATCAGTCTCTCGCTCCACCTCTCGAAGTCGTGAGCCGCGCGCCGCCAGCAGCCGTCAGGGATCCGTCTCTCGCTCCACCTCTCGAAGTCGTGATCCGCGCGCCGCCAGCAGCCTTCAGGGATCCGTCTCTCGCTCCACCTCTCGAAGTCGTGATCCGCGCGCCGCCAGCAGCCTTCAGGGATCCGTCTCTCGCTCCACCTCTCGACGTCGTGAGCCGCCTGCCGCCAGCAGCCTTCAGGGATCAGTCTCTCGCTCCACCTCTCGAAGTCGTGAGCCGCGCGCCGCCAGCAGCCGTCAGGGATCCGTCTCTCGCTCCACCTCTCGAAGTCGTGAGCCGCGCGCCGCCAGCAGCCTTCAGGGATCCGTCTCTCGCTCCACCTCTCGAAGTCGTGAGCCGCGCGCCGCCAGCAGCCGTCAGGGATCCGTCTCTCGCTCCACCTCTCGAAGTCGTGAGCCGAGCGCCGCCAGCAGCCTTCAGGGATCCGTCTCTCGCTTCACTTTACGACGTCGTGAGCCGCGCGCCGCCAGCAGCCTTCAGGGATCCGTCTCTCGCTCCACCTCTCGACGTCGTGAGCCTCGCGCGGCAAGCAGCCTCCCCGGATCCGTCTCTCGCTTCACTTTCCGACTTCGTGAGCCGCGCGCCGCCAGCAGCCGTCAGGGATCCGTCTCTCGCTCCACCTACCGACGTCGTGAGCCCTGCGCGGCAAGCAGCCTCCCCGGATCCGCCTTTTGTTCCACCTTCCGACGTCGTGGGACCCGCGCCGCAAGCAGCCTTCAGGGATCCGTCTCTCGCTCCACCTACCGACGTCGTGAGCCGCGCGTCGCCAGCAGCCTTCAGGGATCCGTCTCTCGCTTCACTTTCCGACGTCGTGAGCCGCGCGCCGCCAGCAGCCTTCAGGGATCCGTCTCTCGCTCCACCTCTCGAAGTCGTGAGCCGAGCGCCGCCAGCAGCCTTCAGGGATCCGTCTCTCGCTTCACTTTCCGACGTCGTGAGCCGCGCGCCGCCAGCAGCCGTCAGGGATCCGTCTCTCGCTCCACCTCTCGACGTCGTGAGCCGCGCGCCGCCAGCAGCCGTCAGGGATCCGTCTCTCGCTCCACCTCTCGAAGTCGTGAGCCGCGCGCCGCCAGCAGCCTTCAGGGATCCGTCTCTCGCTCCACCTCTCGAAGTCGTGAGCCGCGCGCCGCCAGCAGCCGTCAGGGATCCGTCTCTCGCTCCACCTCTCGAAGTCGTGAGCCGAGCGCCGCCAGCAGCCTTCAGGGATCCGTCTCTCGCTTCACTTTACGACGTCGTGAGCCGCGCGCCGCCAGCAGCCTTCAGGGATCCGTCTCTCGCTCCACCTCTCGACGTCGTGAGCCTCGCGCGGCAAGCAGCCTCCCCGGATCCGTCTCTCGCTTCACTTTCCGACTTCGTGAGCCGCGCGCCGCCAGCAGCCGTCAGGGATCCGGTTCTCGCTCCACCTACCGACGTCGTGAGCCCTGCGCGGCAAGCAGCCTCCCCGGATCCGCCTTTTGTTCCACCTTCCGACGTCGTGGGACCCGCGCCGCAAGCAGCCTTCAGGGATCCGTCTCTCGCTCCACCTACCGACGTCGTGAGCCGCGCGTCGCCAGCAGCCTTCAGGGATCCGTCTCTCGCTTCACTTTCCGACGTCGTGAGCCGCGCGCCGCAGGCAGCCTTTAGGGATCCGTCTCTCGCTTCACTTTCCGACGTCGTGAGCCTCGCGCGGCAAGCAGCCTCCCCGGATCCGTCTCTCGCTCCACCTTCCGACGTCGTGAGCCGCCCGCCGCCAGCAGCCGTCAGGGATCCGTCTCTCGCTCCACCTTCCGACGTCGTGAGACCCGCGCCGCAAGCAGCCTCCCCGGATCCGCCTTTTGTTCCACCTTCCGACGTCGTGAGCCGCCCGCCGCCAG
Organism: Caenorhabditis afra; assembly: GCA_963570955.1. Lineage (NCBI taxonomy): Eukaryota > Metazoa > Nematoda > Chromadorea > Rhabditida > Rhabditidae > Caenorhabditis > Caenorhabditis afra. Next base: position 1,233,634 of record OY751537.1, on the reverse strand, counting down.
CAGCCGTCAGGGATCCGTCTCTCGCTCCACCTCTCGAAGTCGTGAGCCGAGCGCCGCCAGCAGCCTTCAGGGATCCGTCTCTCGCTTCACTTTACGACGTCGTGAGCCGCGCGCCGCCAGCAGCCTTCAGGGATCCGTCTCTCGCTCCACCTCTCGACGTCGTGAGCCGCGCGCCGCCAGCAGCCTTTAGAGATCCGTCTTTTGCTTCACTTTCCGACGTCGTGAGCCCCGCGCGGCAAGCAGCCTTCAGGGATCCGTCTCTCGCTCCACCTTCCGACGTCGTGAGCCGCGTGCCGCCAGCAGCCTTTAGGGATCCGTCTCTCGCTCCACCTCTCGACGTCGTGAGCCGCGCGCCGCCAGCAGCTTTTAGAGATCCGTCTCTCGCTCCACCTTCCGACTTCGTGAGCCGCGTGCCGCCAGCAGCCTCTAGGGATCCGTCTCTCGCTCCACCTTCCGACTTCGTGAGCCGCGCGCCGCCAGCAGCCGTCAGGGATCCGTCTCTCGCTCCACCTCTCGAAGTCGTGATCCGCGCGCCGCCAGCAGCCTTCAGGGATCCGTCTCTCGCTCCACCTCTCGACGTCGTGAGCCGCGCGCCGCCAGCAGCCTTTAGAGATCCGTCTTTTGCTTCACCTTCCGACGTCGTGAGCCCCGCGCGGCAAGCAGCCTTCAGGGATCCGTCTCTCGCTCCACCTCTCGACGTCGTGAGCCGCGCGCCGCCAGCAGCTTTTAGAGATCCGTCTTTCGCTTCACCTTCCGACGTCGTGAACCGCGCGCCGCCAGCAGCCGTCAGGGATCCGTCTCTCGCTCCACCTCTCGACGTCGTGAGCCGCGCGCCGCCAGCAGCTTTTAGAGATCCGTCTTTCGCTTCACCTTCCGACGTCGTGAACCGCGCGCCGCCAGCAGCCGTCAGGGATCCGTCTCTCGCTCCACCTCTCGACGTCGTGAGCCGCGCGCCGCCAGCAGCCTTTAGAGATCCGTCTTTTGCTTCACCTTCCGACGTCGTGAGCCCCGCGCGGCAAGCAGCCTTCAGGAATCCGTCTCTCGCTCCACCTCTCGACGTCGTGAGCCGCGCGCCGCCAGCAGCTTTTAGAGATCCGTCTTTCGCTTCACCTTCCGACGTCGTGAACCGCGCGCCGCCAGCAGCCGTCAGGGATCCGTCTCTCGCTCCACCTACCGACGTCGTGAGCCGCGCGCCGCCAGCAGCTTTTAGAGATCCGTCTTTCGCTTCACCTTCCGACGTCGTGAACCGCGCGCCGCCAGCAGCCGTCAGGGATCCGTCTCTCGCTCCACCTCTCGACGTCGTGAGACCCGCGCCGCAAGCAGCCTCCCCGGATCCGCCTTTTGTTCCACCTTCCGACGTCGTGAGACCCGCGCCGCAAGCAGCCTTTCCGGATCCGTCTCTCGCTCCACCTTCCGACGTCGTGATCCGCCCGCCGCCAGCAGCCGTCAGGGATCCGTCTCTCGCTCCACCTCTCGAAGTCGTGAGCCGAGCGCCGCCAGCAGCCTTCAGGGATCCGTCTCTCGCTTCACTTTACGACGTCGTGAGCCGCGCGCCGCCAGCAGCCTTCAGGGATCCGTCTCTCGCTCCACCTCTCGACGTCGTGAGCCGCGCGCTGCCAGCAGCCTTTAGAGATCCGTCTTTCGCTTCACCTTCCGACGTCGTGAACCGCGCGCCGCCAGCAGCCGTCAGGGATCCGTCTCTCGCTTCACTTTCCGACGTCGTGAGCCGCGCGCCGCAGGCAGCCTTTAGAGATCCGTCTCTCGCTCCACCTACCGACGTCGTGAGCCCCGCGCGGCAAGCAGCTTTTAGAGATCCGTCTTTCGCTTCACTTTCCGACGTCGTGAGCCGCGCGCCGCCAGCAGCCTTTAGAGATCCGTCTTTCGCTTCACCTTCCGACGTCGTGAGCCGCGCGCCGCCAGCAGCCTTTAGAGATCCGTCTTTCGCTTCACCTTCCGACGTCGTGAGCCGCCTGCCGCCAGCAGCCTCCAGGGATCCGTCTCTCGTTCCACCTCTCGACGTCGTGAGCCGCGCGCCGCCAGCAGCCTTTAGAGATCCGTCTTTCGCTTCACCTTCCGACGTCGTGAGCCGCGCGCCGCCAGCAGCCTTCAGGGATCCGTCTCTCGCTCTACCTCTCGAAGTCGTGAGCCGCGCGCCGCCAGCAGCCGTCAGGGATCCGTCTCTCGCTCCACCTCTCGAAGTCGTGAGCCGCGCGCCGCCAGCAGCCTTTAGAGATCCGTCTTTCGCTTCACCTTCCGACGTCGTGAGCCGCGCGCCGCCGGCAACCGTCAGGGATCCGTCTCTCGCTCCACCTCTCGACGTCGTGAGCCGCTCGCCGCCAGCAGCATTTAGAGATCCGTCTTTCACTTCACCTTCCGACGTCGTGAGCCGCGTGCCGCCAGCAGCCTCCAGGGATCCGTCTCTCGCTCCACCTCTCGACGTCGTGATCCGCGCGCCGCCAGCAGCCTTCAGAGATCCGTCTTTCGCTTCACCTTCCGACGTCGTGAGCCGCGTGCCGCCAGCAGCCTCCAGGGATCCGTCTCTCGCTCCACCTCTCGACGTCGTGAGCCGCGCGCCGCCAGCAGCCTTTAGAGATCCGTCTTTCGCTTCACCTTCCGACGTCGTGAGCCGCGCGCCGCCAGCAGCCTTCAGGGATCCGTCTCTCGCTCCACCTCTCGAAGTCGTGAGCCGCGCGCCGCCAGCAGCCTTCAGGGATCCGTCTCTCGCTTCACTTTCCGACGTCGTGAGCCGCGCGCCGCCAGCAGCCTTCAGGGATCCGTCTCTCGCTCCACCTCTCGAAGTCGTGAGCCGCGCGCCGCCAGCAGCCTTCAGGGATCCGTCTCTCGCTTCACTTTCCGACGTCGTGAGCCGCGCGCCGCCAGCAGCCTTCAGGGATCCGTCTCTCGCTCCACCTCTCGAAGTCGTGAGCCGCGCGCCGCCAGCAGCCTTCAGGGATCCGTCTCTCGCTTCACTTTCCAACGTCGTGAGCCGCGCGCCGCCAGCAGCCTTCAGGGTTCCGTCTCTCGCTTCACTTTCCGACGTCGTGAGCCGCGCGCCGCCAGCAGCCTCCAGGGATCCGTCTCTCGCTCCACCTCTCGAAGTCGTGAGCCGAGCGCCGCTAGCAGCATCCAGGGATCCGTCTCTCGCTCCACCTCTCGAAGTCGTCAGCCGCGCGCCGCCAGCAGCATCCAGGGATCCGTCTCTACCTCCACCTCTCGAAGTCGTGAGCCGCGCGCCGCTAGCAGCATCCAGGGATCCGTCTCTCGCTCCACTTCTCGACTTTGTGAGCCGCGCGCCGCCAGCAGCCTTCAGGGATCCGTCTCTCGCTTCACTTTCCGACGTCGTGAGCCGCGCGCCGCCAGCAGCCTTCAGGGATCCGTCTCTCGCTCCACCTCTCGAAGTCGTGAGCCGCGTGCCGCTAGCAGCATCCAGGGATCCGTCTTTCGCTCCACCTCTCGAAGTCGTGAGCCGCGCGCCGCCAGCAGCCTTCAGGGATCCGTCTCTCGCTTCACTTTCCGACGTCGTGAGCCGCGCGCCGCCAGCAGCCTTCAGGGATCCGTCTCTCGCTTCACTTTCCAACGTCGTGAGCCGCGCGCCGCCAGCAGCCTTCAGGGTTCCGTCTCTCGCTTCACTTTCCGACGTCGTGAGCCGCGCGCCGCCAGCAGCCTTCAGGGATCCGTCTCTCGCTCCACCTCTCGAAGTCGTGAGCCGCGCGCCGCCAGCAGCCTTCAGGGATCCGTCTCTCGCTTCACTTTCCGACGTCGTGAGCCGCGCGCCGCCAGCAGCCTTCAGGGATCCGTCTCTCGCTCCACCTCTCGAAGTCGTGAGCCGCGCGCCGCCAGCAGCCTTCAGGGATCCGTCTCTCGCTTCACTTTCCGACGTCGTGAGCCGCGCGCCGCCAGCAGCCTTCAGGGATCCGTCTCTCGCTCCACCTCTCGAAGTCGTGAGCCGCGCGCCGCCAGCAGCCTTCAGGGATCCGTCTCTCGCTTCACTTTCCAACGTCGTGAGCCGCGCGCCGCCAGCAGCCTTCAGGGTTCCGTCTCTCGCTTCACTTTCCGACGTCGTGAGCCGCGCGCCGCCAGCAGCCTCCAGGGATCCGTCTCTCGCTCCACCTCTCGAAGTCGTGAGCCGAGCGCCGCTAGCAGCATCCAGGGATCCGTCTCTCGCTCCACCTCTCGAAGTCGTCAGCCGCGCGCCGCCAGCAGCATCCAGGGATCCGTCTCTACCTCCACCTCTCGAAGTCGTGAGCCGCGCGCCGCTAGCAGCATCCAGGGATCCGTCTCTCGCTCCACTTCTCGACTTTGTGAGCCGCGCGCCGCCAGCAGCCTTCAGGGATCCGTCTCTCGCTTCACTTTCCGACGTCGTGAGCCGCGCGCCGCCAGCAGCCTTCAGGGATCCGTCTCTCGCTCCACCTCTCGAAGTCGTGAGCCGCGTGCCGCTAGCAACATCCAGGGATCCGTCTTTCGCTCCACCTCTCGAAGTCGTGAGCCGCGCGCCGCCAGCAGCCTTCAGGGATCCGTCTCTCGCTTCACTTTCCGACGTCGTGAGCCGCGCGCCGCCAGCAGCCTTCAGGGATCCGTCTCTCGCTTCACTTTCCAACGTCGTGAGCCGCGCGCCGCCAGCAGCCTTCAGGGTTCCGTCTCTCGCTTCACTTTCCGACGTCGTGAGCCGCGCGCCGCCAGCAGCCTCCAGGGATCCGTCTCTCGCTCCACCTCTCGAAGTCGTGAGCCGCGCGCCGCCAGCAGCATCCAGGGATCCGTCTCTCGCTCCACCTCTCGAAGTCGTGAGCCGCGCGCCGCCAGCAGCCTTCAGGGATCCGTCTCTCGCTTCACTTTCCGACGTCGTGAGCCGCGCGCCGCCAGCAGCCTTCAGGGATCCGTCTCTCGCTTCACTTTCCGACGTCGTGAGCCGCGCGCCGCCAGCAGCCTTCAGGGTTCCGTCTCTCGCTTCACTTTCCGACGTCGTGAGCCGCGCGCCGCCAGCAGCCTTCAGGGATCAGTCTATCGCTCCACCTCTCGAAGTCGTGAGCCGCGCGCCGCCAGCAGCCTCCAGGGTTCCGTCTCTCGCTTCACTTTCCGACGTCGTGAGCCGCGCGCCGCCAGCAGCCTTCAGGGATCAGTCTATCGCTTCACCTCTCGAAGTCGTGAGCCGCGCGCCGCCAGCAGCCTTCAGGGATCCGTCTCTCGCTCCACCTCTCGAAGTCGTGAGCCGCGCGCCGCCAGCAGCCTTCAGGGTTCCGTCTCTCGCTTCACTTTCCAACGTCGTGAGCCGCGCGCCGCCAGCAGCCTTCAGGGATCAGTCTATCGCTTCACCTCTCGAAGTCGTGAGCCGCGCGCCGCCAGCAGCCTTCAGGGATCCGTCTCTCGCTCCACCTCTCGAAGTCGTGAGCCGCGCGCCGCCAGCAGCCTTCAGGGTTCCGTCTCTCGCTTCACTTTCCAACGTCGTGAGCCGCGCGCCGCCAGCAGCCTTCAGGGTTCCGTCTCTCGCTTCACTTTCCGACGTCGTGAGCCGCGCGCCGCCAGCAGCCTCCAGGGATCCGTCTCTCGCTCCACCTCTCGAAGTCGTGAGCCGCGCGCCGCCAGCAGCATCCAGGGATCCGTCTCTACCTCCACCTCTCGAAGTCGTGAGCCGCGCGCCGCCAGCAGCATCCAGGGATCCGTCTCTACCTCCACCTCTCGAAGTCGTGAGCCGCGCGCCGCTAGCAGCATCCAGGGATCCGTCTCTCGCTCCACTTCTCGACTTTGTGAGCCGCGCGCCGCCAGCAGCCTTCAGGGATCCGTCTCTCGCTTCACTTTCCGACGTCGTGAGCCGCGCGCCGCCAGCAGCCTTCAGGGATCCGTCTCTCGCTCCACCTCTCGAAGTCGTGAGCCGCGTGCCGCCAGCAGCATCCAGGGATCCGTCTTTCGCTCCACCTCTCGAAGTCGTGAGCCGCGCGCCGCCAGCAGCCTTCAGGGATCCGTCTCTCGCTTCACTTTCCAACGTCGTGAGCCGCGCGCCGCCAGCAGCCTTCAGGGTTCCGTCTCTCGCTTCACTTTCCGACGTCGTGAGCCGCGCGCCGCCAGCAGCCTCCAGGGATCCGTCTCTCGCTCCACCTCTCGAAGTCGTGAGCCGAGCGCCGCTAGCAGCATCCAGGGATCCGTCTCTCGCTCCACCTCTCGAAGTCGTCAGCCGCGCGCCGCCAGCAGCATCCAGGGATCCGTCTCTACCTCCACCTCTCGAAGTCGTGAGCCGCGCGCCGCTAGCAGCATCCAGGGATCCGTCTCTCGCTCCACTTCTCGACTTTGTGAGCCGCGCGCCGCCAGCAGCCTTCAGGGATCCGTCTCTCGCTTCACTTTCCGACGTCGTGAGCCGCGCGCCGCCAGCAGCCTTCAGGGATCCGTCTCTCGCTCCACCTCTCGAAGTCGTGAGCCGCGTGCCGCTAGCAACATCCAGGGATCCGTCTTTCGCTCCACCTCTCGAAGTCGTGAGCCGCGCGCCGCCAGCAGCCTTCAGGGATCCGTCTCTCGCTTCACTTTCCGACGTCGTGAGCCGCGCGCCGCCAGCAGCCTTCAGGGATCCGTCTCTCGCTTCACTTTCCAACGTCGTGAGCCGCGCGCCGCCAGCAGCCTTCAGGGTTCCGTCTCTCGCTTCACTTTCCGACGTCGTGAGCCGCGCGCCGCCAGCAGCCTCCAGGGATCCGTCTCTCGCTCCACCTCTCGAAGTCGTGAGCCGCGCGCCGCCAGCAGCATCCAGGGATCCGTCTCTCGCTCCACCTCTCGAAGTCGTGAGCCGCGCGCCGCCAGCAGCCTTCAGGGATCCGTCTCTCGCTTCACTTTCCGACGTCGTGAGCCGCGCGCCGCCAGCAGCCTTCAGGGATCCGTCTCTCGCTTCACTTTCCGACGTCGTGAGCCGCGCGCCGCCAGCAGCCTTCAGGGTTCCGTCTCTCGCTTCACTTTCCGACGTCGTGAGCCGCGCGCCGCCAGCAGCCTTCAGGGATCAGTCTATCGCTCCACCTCTCGAAGTCGTGAGCCGCGCGCCGCCAGCAGCCTCCAGGGTTCCGTCTCTCGCTTCACTTTCCGACGTCGTGAGCCGCGCGCCGCCAGCAGCCTTCAGGGATCAGTCTATCGCTTCACCTCTCGAAGTCGTGAGCCGCGCGCCGCCAGCAGCCTTCAGGGATCCGTCTCTCGCTCCACCTCTCGAAGTCGTGAGCCGCGCGCCGCCAGCAGCCTTCAGGGTTCCGTCTCTCGCTTCACTTTCCAACGTCGTGAGCCGCGCGCCGCCAGCAGCCTTCAGGGATCAGTCTATCGCTTCACCTCTCGAAGTCGTGAGCCGCGCGCCGCCAGCAGCCTTCAGGGATCCGTCTCTCGCTCCACCTCTCGAAGTCGTGAGCCGCGCGCCGCCAGCAGCCTTCAGGGTTCCGTCTCTCGCTTCACTTTCCAACGTCGTGAGCCGCGCGCCGCCAGCAGCCTTCAGGGTTCCGTCTCTCGCTTCACTTTCCGACGTCGTGAGCCGCGCGCCGCCAGCAGCCTCCAGGGATCCGTCTCTCGCTCCACCTCTCGAAGTCGTGAGCCGCGCGCCGCTAGCAGCATCCAGGGATCCGTCTCTCGCTCCACCTCTCGAAGTCGTCAGCCGCGCGCCGCCAGCAGCATCCAGGGATCCGTCTCTACCTCCACCTCTCGAAGTCGTGAGCCGCGCGCCGCTAGCAGCATCCAGGGATCCGTCTCTCGCTCCACTTCTCGACTTTGTGAGCCGCGCGCCGCCAGCAGCCTTCAGGGATCCGTCTCTCGCTTCACTTTCCGACGTCGTGAGCCGCGCGCCGCCAGCAGCCTTCAGGGATCCGTCTCTCGCTCCACCTCTCGAAGTCGTGAGCCGCGTGCCGCCAGCAGCATCCAGGGATCCGTCTTTCGCTCCACCTCTCGAAGTCGTGAGCCGCGCGCCGCCAGCAGCCTTCAGGGATCCGTCTCTCGCTTCACTTTCCGACGTCGTGAGCCGCGCGCCGCCAGCAGCCTTCAGGGATCCGTCTCTCGCTTCACTTTCCAACGTCGTGAGCCGCGCGCCGCCAGCAGCCTTCAGGGTTCCGTATCCCGCTTCACTTTCCGACGTCGTGAGCCGCGCGCCGCCAGCAGCCTCCAGGGATCCGTCTCTCGCTCCACCTCTCGAAGTCGTGAGCCGCGCGCCGCCAGCAGCATCCAGGGATCCGTCTCTCGCTCCACCTCTCGAAGTCGTGAGCCGCGCGCCGCCAGCAGCCTTCAGGGATCCGTCTCTCGCTTCACTTTCCGACGTCGTGAGCCGCGCGCCGCCAGCAGCCTTCAGGGATCCGTCTCTCGCTTCACTTTCCGACGTCGTGAGCCGCGCGCCGCCAGCAGCCTTCAGGGTTCCGTCTCTCGCTTCACTTTCCGACGTCGTGAGCCGCGCGCCGCCAGCAGCCTTCAGGGATCAGTCTATCGCTCCACCTCTCGAAGTCGTGAGCCGCGCGCCGCCAGCAGCCTCCAGGGTTCCGTCTCTCGCTTCACTTTCCGACGTCGTGAGCCGCGCGCCGCCAGCAGCCTTCAGGGATCAGTCTATCGCTTCACCTCTCGAAGTCGTGAGCCGCGCGCCGCCAGCAGCCTTCAGGGATCCGTCTCTCGCTCCACCTCTCGAAGTCGTGAGCCGCGCGCCGCCAGCAGCCTTCAGGGTTCCGTCTCTCGCTTCACTTTCCGACGTCGTGAGCCGCGCGCCGCCAGCAGCCTTCAGGGATCAGTCTATCGCTCCACCTCTCGAAGTCGTGAGCCGCGTGCCGCCAGCAGCCTTCAGGGTTCCGTCTCTCGCTTCCCTTTCCGAAGTCGTGAGCCGCGCGCCGCCAGCAGCCTTTAGAGATCCGTCTCTCGCTTCACTTTCCGACGTCGTGAGCCGCGCGCCGCCGGCAACCGTCAGGGATCCGTCTCTCGCTCCACCTCTCGACGTCGTGAGCCGCGCGCCGCCAGCAGCATTTAGAGATCCGTCTTTCACTTCACCTTCCGACGTCGTGAGCCGCGTGCCGCCAGCAGCCTCCAGGGATCCGTCTCTCGCTCCACCTCTCGACGTCGTGATCCGCGCGCCGCCAGCAGCCTTCAGAGATCCGTCTTTCGCTTCACCTTCCGACGTCGTGAGCCGCGTGCCGCCAGCAGCCTTCAGGGATCCGTCTCTCGCTCCACCTCTCGAAGTCGTGAGCCGCGCGCCGCCAGCAGCCTTCAGGGATCCGTCTCTCGCTTCACTTTCCGACGTCGTGAGCCGCGCGCCGCCAGCAGCCTTCAGGGATCCGTCTCTCGCTCCACCTCTCGAAGTCGTGAGCCGCGCGCCGCCAGCAGCCTTCAGGGATCCGTCTCTCGCTTCACTTTCCGACGTCGTGAGCCGCGCGCCGCCAGCAGCCTTCAGGGATCCGTCTCTCGCTCCACCTCTCGAAGTCGTGAGCCGCGCGCCGCTAGCAGCATCCAGGGATCCGTCTCTCGCTCCACCTCTCGAAGTCGTCAGCCGCGCGCCGCCAGCAGCATCCAGGGATCCGTCTCTACCTCCACCTCTCGAAGTCGTGAGCCGCGCGCCGCTAGCAGCATCCAGGGATCCGTCTCTCGCTCCACTTCTCGACTTTGTGAGCCGCGCGCCGCCAGCAGCCTTCAGGGATCCGTCTCTCGCTTCACTTTCCGACGTCGTGAGCCGCGCGCCGCCAGCAGCCTTCAGGGATCCGTCTCTCGCTCCACCTCTCGAAGTCGTGAGCCGCGTGCCGCCAGCAGCATCCAGGGATCCGTCTTTCGCTCCACCTCTCGAAGTCGTGAGCCGCGCGCCGCCAGCAGCCTTCAGGGATCCGTCTCTCGCTTCACTTTCCGACGTCGTGAGCCGCGCGCCGCCAGCAGCCTTCAGGGATCCGTCTCTCGCTTCACTTTCCAACGTCGTGAGCCGCGCGCCGCCAGCAGCCTTCAGGGTTCCGTCTCTCGCTTCACTTTCCGACGTCGTGAGCCGCGCGCCGCCAGCAGCCTCCAGGGATCCGTCTCTCGCTCCACCTCTCGAAGTCGTGAGCCGCGCGCCGCCAGCAGCATCCAGGGATCCGTCTCTCGCTCCACCTCTCGAAGTCGTGAGCCGCGCGCCGCCAGCAGCCTTCAGGGATCCGTCTCTCGCTTCACTTTCCGACGTCGTGAGCCGCGCGCCGCCAGCAGCCTTCAGGGATCCGTCTCTCGCTTCACTTTCCGACGTCGTGAGCCGCGCGCCGCCAGCAGCCTTCAGGGTTCCGTCTCTCGCTTCACTTTCCGACGTCGTGAGCCGCGCGCCGCCAGCAGCCTTCAGGGATCAGTCTATCGCTCCACCTCTCGAAGTCGTGAGCCGCGCGCCGCCAGCAGCCTCCAGGGTTCCGTCTCTCGCTTCACTTTCCGACGTCGTGAGCCGCGCGCCGCCAGCAGCCTTCAGGGATCAGTCTATCGCTCCACCTCTCGAAGTCGTGAGCCGCGCGCCGCCAGCAGCCTTCAGGGATCCGTCTCTCGCTCCACCTCTCGAAGTCGTGAGCCGCGCGCCGCCAGCAGCCTTCAGGGTTCCGTCTCTCGCTTCACTTTCCGACGTCGTGAGCCGCGCGCCGCCAGCAGCCTTCAGGGATCAGTCTATCGCTCCACCTCTCGAAGTCGTGAGCCGCGCGCCGCCAGCAGCCTTCAGGGTTCCGTCTCTCGCTTCACTTTCCGACGTCGTGAGCCGCGCGCCGCCAGCAGCCTTCAGGGATCAGTCTATCGCTTCACCTTTCGAAGTCGTGAGCCGCGCGCCGCCAGCAGCCTTCAGGGATCCGTCTATCGCTCCACCTCTCGAAGTCGTGAGCCGCGCGCCGCCAGCAGCCTTCAGGGATCAGTCTATCGCTTCACCTTTCGAAGTCGTGAGCCGCGCGCCGCCAGCAGCCTTCAGGGATCCGTCTATCGCTCCACCTCTCGAAGTCGTGAGCCGCGCGCCGCCAGCAGCCTTCAGGGATCAGTCTATCGCTTCACCTTTCGAAGTCGTGAGCCGCGCGCCGCCAGCAGCCTTCAGGGATCCGTCTATCGCTCCACCTCTCGAAGTCGTGAGCCGCGCGCCGCCAGCAGCCTTCAGGGATCAGTCTATCGCTTCACCTTTCGAAGTCGTGAGCCGCGCGCCGCCAGCAGCCTTCAGGGATCCGTCTATCGCTCCACCTCTCGAAGTCGTGAGCCGCGCGCCGCCAGCAGCCTTCAGGGATCAGTCTATCGCTTCACCTTTCGAAGTCGTGAGCCGCGCGCCGCCAGCAGCCTTCAGGGATCCGTCTTTCGCTTCACCTTCCGACGTCGTGAGCCGCGCGCCGCCTGTAGCCTCCGCGATTCGAAATTTCGACGTCCTCGCGTGAGGCTGCTGTCGGCGCGCGGCTCACGATGTCAGAAGGTGAAGCGAATGAGTGGGATAGACAGCAAATGGACAGATGATTGTTTTTTCGACAGTTAGGAAGCACCTTGTCTGTGAAAATCTGCAAAAACACCGACAAAATCAGCAAATCGGTTTGTGTTCGACAGCGAAGGAAAGCTTAAAAAAAGAACAGGAAAAAGGCGCTGCACCATTGCAAAAGTCCGGTGTTGTCCTTATTTTTCTGATTTCCGCCTTTTTTGTTAACGAGGCTGGTCTATGTAGACGAACAGCAGTTTGAGAAAAATCGCTACCGTGCTACTCCTTCAGATCTGCCAAAAAAGCTTAAAATATCTGTTTTTCTTTTTAGTTCACTAGTTCAGCTGAGTGTTTTGTTTAAATTTAATGTTTCCGAATACTGAAGCGGTTGGTGTTTGTTTTATGTTTCAATTTTCAAAAATAACAATTGATCTTCATTAACCCCAACGGAAAACGGGTTGAGAACACCACTAATTGGGAGACAGAATGAATGGGCAAGCACATGTTTGTGTGTCGAGAAGGGTGGTCAGCCGAACAGTGTGCGAGATTAGGAGGGGTCAAATCAATCAAAGGGGAAAGGAGGAAGGTTGGCAGACTGCCAATTGTGTGTTTCTATGGGAGAGGAACAATGAGAGAATGACGAATGGAACCCGATTATTGACCCGATACTAGAAAACGAGTGGCTCACTGAGTTAAGAGCTCTTGGATCTTTTCATCTTTGTACATCGACGGATATTTCTCCTCCATGATGACAACTCGAATGATGATATTCTCGAATTTGGGCAGGTTCTTGAGAACAACGTTCATATCCGCTCTGGCTTTCTGTGAATGATTATTCTTCTTGAATCTTGTGTTTCTTCATCACAAACCTCGAAATATGGTGCTTTTTCGCCATCCAGAATGGCATTGAAAATGATCATAATTCGGTCAATAAGCCACTTGCTGGATTCCTTTTTGGCATTCTGAAACAAAAAAATTCCCAATGAAATACATAGAACAAGTTGAAACTCACTGGATGTCGACACAACGCCAGTAAACTGGTTTTCTTTCCAGTAATATTTCTTATTTCCTCTCGCGTGAAAAGAAAATCGGGAATCGGTTTGACAGACATATTCTCGCGGTTGGGAAATGAGGAGAACAAATGATTGGATGCCTAGCGAGTGGGGTCAGGGTCCCGGCAGGTGCAAATGGATCGCGATTATGGTCTCTGCGTTGCGCGCAGCCTCACCATCTGCCAGTGTCTTTGGTATCGCGAACAATTACCGATGAACGGGAGAGAGAATGTGATGTGGTTCTGGCAGGACGACCTGGACTAGATTAGATAGGTGTGCTTATCTAATTGTGAAAATAAGATAGTGTCTAACATGAGAAGCGGAAATTGAACGAAAATCTTCTTCCCGGAATCACTGAAAGACTCTTTCGCCGTTAAATTTTTTTTTGGGTTTTTTGACAGATTGGCTTGCCGACCCCGGATACTTTGTGTTTTTCAAGTTATTTTGCTTCGAACCCCTTTTTTTTGCAAATTATGCTCATTTACTTGCAATACATCGGGTACAAACTTTTCGTACCCAAATGCATTAGCCGGAACATAAATTTGTTTATCGAGGCAGGCAACCTTTACTCATGCTCACTCACGTTTCTCTCTGATTAATCATAGGTGTGCATGCGAGAAGGAAAATTTGTCGGACCGGAAAATAAGATTTCTGATCTTATGGGATACTGTAGATGTTTAGAGTTTGTATCCGCTGTGAGATTTTTCAAAGACATACAGTTCAAGTAAAAAACAGTGCAAAGACACCAAAAAAAATTCTGAAAAATTTTTAATTTGCTGGCGCCAGTTTTCCAAGAATTAGAGCAAAATTATTTTGAAACTTAAAAAGGGTTCTTTTTTATTTTTGAGTAAAGCATCGGCAGATTTCGTCTAATTTTATCTTCCCCCTGAGTTTTCTTATGGATAACATCGATCTGACCCTTTTGTTTCAACGTCAATATCAGTACTTTTTTCTCTTCCGCGTACCTGTCCGCGTCAGTCACCGTCGGATTATGACACTTGTTTTGGGCGGATTCACGAGAAGAAGAGCGTCCTGTTTTCATTGTAGAGGCTCAGCTGGATTAGCGAATAGCGAAACATCGCTAAGAAAATTGATTTTCGCGCGCAATTACGTCTTTCGATGAGTCGCTCAATGCCATTTGCAAGGATCTGCCGTTTCTGAGCAACACAGTGAATTATCCCAGGAATCCAAGAGATTATTTTTGCAGAAAGTATGGAGAAGTTCAAGGAAACACTGGTGACTCAAAAGAAGCTCAAAAGCTCAAGCCTCCCACTCTTCCTTTCGCGCAAAAAAAGTTGACGTTTGCTTATGAATTCGAGTTGCTTCGTGAATTTTGGTGATGCCAAAGATCAAATGGTTTTTGAACTTCAAGATATCGCAATGGATATAGGAAATTGATTCATTATTCCAAAAATAAAACCTGAATCAGCAAGCTTGTCAATGTGGAAACAAAAAACAGGTATCGAGAACAATAGAGATTAGACCAACACAATAGCTTCTATGACATGAGCTACAGTAATATTCAAAGAAGCTTAGAAAAGCGGATTATGTAAGTGCCTCTAAATCTGTCAGATTACAGTAGCCAATCCCGCACTCTGCATCATAGTTGAGTCAGAAAGTTTGGCTTACCGTAGTCTAAGTTGCAACCCCTTTTACGATTTTCCGGCCAGGTGACATATTTGAAAAGGTCATTCTAAAAATCAAATCACTAGAAGGTAATCAAAATTTCAGCACCTTCAAGACTTTCAGATGTCTTGATGTTTCATTAGAATACGGTCCCTGTTCGTTTTTCCAACGTCGTACAGAGCTGCAGGGGCTACTGTAGATCAAACATGCACATCTGGAAGCAGTAATTTACAACAGACCAAAATTTTCTCAAAATTTGCCTCAAAATGGCACATATGGCTCTCCAAAAATGGCAGTTTCGAGGGAAAAAGAAGGAGGTGGTTGGCTAATTCTAGTTTTGAGGAAATGCGATCCTTGGGCGAAATTTAGGGTGAATCATCAAGAATTTGACTTATGAAATCAAATTTACACTTTGCAAGGTTCCTGGTCAGTTTTCCCTACTAACAAAACCACATGGTGAACAACTATTTTGAGAGGTTGATGTCACATCATGTCACACTTGTCACGGATCACGAGCAACATCTATGACGCGTAGTTTTTTGTAGTAGCGTGACATTTGATCTTTGTCTTGCACTTGGTCACCTGATGTTTTAGAAACGAAGGTATGGCAAGTCGAGAAATCTCATTTATCAGAATTCTCACTTTTTTTAGCATTATGGAGTCCCCGAAAATTGTTTTTCGATGTTTGCACACGTTTCAATGACACTTTCTGTACTTCCTCATTGCGGCGCTGGATTATGACAACGCATGTTGTGTCGGAATCTGAGGGATGAAGAGTGCTCTGTTTACGTTGTACAGGCTTCGTTGGGATTAGGGCAACATCAATAAGAGAATTTCGTCGGAACCCGGGTGTCTTCAAACGCTGATTGGAAGAGGAACCAGTATTGTGAGGTCATTTACTAGGAAAGTGTCTGAACGGGAGGTGGCCGATCTGGTCGCCACCTGGCTCAATCGAAAGCCTACCCCATGGGGATGAAGAATCTGTTTTCGAAATTTGCGGAATAGCTCGCAGAGCCGAGATATTTCGGTCTGAAATTTGAGACACTTTCCTAGTTAGTGGTTCTTAGATTCTGGTCCCACTGGTTTCTGGGTGGTGGTCAAATCTGCTTTCTTTTTTCGAAAACCTGGCTTTCTGACGCAATCTGCTGCATCACAGGAGATTATTTCTGCAAAAGGAGTTCAGGGAGAGCAGCGGTGACTCAAATGATCCCAAACACCCCCATATTTGCTTCTATGCAAAAAGTTGGGCTTTGATTCGGAAAACGTGTTTCCGGAATATACCAAAGATCAACGGTTTCGCAAATGCCGTTAATTTTCTGGTATGGGATTTTGAATTTGAACTGGAAACATGTCAGCATAATGAGGAGAAAATTAATTATTATTATCGGCATTCCGAGTATTTTCAAAATTGATCACCGAAGTTTTGATGTTTATTTTTGAAGTCTCTGAAACTTTTGAGAAAAACTGTAAAATTCAGCAATTTCTGAGTCTCTCACTAAACTTTCATTTTTGAACGTTCAATCCCAGTAAGTTCGAAGACTTTGCGGCAATGAGACACGTAGGGAACAATCGGGATTAGGCTAATTCCTGAGGTGTGATGTAATGGATTAAGATGACCCGAGAAACAAACATTTCGCAGACTACAGTATGCTTTCGACGTACAGTGAGGACGGGGCAGGATTTCGAGTCAGATTGGTATGAAAATAGATCCTTGTTTTGGTGACCTAAAAACCCGAACACCTTGTTCCACACCTTCTTGACCTCAAAATATATTTTTTCCCGGTTACCACTTTGTCTCTTTGCGATTTCTTTTCGTGGAATTCCAAAAAAACCTCTTTCAAATTTCCAGGACACGAAAATTTGACCGTAATCGGTCCGCTTGAAAAGTTGTAAAACCTTTCGATTTTTTTTCCGAAATCAGTCTTCCATTAAGTTTCACTACTCTCGTAGATTATTCATTCATTAGCGTTATCCTCCAAGCGTATCAGCACACATGCTCAGCCAACCATTTTGAAGAGCTTAAAATTTCATTTCCGTGAGTGGGACAACTTTCTGCAGATTGGTCAGAGAGAATGAATCATAAACACTTCAATCAGAAATAGTCATTCACTGGAGCCGGATTTCGATCAGAAGCGGTTTAGGCCAGTTTTTGTAGCCTGTGGTGCTGATAAACAACTAGCTCCTTTTCGAAAAAAACACGTGTGTTTCCCCGATTTGAAGTTTCGAAAATCCCGATTATCAGCTTTTCGAATCAAAGTCAGAAGTGAGTCTGCGCGCACTGGGTTGAAGCCGGCTCAGATGAAGTCAAGCGAGTGGAATCCGTCGAAGTTCTTGCCGCACCCAATTTCCCCCCATCCCCTCTTTCCCTTCCTGGTTTCAAAACAAAATTTAAAGTGGTCTTTGTTGATTAACAATAACTTTATTTGTTTCAAATTAAACTGATGGGAACGAAATCGGAGAAATAATCATGACGATGTCAAATTATTAGAAGGTGCCTTGGTCGAAGTTGCGGACGAGGAAGTCCGAGAACGGGAGAGGGATGTTGCACATGTCGGTGAAGCAGGTGCAGGTGTACTTGAGGTTCGATCCACCGATCGCCTGAAAGTTACCCATTGGTTTTTGAAAGGTGATGTCGTTTTGGTCCAGTTATACGAACCTCCATGTAGCAGGCGGCCTTATTCTTGGTATCAAGGGCAGCGGCTCTATCCGGGGACGGTTCGGTGTTTCCATCGAACGTTCCCTTCTCGTGGATGAAAGTGCTGACGCAGGAGTCGAAGTGTTTGTGACGGCGAACCGAACGCGCGGTGCCTACCCAGCACTGTAGAGCAGTGGCACCGACGACAAGGAGCAGGACCACGATAGAAGTCTTGACGAGGGACATGTTGTGGTGACTGGACGGACGAGATATGGTGACAGAACCGGATCTGCCGTTTTATACCACCTCTCTCGCTTCACTTCTTCAGATCTCCGCAGATCCGAGCTCCACCCCTTTCGGCAAGCCATCATTATCCACCGTACCTGTGGGAGGCGTGGCCTGCTGCGGCGATTTGGAAGCCCACAAGATACACTTTAGCAAGATCTCAATGTCAGGAAGAATGGTGTTGACAAGAGCCAGGATACAAACCATTAGCGACGAGTCATATCTATACAATGGAGGAAAATGAGAATTTGAGGAATGATTACGATCTAGTGAAAAGGTTTTCCAGACTTGTGATTCATGGATGAACTATTTCCTCACGGATGTGAAAAAAACGTCGGAACGTCGACAGGCCTGGACTGTTTTTGACAAGGAGAATCTTGAAATCGGCCCAATTACTCTTATAACTGACTTTCTGTCTGTCGCACTAGAGAAATATTTTGACGCCAAACCTTTTTCCCCGTCCGATTTGGAGTCCATCCCGAAATAAAGTTTGTGGTTTCTAAAAATTCGTAGTGGACCAAAATTCATCCTCAACGCGATCTTTAATCGCTTTCGCTTGGATATTGTCATATTTCCGAGTCAGAAAGTGAAACCATTTTTTCTCACGTTGGCCCCTTACGTGAATTGAAGCCGTACAAATTTGTAGTCGTGACAAAACAATGGCGATTGTTTCTCCATCCAATTTAGCACATCCCACGGGAATCCCTATCAAAAATGTACTTACTTGTTGCATCATTGTTGAAGTCACAAAGTCTTCCATCTGTATTGTTTCATTAATCCAACCCCTCCCCCTTCCCACCAGACTCGTCATCGGTACAATGTTTTCCCAGCGGTTTCTGAGAAAATCAAACATTCAAAGTTTTCGCGTTTGGTGATCAGAAATTGAAAGGAGGTAACGTTCCGGAAACCTCTGGGGAGGACAGTAGAAGATCACCCCCCCCCCCCCCCCGCGAAATAGTGAATATGGTAGATCCCTTGAACATTTAGAGCATCTCTGACGACTGTTGATGTATGGAGCCTTTTGTGCCCTTTCTCCCTCCCAGGTGATGTTTACATCTTTTCCCGTTCAGCGAAATAGCCTTATAACGATTAGCCCACCTTTAATACAAGAAATGCGCATCCTCCCACTTCTCTGGAAGCGGCTATGACGGCGCACATTGTGATTTCCGATCTCGGAAATCAGAGAGCGGATTGTTCCAACCTGGATGAGCCCCCCGATGTTTGCTATCACCAGGTGTCAATGGGAAGCGTCTCCAGTGAAGGGTGAAATGTCGGCCGAGACCGAAGTGAAAAATTTGAATGTGTTGCAAAGATCTGTTGAGATGAGGAAGCGGAAGTTGTTTGTTTGTGCATGACAAATAAGCATGACATTTACTTGTTGAGTGATAACTCAATCACCGGAGCCATTTTCGATCTGAAAGTGGATTCTTGATTTGACTGATCTGATTAGGGTTCTGCCCCCCTACAAAGCCCCGGGATATCGGAGTTTACATGTTGCGCTGCATGTTTATGGATTATAGCCTCCAGTGTAAATTAGTTTGACTCATACGACATTTCAAATGCACGAAGGGGATTGATTAGCTTCATCTGCGCAGTCATAATAAGTTCAATTACGATGCACATTTTTCCTGAACTTTGGGCACGGATGCAAGTGAGATCTCACGAGGAAAACACAAAACGTGTGGAATCCAGAATTTTGATGATTTTCAATTTTGGTGCAGATCATTGCGCCTCCGGGATCACCGAGTTCGGGGCAATGAGATCATGGACTAATCTGTGTGGGGGTACGTGTGGATTCTCAAGAGCTAAAATAGAATGAAAATGATGACTGTGTCTGGTGTGACGCGACGTCGATGAATCTAAGGATTCTGTTCTTGATCTTGAGAATGTTTAGTTTGAACTCAAATCTCGAATTGAGGTGAAATGTGGTTTTTTTCGAGTCCCTCGGACTGGAATTTCGATTTAAGCACGTCTCAACAAACGTCAGAAAGTCGGAAATCCTGAGGATAATTTTGTAAATCGTCTTTTAGCATTTGTCACCACCACCCTGAGTGAACGGTTTCAAAGTCAAATCCAAATCCAAAATCCCAAGGACATCGCCATCTAGCAGAAACTACTGTTTTGCAAACATTGAGGTTTTATGATTTGTTCCGAACACCATTGGGAAATGATTTTTGAAAAAGTTCCCAAAATGAGGAACTTTCAGCAAACGATGAACATATCGTGGCATTTTCCAAATGCCACTAACAATTCACCGGCACCGCCAGCTACTGAGTCCCGGTTCTCGAATCCCGTTTCAAAATATTCTTCAAATTATACCCTGGGTTTTTGGTTTCTTGGCCACAGGATCCGCTCGAAAAATGCACTCGTTCTGGTTCGTTTCAGATTTGTTCATGGCAAAAATTTTTTCTAGTTTCCCTCGAGAATCAGCACACGCACTTTTAGGGAGATCTTCCAGCCAGCGACCACACATTAATGCTGATCCGATCATCGGACTCGACAATTAGTGAAAGCAAAGATCCGCGGTGTTCGTCTTCGAATTCACTGATCAGAAGATTCCATTTGGTGTTTCGTCAGCTTGGGAAAAGTGCGGGAGCATTTTTTTATTTAGCAACGGATAATCTTTTTTCTTTTCCCCTCACTTATTGGAATGAGAAGTGAACCTTTTTGGCATCAAAAATGAAAATAAGTGTCTCGACCTGATTTGATCATTTTCAAATAAAAACTGAGTCACCGGGCACATTTTGAGTTCTCGCTGAATTTCATCACATTCAGTGCCCTATCATTTTCTCGCCAGAAATTATCCAAGGGAACCTGCCACTTTTGAATCCCTCTCCCAATCCTATACAAGACCAGTTTGAATAACAATCTTGGGGCGTAAATGTTTGATCTTGAAATGGCTTGCTCGCAGTCTTCGTACCCACGATGGATTGGAGAATAAAATGTTAGCGGGGATTACGAAAATCTCTCAAGTACATTTTGATTTCGTATTGAAAGCTTTGACGTAAACAAAATGAAATGGCGCTGGCCGAAAAACGTTGGACGAGGAATAACACATCTTCTCGGACACTTTTTTTTTGGGATTTTCAGGTTTCCTAGCGGTTTTTGAGAACTCCGCTTTCACCAAAAATCGGAAGTCCTACAGATATCCAGTTCGGACCGAAATTTTCATCCCCATCAATTTGAACAAGAAACACAAAATAGGAGGAAGTATCTTGCCTACGTTTTCCTGCCGGAATCTCTTCGAATAAGATGGACCCTCTGCAAAGAGTACACTCATTCAAGATTATGTCGGGATTATAAATCGCCTCTGACGTTTTTTTTTTGTAGGAAAACGCACTCTGCTTTTCCCTCCACTTCATTTCGTACCAACCCACATACAAAAACGGATGAATCAACGTAAATCTCGACGATTCGTATGCATGAGTAGCTCAGCCGACAGAGTTTGTGCTTAAACTGATTTTCGAGCGGAAAAATGTTTCAGATCTTTTCGAAACTAGAAAACCGCTTACCAAATAATCAGGAACAGTCGACTCTGGCTAACATTTAAAAGGATGCTGATCTACCCGCACATCGGTAATTTCTCGGCACACTGCCAAAACATTGGCAAGACATTCTTGCGCTTGCCGTCAAAGAACCCGGAAATCAAGGCGATGGCTACAGTATACCAAGCATGACTCGAAGGGAGCACCAGTGAAATCTCATGACATTGTTGTCATCACATGGGCACCTGAATGGTTTCTGGTTGTTTCTCAACTCGGTTGATCAAAACACTCTTGTTTTCCTTTCCATCACAATGTTTTTTCCGAACAACAGGTAGCAGTAATCCGCCCGGCACCGCCCCGCACCGCGCTTACGTTTTTTTGTGCCATCGGATGTCAGGGCGTGTCTCTACTCCGTTTTCTACAATCAAAGAGTGAAGATTCCGATCCGACACGTGGGTACCGAAATAAGACGCCGATAAGACCTGTTTCAAATCTTGATAAACGGACGGATCTAGTGGCTTTCTAAACTGAATTCGAAAGCCGGCTCATTACGAAAAGCGCGGATTTTTTTGGAAAGGGTGAATGCCAAAAAACGAATCACTTTTTGGTCCGAGAACTGGATGTGTGTCAGAGATGTCCGGAAGTAAAATTTTGAAAGACGGAAGTCGGAATTCGGAAGTCGGAACAGATTTTGAAAGACGGAAGTCGGAATTCGGAAGTCGGAAGTAATTTTAGAAAGTCGGAAGTCGGAAGTCGGAAGTCAGAGTTCCGGGCATCTCTAGGGTGTGTTCTCAAATCCGAAAACTGTCAGTGATAAGAAAACTTTGCTTCCGTTTTGTAGAGGTTACTGTAAGTGTGGGTTCCTTCTGATCTGATTCAAAGCGCCCGGATCTCGAGAAGTGACCAAGAGAAAGTCACATCAAAAATCATCATCTTCGAGCCTGCTTGGAGAAAACTTTCCAAACTTTTAGAAAGAGGCTCCTCATCCGCTCGCTAGGATGATCAGAGGTAGTGACTCAATAAGTACAGTATACCTATCAATGATCACCAAACACTGCATTTCTCTCAATGGCGGGAAACTAAATTGTGAAACGGTTAGGATCTTATCGGACCTTCCAGGAGGCTCGTCAGGAATGGTTCTCTGAGAGTAGGCCGGCAGTTTCAAGAAGATCCCACTTCGAGAAGATCAGTCGTTCTGCCTTGGAAGGACTTGACTTTCCTGAACTTTTCGTTTTGACGCCTCCATATTAAACTTTTTTGTTAACAGGTTTATTCAATCTAATTTTTTCACAATTGAGGTAGAAAAAAAATTAGAGGTAGAATAAGGAAGAGGTGAGGATGGGAGGAGGAGGCGGATGGGCTACTGTGACTAAATTGTTCCAGAATGAAAATGAGGGAAAGTTATGAGGTGATGAGAGGGAACAATTAGAATGGAATCGAGTCCATGTTCAGAGTTTCATCTGGATGCGGCGGGGCTCGGAGAAGTGCGATACGATGAAGTCGTCGTAGGCGACCGGCGCGTTGCAGAGCTCCTTCGCGCAATTGCAGACGTATAACTGACGGTTGGATTCGGACACCTGAAAACAAGATTTGATGGTATTGTAGAGTCTGCCGGTTGACGTTTGAAACCGACCTCCGTATGGCACCATTCACGCATTTCCCAGGCGGCGGAGTCGGCGCGTCCGGCGATCTGCCCCATGCTCCCGAAGAAGAACGCGGTGTGTCCGTCGGCATAGTAAACGCTCGTACAGTAGTCGAAGTCCTCAGTCTTCGCTACCGCGCTACCTTTCCCCTTGAAGCAGTCGAGGGCGGCGGCTCCGGAGAGCAGAACGATGAGGAGGAGGACAGTGCAATTGAGCATTTTGATTGGAGCGAAGAGTGAGTTTCGGCAATTACTTCTTTCGCAGCTTGTTCCTTTTTATACCGCCGAAGAGTCACACCTCGATCCTTCCCGTTAGCTCTTCGATTAGGAACCGCCCCTTTTCGGGGCGGTTCCCTTCTCGGGGCGGGTCCAAGACGCAACGGATTCTGTCCCTCCTCTGGTAAAACAAAGATCAATTATAGAGTGAAAAATCAAAAACAGTATCAACTGGGCTCCATAGGACAAAGTCAATGTGATCTGATCTGAACGAATGACCGATCGATAAAAAATCGATTTTTCTGAAAACGCCCAGATTTTTGTCAAATCTGCGAATTTTTTGTTCAACGGAAGTTCGAAATCTTGAAATTTTTGAGAATCCAGGAAATGGTGACAAGTTCGAGCTGATTGCGCGTTGAGCTCACCAGGAACTCTGATTGTTACTGATCGGAAGTGCTTTTCGGAAGATCTTGATCGGAATTCACACATATCCAAGGATTAGTATCATCGCTGTTGTTCAAACGTTTTGTTCTGAGAGTGCCATCGGAAGTTGAAAGATCTCGACCATTTTTTTTTTCTGGAAATCACACACACTCAAAACCATCAGCTTCTTTTTTCGTACTGATCAGTGACTCAAGAAATGGAAAAAATATCACTATACTAGAAACGGGTCTATCAGTTTTCCAGAGGCTTTTCCAGTCAATCTGGCCTAGACTTTATTTTTCTGAAAATTTCATTACTTGCTACAGTAAAACCAAAGTTTCACGGTTGACTTGGCCAAATGTTTTGAATCATTTTTCCATTTCATCGACCCTGAAAATTTTCCCCACGCTTAACCACACTTATTCGATCAGAACCGATGAATAATAAATGAGTCAGTAGAAGACACCCACTAAAAGTTTGGGCTTTCTTGTTGTGAGGAGGAGGCAGATAAGTGCTTGGATCAAGCAAAGAAGCTTCCCGCTTCCGTCAGTTTATTTTGAGCGCTTTCCTCTGTTTCAGCGAGTTGTCTTCGATCTTCGATACTGTTAAGTGCTGTATGAGAAAGGAGGATTGCGAGCCTTCGCATGGTAGGATTGGGGTTTTTAAAGCTGGATTTGCAGCAGTGTCTCGATGGAAAACGTGTTTGCCATGTGGCCAGACTGATTTCAGATCTTAGCTTTCAGATTCAGGACCCACGCAATGCTTCAAGGAAAAAATTCATTTTAGAAAAAAAATTTGACGATATCGGGTATACGGTACATGCATATCTGTGTAGTGTGATTCATCTCTCAGTGTTCTTTAAGATTGATTCAAGTTTGGTTCCAACATTTTGACCAGAAAAACCAAAACCTCAAATCATTTTTTCGCATTCAGGTTTGTAAGGTTGACGGAAAAGGAGGATGACTTGGGACAAATATTATTACTTCCGCGTATTGCTCTGATTCATCGTGTAATTTTGCGGCCTTTCTCCAGTTGTCAGCAGCTGTCCGCATGAATAACTGCCGAGTAAATGGGATTTACTGCGGAGAGCGCAGAAAGTGGCAGGTACTGGAGCTTTCTTACTGGTCTTTTCGTTTCTGAGGGTGAAGGAAACTGAGCGACCTGGAAAAATAAGGGAAAATGTTTAGCAGGGCACCACTGTTACACAGTTTTCTGCCACCATAGATCCAATATTGCAGAGCTGGTCCATGAGCAGTTCGTCGATCAAAAATGATTTCCGGATATAAGTAGAGATTTCCTGAAGCTTGGAGGAGTGAGCCTGCTCATCCGATTCCTGGAGCCTCATAGGACGTTCGGCTGACGAATCTGACTGGAAGAACTCTGATGCTCATATTCCAATTGTGATTTGTGACAATTATCGAGATGGTCCTATATCGGAAAAATAAGTTCAGTTTGACGCTATCACTGTCCTTTGTGACGTAGTGCTGACTAGGATCTCTTAATCCAAACTATTTTAGTTATTGGTAAGAATTTCGCATGTACTCTCCACAGATTAGCGCTGTCTATCAATCCCCTCTATTGTTAGATTCGGACATACTCGATCGCAGAAAATGACGTTTAGTCGTAATCAAATCACCCTGTTTTCGACTAGTTTCCAATTTTCGGAAAATCCGAGCTCGGCACGTATCACTGGTCAGAAATCGCCCAGAATAGTGATTTTCTCTCCAGTCAGCTTCGTTGTTTGATCTATCCCTTCACTCGAAGTCAGAAACGAAACGATCACTCAGAAAAACAGGGTGATCAGTCAGAAAACTCAGCGGACCTACTCTGATTTGGGGTACATTCAGTGTACCCATGCCTACATTTATGATCAGAAGTGTTGGTCAGAAGCTAGAATTCAGTCAGAACCTATCACGAAGACTCTAGGAAGGGTAGGCAACAGCGCTGTGGGTGAGTAGAGACTGGGGATCTTGGTACTTATTCACCACGAAGGACGGACCTGAATCTTGGGTTTCTTTATCCAGATACGTATGTTTGCACATTTCCTTGTCACAGCTCTCCTTCAACTTGTGTATCTGAGGGGAGAGGCATGTACCCTCACAACGTCAGCGGATTGCGTGGTATGGACATTCTTTGTTCAAAGCAATGACGAAGCCGATGTCGGGATAAGCGGCTTAGAGCAACGGCGCGTGAGCAGTGGGAAAACAACACTCAGGGATTTGGATTTTCTCGACGCGGTAAGTTCATCGACAAAACATCAGCCCTCATATTTGCAAGGGTTTGGAGTATCTGAGGGAAATTGTTTGGACGACAGGGTTTTAGGTTTGGGTTCGAATTGGGTTCCATTGTTCAGGCTTGTTTATATCACGGTACGCATTCAACTGAAACATTCTAGTTTCCCCCATGCTCTTTTCGACAAACATTTTTTTGTTTCCAAATGAGTGAACATTGGAGTAGAAGCGAATTGTGAATTGGAGCGCGAGAAACGGAAATGCATGTTTCTTCGTACCCGATCTACCACAAACTCCTATTTGGTGTTTTTCACGTATCTTATTGAATGGGACCAAATGTGAAGGGGAGGAAAAGAAATATGTATTGAGGGTCAATTTGAAGTTACTTCAGGGTATTTCATTGTTAATCATCTCAATTCATAGATCAGGTCCATTTCTTCCTGAAGCACATTATCTGCATAACAGCAATTACGCCCCTCCTCCAAAGAACCGACCAATTTTGAGCCAGTTTTCAAAACTTTTCAGAACCGATTTAATCACACCCTCGAGGCGAAATGTTTGGCCTCTGAAGAAACCGAGCTTGGTGCCGGTGTTTGAGGGATTCGCATAAACTGGTGGAAACGTGCAAGTTTGAAGAGGGATCGAGGAAGCCGAGAGAAAACAATTATCGTGTCCGAAATGAAATGAAAGGTTTCATTTCACCTTTGGAACGTCACAAAACTGGGGTTTCTATGCGCGGAAAATTAATCAACACATTTTATTCACGTTGAAGCCATTCGAAAAATGAGAGGTGTAAAAAAGAAAATGAACTTGAGATGGGGTCGGTTTTGTTCAGCTTCAACAAGAGGAACGGGACTCGCTACAATAAGTTTGAATGAAAACGGAAAATGAGTGAAAGATTGGGTTTAGTAGAGGAAGTTAAGCCAGAGGGACCTACGATTGAACAAGATATGGGCTCTTTTTCAATACTCACTTCTGACAACAATCCCATGATTGGTAATTTCTTCGCACTCGTCTTCCATGCTAATGTTGCGAATGTTGGTCAAGATAGCATTGAGCTCGTTCTCAAGCATCGGGTTCACGTTTTTCATCGGTATTTTGGTGAAGTTCCTCGTGAATTCCGTCTCAAGCCTCTGGGACTTTCCATTGAAGTGGTCGGAATCGCCAAAGATTCCGTTTTGGGGCATGGAGAAGGTTTCGAACACCATCTTGGTCGCTTCCTGCCTGAAGGACATGGTATGGGTCATGGGACTCGTTGTTTGACAATAGATACCAATGTGTTATTGAAAGACGCAACCGTCGACTGAAAAATTCAGTCCTTTGATCGCGGGACGTATCTCATTGCAGAAGGAATACACGATCAATCTGAAAATAAATGAAAATTAAATGTTCATATAAATGTTTTTATTTATTTATTTTGTATTTTGGAAACTCGCTAAAAGTAAGACACGACATTTTCCAATTCATAATTTTAAAAGAAAATCCAATTTTGAGCGTTGTTTGAAAAAATTAAAAATATATATTTTTTAAAGTTTTTGTATAGGATCTTCAATTTCAAGTATGGAGATATGTTGTTAAGGCATTTTTTGCAGTTTAAAAAATATTTGCAATTGAAATTGGTCATATAATTTAAAAACATGATTTCAGGTTTGGACCAACTAAGCCTGGCTGGACTGTATTTGCTCAATAACTGAGGTCTACTTTCTCAGACCAGCGTTGTGTTATTTTTTACGGGACGAAAAGTAATTTTGAAAATTTCAATACTAAAATGTAAATTACATCTCGAAGATGGCAAAAAAATTTTTTAGAAGTTGTAACTGTATGCGTGCCATTTTATTATATTTTGTTTTTCCGGATTCCAACTATCTCTTATAGTCCGATTGGCGGTTTTTTTTCGGTTTTTTTACAGGAATTTGTAAGTAAGTAAGTAGTTTTCCGTTTTTTTTTTTTGAAATATTTGAAAAAATTTAAACAACTCACATGGTTCTCATGTTCATTCTTCTGAACACATGTTCCATGATCAGTGGAGGAAGCTTCAAGAGCTTGTGAATTGTTCTTCGTTGTCTTCAGCCCAATTGCTCATTATGATGCGGACCGTGGATGGTCTCATCCTTCGGCAATCATTTCACAAACTTTGCCGAAGAGGGAGGTAGTCGAGGTAAATGACGACACAGGCGAGCTCCAGGTTCTCGGCGCATGTGAGGTTTTTTTGGCTTTCGCACCATTCCACAATCGACTTCAAAATTTTTCAAGAAACACTCACGACCGGAATCACTTCTTTATCTTTTCGGGACCGCGCCAGCAGCAGCAAAACAAAATGTTTGCAAAAGGTCCGACCGGTCAAGTGTGACCGCGGTGATCTCAATGATCTCATTTTCCATCGACTGAATATAGGTGGCTTGATGTTCGGATGGCGTTTTCCGATGAGAGACTTCTGGAATAAAAAGGAATTGTGAACCGAAAAGTTATATGAAGCAAAAGTGAGAGAAAGGGATTTTTGTGGTCTTACAAAAACGAGTATGATTAGGCAGAAAGAAGTTTCAAAACGGGAATTTATTAATTTTTTTGTCGCCTTAACTTTCACTTTGAACGCGTTTTTTTCAACTCGAGTTAAAACATTTCTGTTTATATTTTGTTTTCAAATCGTATGCAGAAAATCAGGCCGTAACTGATTGAATACGGAATGAAATTAAAACTGAGGCTCAAAGGTTATTTTGCCGAGACAAAAAACAAAGTCCAGCGACCGCGTTTACAAGAAAAACCAGGAAAAAATAGGCACTTCATTTGTTTTTTTCCGACAGTCACGTTCCGCTAGAAATTTTTTTTTGATGCGCTATGTTTGGGAAGTGTTTGATAATTAGCAGAAGGTGCGAGTGAAAATTTTGAAAAAAATTCAAAGAAAGATTAAAGATTGATCCGTTTGTTTCAAGTGCGAATGCACTGTTCGGGATTTCAGAGTGCGAAGCACCTCCGGTGGTGGTCCCACTTGGCCTGATTTAAGTCACTTCCGGGAAAGAGATTGTGACCGATTGATCTTCGTAGATTGCTCTACTACCTATTTATAGGCTAGGTGAACCTGAAGGTTGAGGACGGACTTGAACTCGTGACCTCTCGATCGCAAGCGGCCATCATCACCGACTGAGCTACCGACCCCTCCAGTTTAAAAGATTAAAGATTGAAGATCGATCCGTTCTTCAAGTGCGATCGCATTGCGCATCCGGAATTTCGGAGTGCGGAGCACCTCCGGTAGTGGTCTCGCTTGGCCTGATTTAAGTCACTTCCGGGAAAGAGATTGTGACCGATTGATCTTCGTAGATTGCTCCACTTCCTATTTGGAGGCAAGGTGAACGTAAGGGTTGAGGACGGACTTGAACTCGTGACCTCTCGATCGCCAGAGCTACCGACCCCTCCAGATTAACAGATTAAAGATTAAAGATCGATCCGTTCTTCAAGTTCGAACGCACTGCAGATCCGGTATTTCGGAGTGCGAACCTTTGATGGTGGTCCCGCCGAGCTTGGTTTAAGTCACTTCCGGGCTGGGGATAGAGGCCGATTGATGTTTGTAGATTGCTCTACTTCCTATTTAGAGGCTAGGTGAACCTGAGGGTTGACTTGAAATCATGACCTCTCGATCGCCAGCGGCCACCACCACCGCCTGAGCTACCGACCCCTCCACATTGATTAAGACTCCAGAAGATTAAAGATCAAAGATCGATCCGTTTTTTAAGTGCGAACGCTATGCGGATCCGGGATTTCGGAGTGCGGAGTGTGGAGCTCCTCTGGTGCTGGGCCCGCTTGGCCTGATTTAAGTCACTTTAAGGAAAGAGATGGTGACCGATTGATCTTCGTAGATTGCTCTACTTCCTATTTAGAGGCTAGGTGAGCCTGAGGGTTGACTTGAACTCATGACCTCTCGATCGCCAGCGGCCACCACCACCGCCTGAGCTACCGACCTCTCTAGATTAAAACATTAAAGATTAAAGGTCGATCCGTTCTTCGAGCGCGAACGCACTGCGGATTCGGTATTTCGGAGTGCGGAGCACCTCCGATGGTGGTTCCGCTGAGCCTGGTTTAAGTCACTTCCGGGATGGGGATTGTGACTGATTGATATTTGTAGATTGCTTTACTTCCTAATTAGAGGCTAGGTGAACCTGAGGGTTGAGGGCAGGCGGTTGCCTCTTGGACAATGTATAATTTGTGTTCGCAGTTGAGTGAACTCTCGGAAGTGTTTCAAAGACTAGGCCTAGCGAATCGCGAAAATGATTTATTCTGTTTACAGCGTCAGTTAGCGATAGGGCGAGAGATGACAGACGTCACACAAATCGCTGTTTTTCTTATCTCGGGTAGCCGGGGAGGGATCAAACGAATGGAGGATGTAGGCTAAGGCTACCGTAGTCCGTTTCTGCTATTTGGCGAGAAAAAACACTTTTGCGGCTTCTTTTGGATAGCTTGGGGTAAAGCAAAAAAACAGTCTTAGTGTAACCTGTTGGTCTTGTTTGCGCAACTCTTCCAAATGTTCACTCAAATTCAAATGAGTAATAGCAGCGATTTTGTAACAATTAAGCGTCGCCAATTTGCGAAAGCGCACGGTTTTCCCGCAAACTTTCGGAGTTGTCGTCACGCCAATCACCGCGTTTTTAAGGCTTAGTCGATTGGCGGCGCCATGTGAAAAAAGAAAAACTCGATGAACAAGAGTTTCTCTACCGTGCTACACTTGCAAATCGAATTCGCCACGCCCCCCAACGACAATACTAAATTTTTCTTTCTGTTCTTTTTTTCTCTGTAGAACGGACTATTAAACCCGTTTACTATTCTTTACAACGGTTAAAAACTAGAATGACCAAGCATTTTATGGGCGGGGCCGAGCTGATGAGCCAAATTTCACCGACACTAACGCTGTAACTCTACCGCTCAAATCAAACTTTTTCTCTACAAAATTTTTAAATCTAACATTAGAGGATAGACTCAAAAATGTTCCCCTGTTTTATCGTTTTTCTCGATCCAGGGCGACTGGGTCGGGCAGAACAGACTCTCGACAAGTCTGAAAATGACGACAGAAAGTGCTTGTGCTTGCGCACTTTTGGATGTCTTAATGGGGGGTGGGGGTACTAGTGAAACAGTTAAGAACAACCGTTTCTTTCCAATATGGGCTATAGATTAGATAGAATCATGATGGCTGTCTCAAAGACGGGGAGAGGAAAGGGAGAGGGAAATGTAGTGACTGGAAAGGACGTGACCGGGTATGTCATGTGAGCAGGGGAAAGGGGCGGTACCTCTCCGCGAGTCCGACGGAGAGAGAAGAGAAGAAGGGGCGGAGAGAAAGCTGGATGGAAGGGGGGGGGGGGGGGTATACGGTAGCCATGGACTAAGAGGTGGTGGGAGAGGGAAAGGGGGGAAGCGGCACTAATCGCTGTTTTTCTCATCTTCTGTAGCCGACAAGAGCAAACACGTCAGACTGACGGATATTCGGCCAGGCCTGTGGGCTTTCACGGGCCAGATCTTGGCGAAAGTTCTCCAGGTCCGGCCCGCCTCGTAGGCCCCTAATATGAATACAACATTTTGGAGTGGGCGGGATTTGCTGAAGTTTTGACGAATTTACCCCCAAAGGTCTCAAAATGACCGCAAACAACTTTCTTTTTATATTCACAAAAGTGGATTCGTGACACAGTTGAAGTATGGTTTTAGAAATGTATTTTTTGGAATAAAAAGTTGTTTCAAAAACTGGCAGTTTATCCCGAGCCCGCGGGTCGGGCCGGGCCGGGCCGAGCGAATTTTAACACGGTCCGTCGCCAAGATCGAAACGCGTGGAAGATGCGGTCTGCAGGGTTGCACAGAGAATGGTTCTGTATCCCGTTTTCGCAGTTGGCCGTAAAAATGTTGTACCGCTTTTCGTTTTAGTAGCTTGGCGAAGGGAAAAAACCGTTTGAGCGTACTCTGATGGTCTTGTTTGCGGGATGACTGGTGAGGACGTGACCGGGTATGTCATATGGGCAGGGAGAAGGGGGCGGTACCTCTCCGAGAGTCCGACGGAAAGAGAAGGGAAGAAGGGGCGGAGGGAAAGATGGATGGAGGGGGGGGGGGGGGAGTATACGGTGGCCATGGACTGGGAGAAATGGTGGGAGAAGCGGGAGGGGGAAAGGAAACGCGGAACATTGCTCGTAATTACGTTCTCACTCTATGGATTCCGGTCATTGGACAGAGGGCTAATGTCGGTGTGCGAACCCGATGGGAAAGGCCCGGTAAACAAGAATCGCATGTGATTATGTTTTATACTTAGAAAGTAGAGTAGAACTTGTGTTTCAAACAAACAAGGAAGTTTTAAAAGCTAAGCCACCTCTTCCACGCTTTCGTATCTTGTAGCAATTTGACAAGGTTGGCAAGTTATTGTAAATTAGCTGACGCAAACAAAAACAAACTAAATTGGGTGAAATGAATACTGTGAATCGTCTGTCTCCGGCGGTTGCCTCTCGGACAATGAATTATAATATTGTGTTCACATTTGAGTGAACTCTTGGAATTGTTTCAAAAACTAGGCCACTTCTTTTACGCCTTTGGGTCTCGCAGCGATTTGCGAAAATGATTTATTCTCCTCGCATCACGAGGGAGCGAGAGTGAGAGATTGCAGACGTCGTACAAATCCCTGTTTTTCTCATCAGCCGGGGCGGACCAAACGAATGGAGAGAGTCGGCTACCGTAATCCGTTTCCGCCATTTGGCGGAACAACACTTTCGCGGCTCGTTTTGAATAGCTTGGCGGAAGGAAAAAAATAGCATTTTAGAATTACCTGATGGTCTTGTTTGCGCATCTCTTTCAACTGTTTACTCAAATTTAAATGAGTAATAGAAGAGATCTTTTAAAAACTAGAAAAAAAAAATATTTTCAGTATTAATATGCATGTTTCACTGAAATAAACTATGTTTCAGTGTTTGGTTTTGTTTGAAGACGTATACGTCCCAGACAGACGGGTGGGTCTAACTTGCATCAATTAGAAAAAACGGAACAAATGCGTCAGTGGTTGAGAGAAAAGATGGACAGTGACAGATTACCATCTCACGTTTAGAAAGGGGTTTTTTTGTGAGAAGAGAAAGGGGTGGGATAAATAGGAAAGGTGTTGTTTGAAACTAGAGCTAAGAGTCCACCAATTAATGAAAAAATAAAAATAAGTGTTCCATTCTGTTTTTTATTTTGTAGAGCGGACTATTGAACCTAGTCACTATTCTTCGCTCGGGTTGAAAGCAAAAATGACCAGACACATACTACGGGCCGGGCCGGGCCGATGAGCCAATTTCCACCCACCCGGCCTGGCCGGGATTTTCATAATGAAATGTACAGTAATTTTTTGATTTTTTGACATTAACGCTGACGTTTTGGGGCTCAAATCGCACTTTCTTTTGATTAATTACTTCATACTAACATTAACGGATAGATTGCAAGAAATACAACCCAATTTCTTGAATTGCTCTGAAAAAATAATGACGACAAAGCGTGCTTGTGCTTGCGCACTTTTGCATGGCTTAATGGGACAGGACGGCTTCAATCAGGTAAGAACAACCGTTTCCACCTAATATGGGCTATACATTAGATAAAATCATGAAGGGCGGCTGTCTCGAAGAAAAAAGAGGGAAATGTGATGACTGGTGAGGACGTGACCGGGTATGTCATATGGGCAGGGGAAAGGGGGCGGTACCTCTCCGAGAGTCCGTCGGAGAGAGCAGGGAAGAAGGGGCGGAGGAGAAGATGGATGGAAGGGGGGGGGGGGGTATACGGTGGCCATGGACTGGGAGAGATGGTGGGAGAAGCGGGAGGGGGAAAGGAAACGAGGAACATTGCCCATAATTACGTTCTCGCTCTATGGATTTTGGACAGAGGGCTAATGTTGGTGTGCGGAACCGATGGGTAAGGTCTGGGAAATAACAATCGCATTTCATCATGTTTAATACTTAATGAGAAGAGTAGAACTTATGTTTCAAACAAGCAGGGAAGTATTGAAAGCTCAGCCACATTTTCTATGCGTTCAGGTCTCGAAGCAATATGCGAAAATGATTTTTTATGTTGATTTTTGGCCTGGCCGTGCGCTTTTATGGGCCGGGCCTAGACAAAAATTGTCCAGGCTCGGCCCGGCTTGTAGGCACGTGATTCAAATAAAACAAGTAAAATAGGCGAGATTTGATCAACTTTTGACAAATTCACCTTTTAAGGTCTCAAAATGGCGAAAAACAACATTTTATATTCGCAAGTGTTGTTTTATGATACAATTAAAACATGTTTTCAAAAATGTTTCGAAATATGAAATTGCTCCAAAAACTGACAGTTGATCACGAGCCCGCGGGCCGAGCCGGGACGAAGAAAGTTTTCATTCAGGCCCGTCGCAAGACTGAAACGCGTGGAAGATGTGGTCTGCAGAGCTGCACGGAAAAAAATGTCCGTATTCCGTTTTCGCTCTTTGGCGGAAAAATACTGTTCGTGGGCCGACGCAGGCCGGCAAAGATAAAATCATGAGAGACGGCTGTCTCGAAGAAATAAAGGGGGAAACGTGATGACAAGAGAGGACGTTACCAGGTATGTCATGTGGGCAGGGGGAAGGGGGCGGTACCTTTCGAGAGTCCGTCGGAAAGAGAAGGGAAGAAGGGGCGGAGGAGAAGATGGATGGAAGGGGGGGGGGCGGGTATACGGTGGCCATGGACTGGGAGAGATGATGGAAGAAGCGGGAGGGGGAAGGAAACAAGGAACATTGCTCATAATAACGTTCTCACTCTATGGATTCCGGTCACTGGACACAGGGCTAATGTCGGTTTGCGAACCCGACGGGAAAGGTCTGAAAAATAACCTGTCATCCTGTTTTATTCTTAATAAGTAGAGTAGAATTTATGTTTTAAACAAACTGGGGAAGTTTCAGAAGCCAAACCGCGAAGTGATTGATAATTAGCGGAAGACGCGAACAAAAATGTAAAATATTTAAAAAATTTGGGTGAAATAAACACCGCGAATAGTCTGTCTCTGGCGGCAACTTCTTGGACAACGAACTATTATTTTGTTTTCACATCTCAGAAAAATCTTAAAACAAAAATAGCTAGGCCACCTCTTCTACGGGTTTTGGTCTTGCAGCAATTTGCGAAAACGATTTATTCTATTTACAGCGTCAGTTAGCGAGAGGCGAGAGATGACAGACGTCGCACAAATCGCTGTTTTTCCCATCTCGGGCAGTTGGGGCGGGACTAAACGCGTGGAAGATGTGATCTACAGGATTACACGGAAAACATTTCCGTATTCTGTTTCCGCCTTTGGCGGAAAATAATGTTGCGGTCCGGTTCGATAGCTGGGTGGAAGGAAGGGGAAAAACCATTCCAAGGGGGAAATGTGGTGACTGGAGAGGTCGTGACCGGGTATGTCATGTGGGCAGGGGAAGGGATGCGACCCCTTCAGGAGTCCGACGGATGGAGAAAGAAAGAAGGGGCAGAGAAGACGGGAGAGTGGGAAGAAAGGGAGGGGGGAGGAATGGGGTTACACAGTGGCCATGGATTGGGAGAGGTAGTGCGAGAATCGAAAGGGGGGAAAGGCCACAAGGAACACTGCTCATAATTGCGTTCTCGTTCTATGGATACCCAGAATGAACCAAGCGGCTCCGCCGCCGACAGCGCGCGCTTCACCGCCGGTTGCGTTTGCATTGGTCCGGTGGCTGATTGGCATGAGTGTTTGCCTGTTGGGTGAGTGTCCCTAGTTCGTACTTTTGTGGTGGCATTCTTATTTCTTCTTACCCTTGGAATGCGGACCGATAAACAGACAGACAGAGGGATATACCCCAAACAGTTTTTATTAATAAGGAAGAGTCATTGGACGGAGGGCTGGTGTTGTTGTGCGGACCCAATGGGAATGGCCTGGTAAATAAGAAACGCCTGTCATAATGTTATGAACATACACAGTAATACGGGCAGAACATGTTTCAAAAAATTGAGATAGACATTTGTGTCAGGGGCCTAAAATGCATACAAAAATGGTTTGCCCAGTTGGAAGTGAGGCATCACTTTGAAAAAATGCATAAGTGTCAATCACAAATTTTCGAAACCAAAAACCATGTTTGCCTGCTTTCTGATAAGCGAGCGATTTTTGCCCGCCATTCCGGAACAAATGTTATCAGCTGTCAAATTGATTTTTTTTTCGGAAAACAAAATCACGAAAGGTATACTTTTTGAAATTTTCGTATGTTCATTGGGAGGAGAAATACTGGGTTTTTACAGAAAAATGTCTAAATGTTATATACAGAAAAAGAAGCACACTTTCAAGTGTAATCAAATTACATCACTTCAAAAGACTAGACCGAACTGTCGAGCGGGAATCGCGATTCCGGCAGAGAAGGGGGTCCATTCTCGGTTTTTGAAAACCTGACGACTCAGTGTGTAGGTAGACGACGACTCATGGAACAGGTGACGGTACTGCCGCATCTGTCCCTCCCGATAATGGAACCAAAAGCTGTCCCATTTCGCGAATCCGGAGAAAAGAGTGGCTTCCTGAGACCAGTTGTTGTCGAAACGAGCCAGCAGTTCCTAAATTGCCCTTCCCAAACGTTTTCAGTTAAAATCGAAACTCACGAGTCTTGCTTCGTCCGATCCGCACAAAAACATCCTCAAAGAAACGTAGTGCTGAATCGAAATTCCGATGACGTCGTTCTCAGCCCATCTGAAATGCCAATTAGTGATACCACTTGGAAAAAAATTAAATTCACATCAATCCAGCGAATCCCAGCAGAGTCATACAGCAAATCAATCGATAATCCCATTTGCTCAAGTTCGACATTTCTTGGAAAAGATTCATGCTGAAAATCGCAAATTAGTGAAATTATGTGAGAAACTAGGCGAGAAGGAGAGGGGACTGGTATGATTCTTCGCGGCTGAGCGCCCGTATTTATGACGGACTGATAAGGCCGAAAAAAACTATAGGGAAGACTGATTGCACGGTGTACCTTGGTACAGAGCGTCATTCCGATGCGGTTGTCAGAAACGAGTTTGGGAATGCTACACACTTTAGCTGTTTCCCGATCAGGTCACACATGACTACGCGAGAAAAACGCGTGAAATACAGTTTAGCACACATTGGGCAGAAGCTATGAAAGTCAAAAGAAAATGAATCAATGTACATAGGTACACACATTATTTGCAATTTTCATGTTTCACTAAAATGAGCCCTCGCTTTTGATAAACTCGAAAACGACATAAAAAAGAAGGAAAATGGGAAGAAGAAAATGAAAACCACTTCAGATCATACCTCGCAAATAAGTTGTACAGCTGGTCAATAACAAACTGATAAGAGCGCTAACATGTGGAAGGCGCAGTAAAACTGTGTACGCATTGTTTCACGTGACCCACTGAATTGTTTTGGGCGACAGTGTGTAGTCGAACAGATAGACGAGAAACTTGTTTTTTTTTTCGTTTTGTTTTTTCGCAGAATCGAATCGAGAAGTTTACAAAAAAATTGGAATCACATATGAGAATACATAAAAAAAATAGACTAATAAATTTCGGTATGCTAATGTTGTCAGCAGAGCTTCACGGAAGTCTGACTTTTCGAAAAAAACTTCTTGAGAAATCACTTCCGCTTTTGCGAAATCCGTTGCGAGTTCCGTCTTTTGAGCGATTTTTCAGTTTCGACCTCTGCTTTCCGCTTCGATGCAATCCGTTCTTCCAATTTTTGCCTTCCACTATGCTCCAGTTGTGACGATCGAATCTTCAAGTTGTTCGTTTCCTGATGATCAACGTATTCCTAGGATGATCAGAAATTCTGAGTTGCGCGGAATTCCGTCTTCCGCCTTCCGCCTTCCGGGAAAAAAAATTTTGCTCCGTTTTCCGTCTTCCGTCTTCCTGATCGAAAAATTTTGTTCCTTCTTCCGTCTTCCGGAAAGTTTTTTTTGTTCCGGTTTCCGTCTTCCACCCCAAGGGCGGAAAATTTTTTTCCGCTTTCCGTCTTCCGTCTTCCGGGAAAAAATGTTGCTCCGTTTTCCGTCTTCCGTCTTCCGGAACGAAAAATTGTGTTCCGTCTTCCGGATTTCAAATTTTGTATTCCGCGCAACTCTGATCAGAATGTGTTTGTTGAGGTGTTAGAACTGAGAATGGTTGACTTGGGAAATGAGTGAGGTGCGAACAGTGAGGAATCGAGACGGCAGATGGTTTACGTCACTCTCTTTCCGCTCGGGACCAAGAAAATACGTCGTTAAACTTACGATGTCAATTTCTGGTTACCCTCATTAGACAGAACGTGCGCGAGACATAGAGGAGCGTTCCGCAGGCCATTGATCTTGCCGTTTTGTGACGATAGGTGGCTGACCTCACCCTCTCTCCTTGGGAGAGGGAGGGGGGCCGAGAACAGTCCCCGTAACCCTAATGATGCCGATTACTGGTAGACCAAACGAGACAGCGCTTGTGCGAGACTTCTCTTCACGTGACCCACTTAACTGTTTTGGGCGACAGTGTATAGTAGAACAGATAGTCGAGAAACTTGTTGTGTTTATTCACAGAATAAAGTCGAGTAGTTTACAAAAATAATAGGAATCAGATATGGGTATACACAAAAAAAAATTTAAAAAACAAAAAATAAAACAAAAAAATTATGAGGTGTTAATGTGGTAAGTAGAGCTTCACGGAAGCCTGACTTCTGTAACACAATCACTTCCGTTTCTGCGAAATCCGTTTTGATCTCCGTCTTGCCGGTGGTTTTTCAGTTTTGACCGCTGTTTTCCGTTTCGATGCAATCCGTTCCGACTTTCGCCTTCCTCCCACCTCCGGTTGTGACGACTGAAGAGGCAAGCTGTTTGTTTCCTGATTATCGACGGGTTCCTGAAATACATTCATATTTTGGGTCAACAAAAAGCAACTGACCGGCGCTTCACTCTCGACTACTTTCAATTTCATCACTTCAAAGTCAATGAAATCTTTAGTGCGAGGGAAGAAATAGATTGAGATATGTCTGGTGTTGGTCAGGTCAAGACGGAAACAGTTCTCTCCGGTGCACACGGCACCCATTGACAACACTTCTTGTTCGAATTCGCATTCTTCTAACACGAGTTGCTTCATACATTCATTCATACATACTTCGTAAGACGATCCGACATCGTAATTGATGTGGTCTTTAAATTTCTTGACGAACTTGAAGAACCGGTCCGCAATTAGGATAGTACGCTCCTTGAGGTTCACAAACTCAGCGTATCGAAAGCTTCCGTCTTCTACAATCTTCAGTGTGGTGGCCGTCGTTTGCAGCAAAATGGCGCTGTTCTCGTGGCATACACTAGATATCTCAAGTCTATCGACGGGCACATCAGCGAGCCAACTAATATTTGGGTGGTTGTCCTGTAGGGGTGCTACTTCTGATAGTATTCTGACCGTTCCATACGATTTCTGCTTCAGAAGCAAAACGAACTCCTCGGAAAGGGGTACTGTTATAATATCTAGTTCTACTTTTTCAATCCTGCTAGGAGTGAACTCCAGAGCATGGGTCGGAAAGTAATTCTGTAATACATATGATCAGGTTTGCAAACAGAAGAGTAACTAACCACAAGTCTCAATTTACGAGCAAACGTCCTTTCTCTTGCGACGTAATGCGCAATGTGAGCGTCAATGAACTCCTTTGCTGTGGCCTTGATAGTTTCATACACGCTGCGGTTAAAAGGACATCTGACTATGAGTTCGCCATTATCAAGGACTCTCGCATGCCAAAAAGTCGTGTCAGTTCGAAAACTGGTAAATACTTCACAAATCGCCCACTCAATGTTTTCAAATCGATACGGAATGTGTGCTTCAAAACTTTTGAAATGCTTATCTTTGCATCTCTTTACGAAGCAACGACGACGATCGAAGGGGTCTTTTGGAGTATAGACAGATTTAAGCATCTGGAGAATAGCAAGAACGGAAGGGTACGAGAGAAAAACCATCTTTTCTGGGCAGCAAGAGAGGATGATCAGAACGTGTTCGTTAAGGTGGTAGAACTGAGAATGGTGGACTCGGAGAATGAGTGAGGGGCGAATGGTGAGGAATCGAGACGACAGATGGTTGACCTCACTCTCTTTTTGCCAAGAACATACGTCGTGACCCTTACGATGTCAATTTCTGGTGCGTATTATAAGGCATAACGTGTGCGAGACGCAGAGAAACGTTTCGCAAGCAATTGATCCTGCCGTTTCGTGACGATAGGTGGCTGACCTCACCCTCTCTCCTTCCCCTCACCCTCGGGATGGGGGCCGAGAACAGACCCGCAACGCTAATGATGCCATCTTCTGGTGGGTCTTATTGCACAGAACGTGTGCGAGACGCAGAGAAACGTTTCGCAAGCTATTGATCCTGCCGTTTGGTGACGATGGGTGGCTGACCTCACTCTCTCTCCTTGGAAGGGGGGCCGAGAACAGACCCGCAACGCTAATGATGCCTTCTTCTGGTGGGCCTTATTGCACAGAACGTGTGCGAGACGCAGAGAAAAGTTTCGCAGGCTATCGATCTTGAAACATTTTTGAACCGGTTTTGATTTGGAACCAACAAGATCCTCCAGCGAATGTGATGCAGACAACGCGATAACTTGTGCTTTACTCGTCATCCAGCAGCTTAGTTACGTCAAAAATGATTATGGTTTCTGAAAAAAGTGGGAAATGATCCAGCTAGATGAACGCGAAACAAAGAAAATTGTAGCGCCAGCATTGACTGTCGGCCTTGACTCTGTCCAATTCGGTCCAAAACTGACTTCGGGGCGACGTTCAGGAGCCACCTTCAGTACATTCGAAGCGCGTGACCCCACCTGATTATCTGCTTCTTCGTTCAAACTGTTCCGATTGGGCTGTGCTTTTGCAGACTCGGAGAACAAGCAGTTCTCTGAATGTCGGCCTTGACTCTGTTCAATTTGGTCCAAAACTGACTTTGGGGCAATTCTCAGGAGCCACCTTCAGTACATTCGAGGCCCGTGACCCCACCTGATTATCTGCTTCTTCGTTCAAACTGTTTCTATTGGGCTGTGCTTTTGCAGACTCGGAGAACAAGCAGTTCTCTGAATGTCGGCCTTGACTCTGTTCAATTTGGTCCAAAACTGACTTTGAGGCAATTCTCAGGAGCCACCTTCCGTACATTCGAGGCCCGTGACCCCACCTGATTATCTGCTTCTTCGTTCAAAATGTTTCTATTGGGCTGTGCTTTTGCAGACTCGGAGAACAAGCAGTTCTCTGAATGTCGGCCTTGACTCTGTTCAATTTGGTCCAAAACTGACTTTGGGGCAATTCTCAGGAGCCACCTTCAGTACATTCGAGGCCCGTGACCCCACCTGATTATCTGCTTCTTCGTTAAAAATGTTCCGATTGGGATGTGCTTTTGCAGACTCGGAGAACAAGCAGTTCTCTGAATGTCGGCCTTGACTCTGTTCAATTTGGTCCAAAACTGACTTTGGGGCAATTCTCAGGAGCCACCTTCAGTACATTCGAGGCCCGTGACCCCACCTGATTATCTGCTTCTTCGTTCAAACTGTTCCGATTGGGATGTGCTTTTGCAGACTCGGAGAACAAGCAGTTCTCTGAATGTCGGCCTTGACTCTGTTCAATTTGGTCCAAAACTGACTTTGGGGCAATTCTCAGGAGCCACCTTCAGTACATTCGAGGCCCGTGACCCCACCTGATTATCTGCTTCTTCGTTCAAACTGTTTCTATTGGGCTGTGCTTTTGCAGACTCGGAGAACAAGCAGTTCTCTGAATGTCGGCCTTGACTCTGTTCAATTTGGTCCAAAACTGACTTTGAGGCAATTCTCAGGAGCCACCTTCCGTACATTCGAGGCCCGTGACCCCACCTGATTATCTGCTTCTTCGTTCAAAATGTTTCTATTGGGCTGTGCTTTTGCAGACTCGGAGAACAAGCAGTTCTCTGAATGTCGGCCTTGACTCTGTTCAATTTGGTCCAAAACTGACTTTGGGGCAATTCTCAGGAGCCACCTTCAGTACATTCGAGGCCCGTGACCCCACCTGATTATCTGCTTCTTCGTTAAAAATGTTCCGATTGGGATGTGCTTTTGCAGACTCGGAGAACAAGCAGTTCTCTGAATGTCGGCCTTGACTCTGTTCAATTTGGTCCAAAACTGACTTTGGGGCAATTCTCAGGAGCCACCTTCAGTACATTCGAGGCCCGTGACCCCACCTGATTATCTGCTTCTTCGTTAAAAATGTTCCGATTGGGATGTGCTTTTGCAGACTCGGAGAACAAGCAGTTCTCTGAATGTCGGCCTTGACTCTGTTCAATTTGGTCCAAAACTGACTTTGGGGCGATTCTCAGGAGCCACCTTCAGTACATTCGAGGCCCGTGACCCCACCTGATTATCTGCTTCTTCGTTAAAAATGTTCCGATTGGGATGTGCTTTTGCAGACTCGGAGAACAAGCAGTTCTCTGAATGTCGGCCTTGACTCTGTTCAATTTGGTCCAAAACTGACTTTGGGGCAATTCTCAGGAGCCACCTTCCGTACATTCGAGGCCCGTGACCCCACCTGACTATCTGCTTCTTCGTTAAAAATGTTCCGATTGGGATGTGCTTTTGCAGACTCGGAGAACAAGCAGTTCTCTGAATGTCGGCCTTGACTCTGTTCAATTTGGTCCAAAACTGACTTTGGGGCAATTCTCAGGAGCCACCTTCAGTACATTCGAGGCCCGTGACCCCACCTGATTATCTGCTTCTTCGTTCAAACTGTTTCTATTGGGCTGTGCTTTTGCAGACTCGGAGAACAAGCAGTTCTCTGAATGTCGGCCTTGACTCTGTTCAATTTGGTCCAAAACTGACTTTGAGGCAATTCTCAGGAGCCACCTTCCGTACATTCGAGGCCCGTGACCCCACCTGATTATCTGCTTCTTCGTTAAAAATGTTTCTATTGGGCTGTGCTTTTGCAGACTCGGAGAACAAGCAGTTCTCTGAATGTCGGCCTTGACTCTGTTCAATTTGGTCCAAAACTGACTTTGAGGCAATTCTCAGGAGCCACCTTCCGTACATTCGAGGCCCGTGACCCCACCTGATTATCTGCTTCTTCGTTCAAACTGTTTCTATTGGGCTGTGCTTTTGCAGACTCGGAGAACAAGCAGTTCTCTGAATGTCGGCCTTGACTCTGTTCAATTTGGTCCAAAACTGACTTTGAGGCAATTCTCAGGAGCCACCTTCCGTACATTCGAGGCCCGTGACCCCACCTGATTATCTGCTTCTTCGTTAAAAATGTTTCTATTGGGCTGTGCTTTTGCAGACTCGGAGAACAAGCAGTTCTCTGAATGTCGGCCTTGACTCTGTTCAATTTGGTCCAAAACTGACTTTGGGGCAATTCTCAGGAGCCACCTTCAGTACATTCGAGGCCCGTGACCCCACCTGATTATCTGCTTCTTCGTTCAAACTGTTTCTATTGGGCTGTGCTTTTGCAGACTCGGAGAACAAGCAGTTCTCTGAATGTCGGCCTTGACTCTGTTCAATTTGGTCCAAAACTGACTTTGGGGCAATTCTCAGGAGCCACCTTCCGTACATTCGAGGCCCGTGACCCCACCTGATTATCTGCTTCTTCGTTCAAACTGTTTCTATTGGGCTGTGCTTTTGCAGACTCGGAGAACAAGCAGTTCTCTGAATGTCGGCCTTGACTCTGTTCAATTTGGTCCAAAACTGACTTTGAGGCAATTCTCAGGAGCCACCTTCCGTACATTCGAGGCCCGTGACCCCACCTGATTATCTGCTTCTTCGTTCAAAATGTTTCTATTGGGCTGTGCTTTT
The DNA here is from genome assembly GCA_963570955.1 of Caenorhabditis afra. Lineage (NCBI taxonomy): Eukaryota > Metazoa > Nematoda > Chromadorea > Rhabditida > Rhabditidae > Caenorhabditis > Caenorhabditis afra. Next base: position 1,190,947 of record OY751537.1, on the reverse strand, counting down.
GCAGACTCGGAGAACAAGCAGTTCTCTGAATGTCGGCCTTGACTCTGTTCAATTTGGTCCAAAACTGACTTTGGGGCAATTCTCAGGAGCCACCTTCAGTACATTCGAGGCCCGTGACCCCACCTGATTATCTGCTTCTTCGTTAAAAATGTTCCGATTGGGATGTGCTTTTGCAGACTCGGAGAACAAGCAGTTCTCTGAATGTCGGCCTTGACTCTGTTCAATTTGGTCCAAAACTGACTTTGGGGCAATTCTCAGGAGCCACCTTCAGTACATTCGAGGCCCGTGACCCCACCTGATTATCTGCTTCTTCGTTAAAAATGTTCCGATTGGGATGTGCTTTTGCAGACTCGGAGAACAAGCAGTTCTCTGAATGTCGGCCTTGACTCTGTTCAATTTGGTCCAAAACTGACTTTGGGGCAATTCTCAGGAGCCACCTTCAGTACATTCGAGGCCCGTGACCCCACCTGATTATCTGCTTCTTCGTTAAAAATGTTCCGATTGGGATGTGCTTTTGCAGACTCGGAGAACAAGCAGTTCTCTGAATGTCGGCCTTGACTCTGTTCAATTTGGTCCAAAACTGACTTTGGGGCGATTCTCAGGAGCCACCTTCAGTACATTCGAGGCCCGTGACCCCACCTGATTATCTGCTTCTTCGTTAAAAATGTTCCGATTGGGATGTGCTTTTGCAGACTCGGAGAACAAGCAGTTCTCTGAATGTCGGCCTTGACTCTGTTCAATTTGGTCCAAAACTGACTTTGGGGCAATTCTCAGGAGCCACCTTCCGTACATTCGAGGCCCGTGACCCCACCTGATTATCTGCTTCTTCGTTAAAAATGTTTCTATTGGGATGTGCTTTTGCAGACTCGGAGAACAAGCAGTTCTCTGAATGTCGGCCTTGACTCTGTTCAATTTGGTCCAAAACTGACTTTGGGGCGATTCTCAGGAGCCACCTTCAGTACATTCGAGGCCCGTGACCCCACCTGATTATCTGCTTCTTCGTTAAAAATGTTCCGATTGGGATGTGCTTTTGCAGACTCGGAGAACAAGCAGTTCTCTGAATGTCGGCCTTGACTCTGTTCAATTTGGTCCAAAACTGACTTTGGGGCGATTCTCAGGAGCCACCTTCAGTACATTCGAGGCCCGTGACCCCACCTGATTATCTGCTTCTTCGTTAAAAATGTTCCGATTGGGATGTGCTTTTGCAGACTCGGAGAACAAGCAGTTCTCTGACTGTCGGCCTTGACTCTGTTCAATTTGGTCCAAAACTGATTTCGGGGCGATTCTCAGGAGCCACCTTCAGTACATTCGAGGCCCGTGACCCCACCTGATTATCTGCTTCTTCGTTCAAAATGTTTCTATTGGGCTGTGCTTTTGCAGACTCGGAGAACAAGCAGTTCTCTGAATGTCGGCCTTGACTCTGTTCAATTTGGTCCAAAACTGACTTTGGGGCAATTCTCAGGAGCCACCTTCAGTACATTCGAGGCCCGTGACCCCACCTGATTATCTGCTTCTTCGTTAAAAATGTTCCGATTGGGATGTGCTTTTGCAGACTCGGAGAACAAGCAGTTCTCTGAATGTCGGCCTTGACTCTGTTCAATTTGGTCCAAAACTGACTTTGGGGCAATTCTCAGGAGCCACCTTCAGTACATTCGAGGCCCGTGACCCCACCTGATTATCTGCTTCTTCGTTAAAAATGTTCCGATTGGGATGTGCTTTTGCAGACTCGGAGAACAAGCAGTTCTCTGAATGTCGGCCTTGACTCTGTTCAATTTGGTCCAAAACTGACTTTGGGGCGATTCTCAGGAGCCACCTTCAGTACATTCGAGGCCCGTGACCCCACCTGATTATCTGCTTCTTCGTTAAAAATGTTCCGATTGGGATGTGCTTTTGCAGACTCGGAGAACAAGCAGTTCTCTGAATGTCGGCCTTGACTCTGTTCAATTTGGTCCAAAACTGACTTTGGGGCAATTCTCAGGAGCCACCTTCCGTACATTCGAGGCCCGTGACCCCACCTGATTATCTGCTTCTTCGTTAAAAATGTTCCGATTGGGATGTGCTTTTGCAGACTCGGAGAACAAGCAGTTCTCTGAATGTCGGCCTTGACTCTGTTCAATTTGGTCCAAAACTGACTTTGGGGCAATTCTCAGGAGCCACCTTCAGTACATTCGAGGCCCGTGACCCCACCTGATTATCTGCTTCTTCGTTCAAACTGTTTCTATTGGGCTGTGCTTTTGCAGACTCGGAGAACAAGCAGTTCTCTGAATGTCGGCCTTGACTCTGTTCAATTTGGTCCAAAACTGACTTTGAGGCAATTCTCAGGAGCCACCTTCCGTACATTCGAGGCCCGTGACCCCACCTGATTATCTGCTTCTTCGTTCAAAATGTTTCTATTGGGCTGTGCTTTTGCAGACTCGGAGAACAAGCAGTTCTCTGAATGTCGGCCTTGACTCTGTTCAATTTGGTCCAAAACTGACTTTGGGGCAATTCTCAGGAGCCACCTTCAGTACATTCGAGGCCCGTGACCCCACCTGATTATCTGCTTCTTCGTTAAAAATGTTCCGATTGGGATGTGCTTTTGCAGACTCGGAGAACAAGCAGTTCTCTGAATGTCGGCCTTGACTCTGTTCAATTTGGTCCAAAACTGACTTTGGGGCAATTCTCAGGAGCCACCTTCAGTACATTCGAGGCCCGTGACCCCACCTGATTATCTGCTTCTTCGTTAAAAATGTTCCGATTGGGATGTGCTTTTGCAGACTCGGAGAACAAGCAGTTCTCTGAATGTCGGCCTTGACTCTGTTCAATTTGGTCCAAAACTGACTTTGGGGCGATTCTCAGGAGCCACCTTCAGTACATTCGAGGCCCGTGACCCCACCTGATTATCTGCTTCTTCGTTAAAAATGTTCCGATTGGGATGTGCTTTTGCAGACTCGGAGAACAAGCAGTTCTCTGAATGTCGGCCTTGACTCTGTTCAATTTGGTCCAAAACTGACTTTGGGGCAATTCTCAGGAGCCACCTTCCGTACATTCGAGGCCCGTGACCCCACCTGATTATCTGCTTCTTCGTTAAAAATGTTTCTATTGGGATGTGCTTTTGCAGACTCGGAGAACAAGCAGTTCTCTGAATGTCGGCCTTGACTCTGTTCAATTTGGTCCAAAACTGACTTTGGGGCGATTCTCAGGAGCCACCTTCAGTACATTCGAGGCCCGTGACCCCACCTGATTATCTGCTTCTTCGTTAAAAATGTTCCGATTGGGATGTGCTTTTGCAGACTCGGAGAACAAGCAGTTCTCTGAATGTCGGCCTTGACTCTGTTCAATTTGGTCCAAAACTGACTTTGGGGCGATTCTCAGGAGCCACCTTCAGTACATTCGAGGCCCGTGACCCCACCTGATTATCTGCTTCTTCGTTAAAAATGTTCCGATTGGGATGTGCTTTTGCAGACTCGGAGAACAAGCAGTTCTCTGACTGTCGGCCTTGACTCTGTTCAATTTGGTCCAAAACTGATTTCGGGGCGATTCTCAGGAGCCACCTTCAGTACATTCGAGGCCCGTGACCCCACCTGATTATCTGCTTCTTCGTTCAAAATGTTTCTATTGGGCTGTGCTTTTGCAGACTCGGAGAACAAGCAGTTCTCTGAATGTCGGCCTTGACTCTGTTCAATTTGGTCCAAAACTGACTTTGGGGCAATTCTCAGGAGCCACCTTCAGTACATTCGAGGCCCGTGACCCCACCTGATTATCTGCTTCTTCGTTCAAAATGTTTCTATTGGGCTGTGCTTTTGCAGACTCGGAGAACAAGCAGTTCTCTGAATGTCGGCCTTGACTCTGTTCAATTTGGTCCAAAACTGACTTTGGGGCAATTCTCAGGAGCCACCTTCAGTACATTCGAAGCCCGTGACCCCACCTGATTATCTGCTTCTTCGTTCAAAATGTTTCTATTGGGCTGTGCTTTTGCAGACTCGGAGAACAAGCAGTTCTCTGAATGTCGGCCTTGACTCTGTTCAATTTGGTCCAAAACTGACTTTGGGGCAATTCTCAGGAGCCACCTTCAGTACATTCGAAGCCCGTGACCCCACCTGATTATCTGCTTCTTCGTTCAAAATGTTTCTATTGGGCTGTGCTTTTGCAGACTCGGAGAACAAGCAGTTCTCTGAATGTCGGCCTTGACTCTGTTCAATTTGGTCCAAAACTGACTTTGGGGCGATTCTCAGGAGCCACCTTCCGTACATTCGAGGCCCGTGACCCCACCTGATTATCTGCTTCTTCGTTCAAAATGTTTCTATTGGGCTGTGCTTTTGCAGACTCGGAGAACAAGCAGTTCTCTGAATGTCGGCCTTGACTCTGTTCAATTTGGTCCAAAACTGACTTTGGGGCAATTCTCAGGAGCCACCTTCAGTACATTCGAAGCCCGTGACCCCACCTGATTATCTGCTTCTTCGTTCAAACTGTTCCGATTGGGATGTGCTTTTGCAGACTCGGAGAACAAGCAGTTCTCTGACTGTCGGATTTGAATCTGTCCAATTCGGTCCAAAACTGACTTCGGGGCAATTCTCAGGAGCCACCTTCAGTACATTCGAAGCCCGTGACCCCACCTGATTATCTGCTTCTTCGTTCAAACTGTTCCGATTGGGATGTGCTTTTGCAGACTCGGAGAACAAGCAGTTCTCTGAATGTCGGATTTGAATCTGTCCAATTTGGTCCAAAACTGACTTTGGGGCGATTCTCAGGAGCCACCTTCCGTACATTCGAGGCCCGTGACCCCACCTGATTATCTGCTTCTTCGTTCAAAATGTTTCTATTGGGCTGTGCTTTTGCAGACTCGGAGAACAAGCAGTTCTCTGAATGTCGGCCTTGACTCTGTTCAATTTGGTCCAAAACTGACTTTGGGGCGATTCTCAGGAGCCACCTTCCGTACATTCGAGGCCCGTGACCCCACCTGATTATCTGCTTCTTCGTTCAAAATGTTTCTATTGGGCTGTGCTTTTGCAGACTCGGAGAACAAGCAGTTCTCTGACTGTCGGATTTGAATCTGTCCAATTCGGTCCAAAACTGACTTCGGGGCAATTCTCAGGAGCCACCTTCAGTACATTCGAAGCCCGTGACCCCACCTGATTATCTGCTTCTTCGTTCAAACTGTTCCGATTGGGATGTGCTTTTGCAGACTCGGAGAACAAGCAGTTCTCTGACTGTCGGCCTTGACTCTGTTCAATTTGTTCCAAAACTGACTTTGGGGCAATTCTCAGGAGCCACCTTCAGTACATTCGAAGCCCGTGACCCCACCTGATTATCTGCTTCTTCGTTCAAAATGTTTCTATTGGGCTGTGCTTTTGCAGACTCGGAGAACAAGCAGTTCTCTGAATGTCGGCCTTGACTCTGTTCAATTTGGTCCAAAACTGACTTTGGGGCAATTCTCAGGAGCCACCTTCAGTACATTCGAGGCGCGTGACCCCACCTGATTATCTGCTTCTTCGTTCAAACTGTTCCGATTGGGCTGTGCTTTTGCAGACTCGGAGAACAAGCAGTTCTCTGAATGTCGGCCTTGAATCTGTCCAATTCGGTCCAAAACTGACTTTGGGGCGATTCTCAGGAGCCACCTTCAGTACATTCGAGGCGCGTGACCCCACCTGATTATCTGCTTCTTCGTTCAAACTGTTCCGATTGGGCTGTGCTTTTGCAGACTCGGAGAACAAGCAGTTCTCTGACTGTCGGCTTTGACTCTGTCCAATTTGGTCCAAAACTGACTTCGGGGCGACGTTCAAGAGCCACCTTCAGTACATTCGAGGCGCGTGACCCCACCTGATTATCTGCTTCTTCGTTCAAACTGTTCCGATTGGGCTGTGCTTTTGCAGACTCGGAGAACAAGCAGTTCTCTGACTGTCGGATTTGAATCTGTCCAATTCGGTCCAAAACTGACTTCGGGGCAATTCTCAGGAGCCACCTTCAGTACATTCGAGGCGCGTGACCCCACCTGATTATCTGCTTCTTCGTTAAAAATGTTTCTATTGGGATGTGCTTTTGCAGACTCGGAGAACAAGCAGTTCTCTGAATGTCGGCCTTGACTCTGTTCAATTTGGTCCAAAACTGACTTTGGGGCGATTCTCAGGAGCCACCTTCAGTACATTCGAGGCGCGTGACCCCACCTGATTATCTGCTTCTTCGTTCAAAATGTTCCGATTGGGCTGTGCTTTTGCAGACTCGGAGAACAAGCAGTTCTCTGACTGTCGGCCTTGACTCTGTTCAATTTGGTCCAAAACTGACTTTGGGGCAATTCTCAGGAGCCACCTTCAGTACATTCGAAGCCCGTGACCCCACCTGATTATCTGCTTCTTCGTTCAAACTGTTCCGATTGGGCTGTGCTTTTGCAGACTCGGAGAACAAGCAGTTCTCTGAATGTCGGCCTTGACTCTGTTCAATTTGGTCCAAAACTGACTTTGGGGCGATTCTCAGGAGCCACCTTCCGTACATTCGAGGCCCGTGACCCCACCTGATTATCTGCTTCTTCGTTCAAAATGTTTCTATTGGGCTGTGCTTTTGCAGACTCGGAGAACAAGCAGTTCTCTGACTGTCGGCCTTGACTCTGTTCAATTTGGTCCAAAACTGACTTTGGGGCGATTCTCAGGAGCCACCTTCAGTACATTCGAGGCGCGTGACCCCACCTGATTATCTGCTTCTTCGTTCAAACTGTTCCGATTGGGCTGTGCTTTTGCAGACTCGGAGAACAAGCAGTTCTCTGACTGTCGGATTTGAATCTGTCCAATTCGGTCCAAAACTGACTTCGGGGCAATTCTCAGGAGCCACCTTCAGTACATTCGAGGCGCGTGACCCCACCTGATTATCTGCTTCTTCGTTCAAAATGTTTCTATTGGTCTGTGCTTTTGCAGACTCGGAGAACAAGCAGTTCTCTGACTGTCGGATTTGAATCTGTCCAATTCGGTCCAAAACTGACTTCGGGGCAATTCTCAGGAGCCACCTTCAGTACATTCGAGGCGCGTGACCCCACCTGATTATCTGCTTCTTCGTTCAAACTGTTCCGATTGGGCTGTGCTTTTGCAGACTCGGAGAACAAGCAGTTCTCTGACTGTCGAATTTGAATCTGTCCAATTCGGTCCAAAACTGACTTCGGGGCAATTCTCAGGAGCCACCTTCAGTACATTCGAGGCGCGTGACCCCACCTGATTATCTGCTTCTTCGTTAAAAATGTTTCTATTGGGATGTGCTTTTGCAGACTCGGAGAACAAGCAGTTCTCTGAATGTCGGCCTTGACTCTGTTCAATTTGGTCCAAAACTGACTTTGGGGCGATTCTCAGGAGCCACCTTCAGTACATTCGAGGCGCGTGACCCCACCTGATTATCTGCTTCTTCGTTCAAAATGTTCCGATTGGGCTGTGCTTTTGCAGACTCGGAGAACAAGCAGTTCTCTGACTGTCGGCCTTGACTCTGTTCAATTTGGTCCAAAACTGACTTTGGGGCAATTCTCAGGAGCCACCTTCAGTACATTCGAAGCCCGTGACCCCACCTGATTATCTGCTTCTTCGTTCAAAATGTTTCTATTGGGCTGTGCTTTTGCAGACTCGGAGAACAAGCAGTTCTCTGAATGTCGGCCTTGACTCTGTTCAATTTGGTCCAAAACTGACTTTGGGGCAATTCTCAGGAGCCACCTTCCGTACATTCGAGGCCCGTGACCCCACCTGATTATCTGCTTCTTCGTTAAAAATGTTTCTATTGGGCTGTGCTTTTGCAGACTCGGAGAACAAGCAGTTCTCTGAATGTCGGCCTTGACTCTGTTCAATTTGGTCCAAAACTGACTTTGGGGCAATTCTCAGGAGCCACCTTCAGTACATTCGAAGCCCGTGACCCCACCTGATTATCTGCTTCTTCGTTCAAAATGTTTCTATTGGGCTGTGCTTTTGCAGACTCGGAGAACAAGCAGTTCTCTGAATGTCGGCCTTGACTCTGTTCAATTTGGTTCAAAACTGACTTTGGGGCGATTCTCAGGAGCCACCTTCCGTACATTCGAGGCCCGTGACCCCACCGGATTATCTGCTTCTTCGTTCAAAATGTTTCTATTGGGCTGTGCTTTTGCAGACTCGGAGAACAAGCAGTTCTCTGAATGTCGGCCTTGACTCTGTTCAATTTGGTCCAAAACTGACTTTGGGGCAATTCTCAGGAGCCACCTTCAGTACATTCGAAGCCCGTGACCCCACCTGATTATCTGCTTCTTCGTTCAAAATGTTTCTATTGGGCTGTGCTTTTGCAGACTCGGAGAACAAGCAGTTCTCTGAATGTCGGCCTTGACTCTGTTCAATTTGGTCCAAAACTGACTTTGGGGCGATTCTCAGGAGCCACCTTCCGTACATTCGAGGCCCGTGACCCCACCGGATTATCTGCTTCTTCGTTCAAAATGTTTCTATTGGGCTGTGCTTTTGCAGACTCGGAGAACAAGCAGTTCTCTGAATGTCGGCCTTGACTCTGTTCAATTTGGTCCAAAACTGACTTTGGGGCAATTCTCAGGAGCCACCTTCAGTACATTCGAAGCCCGTGACCCCACCTGATTATCTGCTTCTTCGTTCAAACTGTTCCGATTGGGATGTGCTTTTGCAGACTCGGAGAACAAGCAGTTCTCTGACTGTCGGCCTTGACTCTGTTCAATTTGGTCCAAAACTGACTTTGGGGCGATTCTCAGGAGCCACCTTCAGTACATTCGAGGCGCGTGACCCCACCTGATTATCTGCTTCTTCGTTCAAACTGTTCCGATTGGGCTGTGCTTTTGCAGACTCGGAGAACAAGCAGTTCTCTGACTGTCGGATTTGAATCTGTCCAATTCGGTCCAAAACTGACTTCGGGGCAATTCTCAGGAGCCACCTTCAGTACATTCGAGGCGCGTGACCCCACCTGATTATCTGCTTCTTCGTTCAAAATGTTCCGATTGGGCTGTGCTTTTGCAGACTCGGAGAACAAGCAGTTCTCTGACTGTCGGATTTGAATCTGTCCAATTTGGTCCAAAACTGACTTTGGGGCGATTCTCAGGAGCCACCTTCAGTACATTCGAGGCGCGTGACCCCACCTGATTATCTGCTTCTTCGTTCAAAATGTTCCGATTGGGCTGTGCTTTTGCAGACTCGGAGAACAAGCAGTTCTCTGACTGTCGGCCTTGACTCTGTTCAATTTGGTCCAAAACTGACTTTGGGGCAATTCTCAGGAGCCACCTTCCGTACATTCGAGGCCCGTGACCCCACCTGATTATCTGCTTCTTCGTTCAAAATGTTTCTATTGGTCTGTGCTTTTGCAGACTCGGAGAACAAGCAGTTCTCTGACTGTCGGCCTTGAATCTGTCCAATTTGGTCCAAAACTGACTTTGGGGCAATTCTCAGGAGCCACCTTCCGTACATTCGAGGCCCGTGACCCCACCTGATTATCTGCTTCTTCGTTAAAAATGTTCCGATTGGGATGTGCTTTTGCAGACTCGGAGAACAAGCAGTTCTCTGACTGTCGGCCTTGACTCTGTTCAATTTGGTCCAAAACTGACTTTGGGGCGATTCTCAGGAGCCACCTTCAGTACATTCGAGGCGCGTGACCCCACCTGATTATCTGCTTCTTCGTTCAAACTGTTCCGATTGGGCTGTGCTTTTGCAGACTCGGAGAACAAGCAGTTCTCTGACTGTCGGCTTTGACTCTGTTCAATTTGGTCCAAAACTGACTTCGGGGCGATTCTCAGGAGCCACCTTCAGTACATTCGAGGCGCGTGACCCCACCTGATTATCTGCTTCTTCGTTCAAACTGTTCCGATTGGGCTGTCTTTTGCAGACTCGGAGAACAAGCAGTTCTCTGACTGTCGGCCTTGACTCTGTTCAATTTGGTCCAAAACTGACTTTGGGGCAATTCTCAGGAGCCACCTTCAGTACATTCGAGGCGCGTGACCCCACCTGATTATCTGCTTCTTCGTTCAAACTGTTCCGATTGGGCTGTGCTTTTGCAGACTCGGAGAACAAGCAGTTCTCTGACTGTCGGATTTGAATCTGTCCAATTCGGTCCAAAACTGACTTCGGGGCGACGTTCAAGAGCCACCTTCAGTACATTCGAGGCGCGTGACCCCACCTGATTATCTGCTTCTTCGTTCAAACTGTTTCGATTGGGATGTGCTTTTGCAGACTCGGAGAACAAGCAGTTCTCTGACTGTCGGCCTTGACTCTGTTCAATTTGGTCCAAAACTGACTTTGGGGCAATTCTCAGGAGCCACCTTCCGTACATTCGAGGCGCGTGACCCCACCTGATTATCTGCTTCTTCGTTCAAACTGTTCCGATTGGGCTGTGCTTTTGCAGACTCGGAGAACAAGCAGTTCTCTGACTGTCGGATTTGAATCTGTCCAATTCGGTCCAAAACTGACTTTGGGGCGATTCTCAGGAGCCACCTTCAGTACATTCGAGGCGCGTGACCCCACCTGATTATCTGCTTCTTCGTTCAAACTGTTCCGATTGGGCTGTGCTTTTGCAGACTCGGAGAACAAGCAGTTCTCTGACTGTCGGATTTGAATCTGTCCAATTCGGTCCAAAACTGACTTCGGGGCAATTCTCAGGAGCCACCTTCAGTACATTCGAGGCGCGTGACCCCACCTGATTATCTGCTTCTTCGTTCAAACTGTTCCGATTGGGCTGTGCTTTTGCAGACTCGGAGAACAAGCAGTTCTCTGACTGTCGGATTTGAATCTGTCCAATTCGGTCCAAAACTGACTTCGGGGCAATTCTCAGGAGCCACCTTCAGTACATTCGAGGCGCGTGACCCCACCTGATTATCTGCTTCTTCGTTAAAAATGTTTCTATTGGGATGTGCTTTTGCAGACTCGGAGAACAAGCAGTTCTCTGAATGTCGGCCTTGACTCTGTTCAATTTGGTCCAAAACTGACTTTGGGGCGATTCTCAGGAGCCACCTTCAGTACATTCGAGGCGCGTGACCCCACCTGATTATCTGCTTCTTCGTTCAAAATGTTCCGATTGGGCTGTGCTTTTGCAGACTCGGAGAACAAGCAGTTCTCTGACTGTCGGCCTTGACTCTGTTCAATTTGGTCCAAAACTGACTTTGGGGCAATTCTCAGGAGCCACCTTCCGTACATTCGAGGCCCGTGACCCCACCTGATTATCTGCTTCTTCGTTCAAACTGTTCCGATTGGGCTGTGCTTTTGCAGACTCGGAGAACAAGCAGTTCTCTGACTGTCGGATTTGAATCTGTCCAATTCGGTCCAAAACTGACTTCGGGGCGACGTTCAAGAGCCACCTTCAGTACATTCGAGGCGCGTGACCCCACCTGATTATCTGCTTCTTCGTTCAAACTGTTTCGATTGGGATGTGCTTTTGCAGACTCGGAGAACAAGCAGTTCTCTGACTGTCGGCCTTGACTCTGTTCAATTTGGTCCAAAACTGACTTTGGGGCAATTCTCAGGAGCCACCTTCCGTACATTCGAGGCGCGTGACCCCACCTGATTATCTGCTTCTTCGTTCAAACTGTTCCGATTGGGCTGTGCTTTTGCAGACTCGGAGAACAAGCAGTTCTCTGACTGTCGGATTTGAATCTGTCCAATTCGGTCCAAAACTGACTTTGGGGCGATTCTCAGGAGCCACCTTCAGTACATTCGAGGCGCGTGACCCCACCTGATTATCTGCTTCTTCGTTCAAACTGTTTCGATTGGGCTGTGCTTTTGCAGACTCGGAGAACAAGCAGTTCTCTGACTGTCGGATTTGAATCTGTCCAATTCGGTCCAAAACTGACTTTGGGGCGATTCTCAGGAGCCACCTTCAGTACATTCGAGGCGCGTGACCCCACCTGATTATCTGCTTCTTCGTTCAAACTGTTTCGATTGGGCTGTGCTTTTGCAGACTCGGAGAACAAGCAGTTCTCTGACTGTCGGATTTGAATCTGTCCAATTCGGTCCAAAACTGACTTTGGGGCGATTCTCAGGAGCCACCTTCCGTACATTCGAGGCGCGTGACCCCACCTGATTATCTGCTTCTTCGTTCAAACTGTTCCGATTGGGCTGTGCTTTTGCAGACTCGGAGAACAAGCAGTTCTCTGACTGTCGGCCTTGACTCTGTTCAATTTGGTCCAAAACTGACTTCGGGGCGACGTTCAAGAGCCACCTTCAGTACATTCGAGGCGCGTGACCCCACCTGATTATCTGCTTCTTCGTTCAAACTGTTTCGATTGGGCTGTGCTTTTGCAGACATTTCTTTCCGGAACCATGAACACCACTTCAAACTCCCAAGCTGGACCTATTCGCCGTTACGCCCTAACCGGGGTTGCAACGCAATCAAAAGGAGCAGGCCCAGTCCCACAGCTCTTATCCGCCATCCACGACGTCTTCTTCTTCTACGTCATCAGCCACGACTGCAAACGAATTCCACGTCATCCTTCATATCGATCGAGGAACTGGAGAAGCAGCTTGCGAAATTCAAGCTGATTGACTGGGAGAGGGGCCCAAAACTGACTTCGGTCCAACCTTCAGAAGCCACCTTCAGTACTTGGGAGGCGTCCGGAACCGATAGCTCAATTGCCGAAGTCAGTTTCGAACCAAATTGGACGAAGAACGTGCCGTTAGTCAGAAAATCGTCCACTCTCCGTATCTGCAAGAGTTGAGCCCGATCGGCAAAGTTTGGACGGAGTAGGAGTAGATCTATCGGATCCAGACGCCTCCCAAGTACTGGAGGTGGCTCCTGAAGGTTGCACCGAAGTCAGTTTTGGACCGAATTTGACGGAGAACGTGCCATCAGTTAGAGAATCTTCTAATCTCCGAATCTGCAAAAGTTGAGCCCGATAGGATCAATTTGAACATATTGACTTTTCTAGTCGTCATGCCAAACTGTGAAGTGAGACCGAGATGTCCGATTTTCGGGTGAGAACGTTCAGAAAACGCTTTTTTGTCGTAAGTAGGTTGACGTTCCACTCGCTATCTTTGATCCGAAATCGAGAAAAAAGGCGCTGTTGTAGCAAATTTTTAAAAATTATGTTTTTTGTAGGACATTCCACACGTTTCCTGGAAAAAAAACGTGCAAAAACTTCAAACTGTTCATATCTGCCGATTTTTCAATAGATTCATTGTTTTCTGGTCTGAAAACCCCCTGAAACGGTTAAAAAACCTGAAAAATGATTTTCTTGTTTAAAGGCGCATGCAATTTTTGACGAGAATATCTCGCAGCGAAAAGGGAGAGGTGAGATGACCCTCTTGTTTTTTCATACTATTTCGTCGCCTCTTTAATCGATCACGGTTTTGGTGAGTTTTTCGTTGGATTTTTTGCGTTTTTCTCGAGTTTCAAACGTTAATAATTTCAGATACCATCAGAATTACAATTTCTTCAAAGAAGGCACTCATCATGGGGACAAAACTCGCGAAAAAAGCTGGCAGAACCGTATAAACGGCCTTAAAAATGGAAAAAGGTGAAAAACTTTTTTTTCGTTTGTTTGCAGATTGTGTGATCGTTTAGAAGCCTTTTGTTGACTCTCATTTTCAAATTTTTGAGAACCCTCCCCCCTTTTTTCAAAACCGAAATATCCACTTCCAAAATTTCTCTGAAACTGAGGCATCATTGAAACTGAAATCGAGATTCAGCTCTCTCTGTGACGTCCTGCAGTTCACTGGAGAAGTGAAGAAGCCAAACAACAAGAAGGAGGAGAATTCTCGACCTGACAAAGAAGTACATGATCAACGGAACACCAACAGAGAGTGGAATCGCCGTGAGGTGCGTGTGGAAAGAGCGTATTCCGGTCCTTGATGTTCTAATCGTCGTTATTATTTGCAAATTACTGATCAGTTCACCACCTAAAACTAAGACGAGAGCCCTCTTGCTCACGTGGCCGGACTGAAAGATTCAAAGTATTTTGTTTCAGACGACTCCTGAACGCTTCGAGGCCCACTCCGCAGAAGGACGCTACTGATTGGAACATCTGAAGTTGGAACGTCTCCTGACTGGAAGCCTGTTGCTTTTCTGCAGACGAAAGCGACACAATCGGATTTCCTTTGTTCATTTTCCAACATCCGGACCGATAAAAAGCATTGTGCATGGTCCGGCGCTTCCATTCCGTCTACAGATTCAGAATTCGGAAAACCGAGAAACCGCAATCAGTGACGACGGTCTCACTAGATGTGTCTACCAAGAAGGACTAGGTTTTCCTTTTCACAGCTTAATTTGGAACATGTTTCGCCAGTCACCGTGTGGTTTTAGACTTGGCAAGACTTGCGAAAAAGCCTTAAAAACGACGGATAGAGCTCGTTTCGGACTTCACCTGTCGAGACATGATTCCTTCGATTCACCGCATAAGCCACTGGAACCGTGATGGTCAGTCGGAGCTGTACTGATCATCCGGTTCCGGATGATTATGTTCTACCGAGGTTCTCAAATTTGTCTGGACTATTGCTGCTCCATCTTGGTACCCCAGTCAATCAGCTTGAATTTCGCAAGCTGCTTCTCCAGTTCCTCGATCGATATGAAGGATGACGTGGAATTCGTTCGCAGTCGTTGTAGATGACGTAGAAGAAGAAGACGTCGTGGATGGCGGATAAGAGTTGTGGGACTGGGCGGATAGGTCAAGCTTGGGAGTTTGAAGTGGTATTCATGGTTCCGGAAAGAAATAATTTAGAAGTACCATCAATAGAGAGATCATAACACAGAGAGGAGAAAGAGAAAAAACCAAAAAGAATGGTCGGCAGAAAGTTGGGTATTAAAGAAGTGTGATCTGCGCTCGAGCATGAGCCGGGCGCGGTCATGCTAGTGTCCATGAACAATCGCGATCTGAGCAACGCTCATGCTCATGAGCATGAGGATGAGCGCCGCTTTTGTGAGCACTTGAACGTGAAAAAAAAACGGGTGCAGACCAATTAACCGAATTTTAGCAATGCGGTAGTTAGTTTCAAGGCTCGAATTACTACCCGCTGCGATCTACGCTCCTAACTGATATCGGTTGCGGCAACACATGCTCATGAGCGACCATATGCAAAGCGCGCTATGCTTATGAATCTACACCCCTCTATCAGACCCACATTTTTAATCCGCGATAACATCGGTCTCCGCTCTGGGAAAAAACTGTTTGTCTGGAATTTGTTGGTTACTGTCATTCCCCTATGACGTGGCAGAATGAATGAAATCAGTACAACCAGCTTTCATCTACACCCCTCCATCAGACCCACATTTTTAATCCGCGATAACATCGGTCTCCGCTCTGGAAAAAAGACTGTTTGTCTGGAATTTGCTGGTTACTGTATTTGTGCTATGACGTGGCAGAATGAATGAAATCAGAACAACCAGCTTTCATCTACGCCCCTCCATCAGACCCACATTTTTAATCCGCGATAACATCGGTCTCCGCTCTGGAAAAAAGACTGTTTGTCTGGAATTTGCTGGTTACTGTATTTGTGCTATGACGTGGCAGAATGAATGAAATCAGTACAACCAGCTTTCATCTACACCCCTCCATCAGACCCACATTTTTAATCCGCGATAACATCGGTCTCCGCTCTGGAAAAAAGACTGTTTGTCTGGAATTTGCTGGTTACTGTATTTGTGCTATGACGTGGCAGAATGAATGAAATCAGTACAACCAGCTTTCATCTACACCCCTCCATCAGACCCACATTTTTAATCCGCGATAACATCGGTCTCCGCTCTGGAAAAAAGACTGTTTGTCTGGAATTTGCTGGTTACTGTATTTGTGCTATGACGTGGCAGAATGAATGAAATCAGTAAAACCAGCTTTCATCTACACCCCTCCATCAGACCCACATTTTTAATCCGCGATAACATCGGTCTCCGCTCTGGAAAAAAGACTGTTTGTCTGGAATTTGCTGGTTACTGTATTTGTGCTATGACGTGGCAGAATGAATGAAATCAGTACAACCAGCTTTCATCTACACCCCTCCATCAGACCCACATTTTTAATCCGCGCTAACATCGGTCTCCGCTCTGGAAAAAAGACTGTTTGTCTGGAATTTGCTGGTTACTGTATTTGTGCTATGACGTGGCAGAATGAATGAAATCAGTACAACCAGCTTTCATCTACACCCCTCCATCAGACCCACATTTTTAATCCGCGATAACATCGGTCTCCGCTCTGGAAAAAAGACTGTTTGTCTGGAATTTGCTGGTTACTGTATTTGTGCTATGACGTGGCAGAATGAATGAAATCAGTACAACCAGCTTTCATCTACACCCCTCCATCAGACCCACATTTTTAATCCGCGATAACATCGGTCTCCGCTCTGGAAAAAAGACTGTTTGTCTGGAATTTGCTGGTTACTGTATTTGTGCTATGACGTGGCAGAATGAATGAAATCAGTACAATCAGCTTTCATCTACACCCCTCCATCAGACCCACATTTTTAATCCGCGCTAACATCGGTCTCCGCTCTGGAAAAAAGACTGTTTGTCTGGAATTTTCTGGTTACTGTATTTGTGCTATGACGTGGCAGAATGAATGAAACCAGTACAACCAGCTTTCATCTACACCCCTCCATCAGACCCACATTTTTAATCCGCGATAACATCGGCCTTCTCTCTGGAAAAAAGACTGTTTGTCTGGAATTTGCTGGTTACTGTATTTGTGCTATGACGTGGCAGAATGAATGAAATCAGTACAATCAGCTTTCATCTACACCCCTCCATCAGACCCACATTTTTAATCCGCGCTAACATCGGTCTCCGCTCTGGAAAAAAGACTGTTTGTCTGGAATTTGCTGGTTACTGTATTTGTGCTATGACGTGGCAGAATGAATGAAATCAGTACAACCAGCTTTCATCTACACCCCTCCATCAGACCCACATTTTTAATCCGCGATAACATCGGTCTCCGCTCTGGAAAAAAGACTGTTTGTCTGGAATTTGCTGGTTACTGTATTTGTGCTATGACGTGGCAGAATGAATGAAATCAGTACAACCAGCTTTCATCTACACCCCTCCATCAGACCCACATTTTTAATCCGCGATAACATCGGTCTCCGCTCTGGAAAAAAGACTGTTTGTCTGGAATTTGCTGGTTACTGTATTTGTGCTATGACGTGGCAGAATGAATGAAACCAGTACAACCAGCTTTCATCTACACCCCTCCATCAGACCCACATTTTTAATCCGCGCTAACATCGGTCTCCGCTCTGGAAAAAAGACTGTTTGTCTGGAATTTGCTGGTTACTGTATTTGTGCTATGACGTGGCAGAATGAATGAAATCAGTACAACCAGCTTTCATCTACACCCCTCCATCAGACCCACATTTTTAATCCGCGCTAACATCGGTCTCCGCTCTGGAAAAAAGACTGTTTGTCTGGAATTTGCTGGTTACTGTATTTGTGCTATGACGTGGCAGAATGAATGAAATCAGTACAACCAGCTTTCATCTACACCCCTCCATCAGACCCACATTTTTAATCCGCGATAACATCGGTCTCCGCTCTGGAAAAAAGACTGTTTGTCTGGAATTTGCTGGTTACTGTATTTGTGCTATGACGTGGCAGAATGAATGAAATCAGTACAACCAGCTTTCATCTACACCCCTCCATCAGACCCACATTTTTAATCCGCGATAACATCGGTCTCCGCTCTGGAAAAAAGACTGTTTGTCTGGAATTTGCTGGTTACTGTATTTGTGCTATGACGTGGCAGAATGAATGAAATCAGTAAAACCAGCTTTCATCTACACCCCTCCATCAGACCCACATTTTTAATCCGCGATAACATCGGTCTCCGCTCTGGAAAAAAGACTGTTTGTCTGGAATTTGCTGGTTACTGTATTTGTGCTATGACGTGGCAGAATGAATGAAATCAGTACAACCAGCTTTCTTCTACACCCCTCCATCAGACCCACATTTTTAATCCGCGATAACATCGGTCTCCGCTCTGGAAAAAAGATTGTTTGTCTGGAATTTGCTGGTTACTGTATTTGTGCTATGACGTGGCAGAATGAATAAAATCAGTACAACCAGCTTTCATCTACACCCCTCCATCAGACCCACATTTTTAATCCGCGATAACATCGGTCTCCGCTCTGGAAAAAAGACTGTTTGTCTGGAATTTGCTGGTTACTGTATTTGTGCTATGACGTGGCAGAATGAATGAAATCAGTACAACCAGCTTTCATCTACACCCCTCCATCAGACCCACATTTTTAATCCGCGATAACATCGGTCTCCGCTCTGGAAAAAAGACTGTTTGTCTGGAATTTGCTGGTTACTGTATTTGTGCTATGACGTGGCAGAATGAATGAAATCAGTACAACCAGCTTTCTTCTACACCCCTCCATCAGACCCACATTTTTAATCCGCGATAACATCGGTCTCCGCTCTGGAAAAAAGACTGTTTGTCTGGAATTTGCTGGTTACTGTATTTGTGCTATGACGTGGCAGAATGAATAAAATCAGTACAACCAGCTTTCATCTACACCCCTCCATCAGACCCACATTTTTAATCGGCGCTAACATCGGTCTCCGCTCTGGAAAAAAGACTGTTTGTCTGGAATTTGCTGGTTACTGTATTTGTGCTATGACGTGGCAGAATGAATGAAATCAGTACAACCAGCTTTCATCTACACCCCTCCATCAGACCCACATTTTTAATCCGCGATAACATCGGTCTCCGCTCTGGAAAAAAGACTGTTTGTCTGGAATTTGCTGGTTACTGTATTTGTGCTATGACGTGGCAGAATGAATAAAATCAGTACAACCAGCTTTCATCTACACCCCTCCATCAGACCCACATTTTTAATCGGCGCTAACATCGGTCTCCGCTCTGGAAAAAAGACTGTTTGTCTGGAATTTGCTGGTTACTGTATTTGTGCTATGACGTGGCAGAATGAATAAAATCAGTACAACCAGCTTTCATCTACACCCCTCCATCAGACCCACATTTTTAATCCGCGCTAACATCGGTCTCCGCTCTGGAAAAAAGACTGTTTGTCTGGAATTTGCTGGTTACTGTATTTGTGCTATGACGTGGCAGAATGAATGAAATCAGTACAACCAGCTTTCATCTACACCCCTCCATCAGACCCACATTTTTAATCCGCGATAACATCGGTCTCCGCTCTGGAAAAAAGACTGTTTGTCTGGAATTTGCTGGTTACTGTATTTGTGCTATGACGTGGCAGAATGAATGAAATCAGTACAACCAGCTTTCATCTACACCCCTCCATCAGACCCACATTTTTAATCCGCGATAACATCGGTCTCCGCTCTGGAAAAAAGACTGTTTGTCTGGAATTTGCTGGTTACTGTATTTGTGCTATGACGTGGCAGAATGAATAAAATCAGTACAACCAGCTTTCATCTACACCCCTCCATCAGACCCACATTTTTAATCCGCGATAACATCGGTCTCCGCTCTGGAAAAAAGACTGTTTGTCTGGAATTTGCTGGTTACTGTATTTGTGCTATGACGTGGCAGAATGAATGAAATCAGTACAACCAGCTTTCATCTACACCCCTCCATCAGACCCACATTTTTAATCCGCGATAACATCGGTCTCCGCTCTGGAAAAAAGACTGTTTGTCTGGAATTTGCTGGTTACTGTATTTGTGCTATGACGTGGCAGAATGAATGAAATCAGTACAACCAGCTTTCTTCTACACCCCTCCATCAGACCCACATTTTTAATCCGCGATAACATCGGTCTCCGCTCTGGAAAAAAGATTGTTTGTCTGGAATTTGCTGGTTACTGTATTTGTGCTATGACGTGGCAGAATGAATGAAATCAGTACAACCAGCTTTCTTCTACACCCCTCCATCAGACCCACATTTTTAATCCGCGATAACATCGGTCTCCGCTCTGGAAAAAAGATTGTTTGTCTGGAATTTGCTGGTTACTGTATTTGTGCTATGACGTGGCAGAATGAATGAAATCAGTACAACCAGCTTTCATCTACACCCCTCCATCAGACCCACATTTTTAATCCGCGATAACATCGGTCTCCGCTCTGGAAAAAAGACTGTTTGTCTGGAATTTGCTGGTTACTGTATTTGTGCTATGACGTGGCAGAATGAATGAAATCAGTACAACCAGCTTTCATCTACACCCCTCCATCAGACCCACATTTTTAATCGGCGCTAACATCGGTCTCCGCTCTGGAAAAAAGACTGTTTGTCTGGAATTTGCTGGTTACTGTATTTGTGCTATGACGTGGCAGAATGAATGAAATCAGTAAAACCAGCTTTCATCTACACCCCTCCATCAGACCCACATTTTTAATCCGCGATAACATCGGTCTCCGCTCTGGAAAAAAGACTGTTTGTCTGGAATTTGCTGGTTACTGTATTTGTGCTATGACGTGGCAGAATGAATGAAATCAGTACAACCAGCTTTCATCTACACCCCTCCATCAGACCCACATTTTTAATCCGCGATAACATCGGTCTCCGCTCTGGAAAAAAGACTGTTTGTCTGGAATTTGCTGGTTACTGTATTTGTGCTATGACGTGGCAGAATGAATGAAACCAGTACAACCAGCTTTCATCTACACCCCTCCATCAGACCCACATTTTTAATCCGCGCTAACATCGGTCTCCGCTCTGGAAAAAAGACTGTTTGTCTGGAATTTGCTGGTTACTGTATTTGTGCTATGACGTGGCAGAATGAATGAAATCAGTACAACCAGCTTTCATCTACACCCCTCCATCAGACCCACATTTTTAATCCGCGCTAACATCGGTCTCCGCTCTGGAAAAAAGACAGTTTGTCTGGAATTTGCTGGTTACTGTATTTGTGCTATGACGTGGCAGAATGAATGAAATCAGTACAACCAGCTTTCATCTACACCCCTCCATCAGACCCACATTTTTAATCCGCGCTAACATCGGTCTCCGCTCTGGAAAAAAGACTGTTTGTCTGGAATTTGCTGGTTACTGTATTTGTGCTATGACGTGGCAGAATGAATGAAACCAGTACAACCAGCTTTCATCTACACCCCTCCATCAGACCCACATTTTTAATCCGCGCTAACATCGGTCTCCGCTCTGGAAAAAAGACTGTTTGTCTGGAATTTGCTGGTTACTGTATTTGTGCTATGACGTGGCAGAATGAATGAAACCAGTACAACCAGCTTTCATCTACACCCCTCCATCAGACCCACATTTTTAATCCGCGCTAACATCGGTCTCCGCTCTGGAAAAAAGACTGTTTGTCTGGAATTTGCTGGTTACTGTATTTGTGCTATGACGTGGCAGAATGAATGAAATCAGTACAACCAGCTTTCATCTACACCCCTCCATCAGACCCACATTTTTAATCCGCGATAACATCGGTCTCCGCTCTGGAAAAAAGACTGTTTGTCTGGAATTTGCTGGTTACTGTATTTGTGCTATGACGTGGCAGAATGAATGAAATCAGTACAACCAGCTTTCTTCTACACCCCTCCATCAGACCCACATTTTTAATCCGCGATAACATCGGTCTCCGCTCTGGAAAAAAAACAGTTTGTCTGGAATTTGCTGGTTACTGTATTTGTGCTATGACGTGGCAGAATGAATGAAACCAGTACAACCAGCTTTCATCTACACCCCTCCATCAGACCCACATTTTTAATCCGCGATAACATCGGCCTTCTCTCTGGAAAAAAGACTGTTTGTCTGGAATTTGCTGGTTACTGTATTTGTGCTATGACGTGGCAGAATGAATGAAATCAGTACAACCAGCTTTCATCTACACCCCTCCATCAGACCCACATTTTTAATCCGCGATAACATCGGTCTCCGCTCTGGAAAAAAGACTGTTTGTCTGGAATTTTCTGGTTACTGTATTTGTGCTATGACGTGGCAGAATGAATGAAATCAGTACAATCAGCTTTCATCTACACCCCTCCATCAGACCCACATTTTTAATCCGCGCTAACATCGGTCTCCGCTCTGGAAAAAAGACTGTTTGTCTGGAATTTGCTGGTTACTGTATTTGTGCTATGACGTGGCAGAATGAATGAAACCAGTACAATCAGCTTTCATCTACACCCCTCCATCAGACCCACATTTTTAATCCGCGATAACATCGGCCTTCTCTCTGGAAAAAAGACTGTTTGTCTGGAATTTGCTGGTTACTGTATTTGTGCTATGACGTGGCAGAATGAATGAAATCAGTACAACCAGCTTTCATCTACACCCCTCCATCAGACCCACATTTTTAATCCGCGATAACATCGGCCTTCTCTCTGGAAAAAAGACTGTTTGTCTGGAATTTGCTGGTTACTGTATTTGTGCTATGACGTGGCAGAATGAATGAAATCAGTACAACCAGCTTTCATCTACACCCCTCCATCAGACCCACATTTTTAATCCGCGCTAACATCGGTCTCCGCTCTGGAAAAAAGACTGTTTGTCTGGAATTTGTTGGTTACTGTATTTGTGCTATGACGTGGCAGAATGAATGAAATCAGTACAATCAGCTTTCATCTACACCCCTCCATCAGACCCACATTTTTAATCCGCGATAACATCGGCCTTCTCTCTGGAAAAAAGACTGTTTGTCTGGAATTTGCTGGTTACTGTATTTGTGCTATGACGTGGCAGAATGAATGAAATCAGTACAACCAGCTTTCATCTACACCCCTCCATCAGACCCACATTTTTAATCCGCGATAACATCGGCCTTCTCTCTGGAAAAAAGACTGTTTGTCTGGAATTTGCTGGTTACTGTATTTGTGCTATGACGTGGCAGAATGAATGAAACCAGTACAACCAGCTTTCATCTACACCCCTCCATCAGACCCACATTTTTAATCCGCGATAACATCGGCCTTCTCTCTGGAAAAAAGACTGTTTGTCTGGAATTTGCTGGTTACTGTATTTGTGCTATGACGTGGCAGAATGAATGAAACCAGTACAACCAGCTTTCATCTACACCCCTCCATCAGACCCACATTTTTAATCCGCGATAACATCGGCCTTCTCTCTGGAAAAAAGACTGTTTGTCTGGAATTTGCTGGTTACTGTATTTGTGCTATGACGTGGCAGAATGAATGAAATCAGTACAACCAGCTTTCATCTACACCCCTCCATCAGACCCACATTTTTAATCCGCGATAACATCGGTCTCCGCTCTGGAAAAAAGACTGTTTGTCTGGAATTTGCTGGTTACTGTATTTGTGCTATGACGTGGCAGAATGAATGAAATCAGTACAACCAGCTTTCATCTACACCCCTCCATCAGACCCACATTTTTAATCCGCGATAACATCGGTCTCCGCTCTGGAAAAAAGACTGTTTGTCTGGAATTTGCTGGTTACTGTATTTGTGCTATGACGTGGCAGACTGAATGAAATCAGTACAATCAGCTTTCATCTACACCCCTCCATCAGACCCACATTTTTAATCCGCGCTAACATCGGTCTCCGCTCTGGAAAAAAGACTGTTTGTCTGGAATTTGCTGGTTACTGTATTTGTGCTATGACGTGGCAGAATGAATGAAATCAGTACAACCAGCTTTCATCTACACCCCTCCATCAGACCCACATTTTTAATCCGCGATAACATCGGTCTCCGCTCTGGAAAAAAGACTGTTTGTCTGGAATTTGCTGGTTACTGTATTTGTGCTATGACGTGGCAGAATGAATGAAACCAGTACAACCAGCTTTCATCTACACCCCTCCATCAGACCCACATTTTTAATCCGCGCTAACATCGGTCTCCGCTCTGGAAAAAAGACTGTTTGTCTGGAATTTGCTGGTTACTGTATTTGTGCTATGACGTGGCAGAATGAATGAAATCAGTAAAACCAGCTTTCATCTACACCCCTCAATCAGACCCACATTTTTAATCCGCGCTAACATCGGTCTCCGCTCTGGAAAAAAGACTGTTTGTCTGGAATTTGCTGGTTACTGTATTTGTGCTATGACGTGGCAGAATGAATGAAACCAGTACAACCAGCTTTCATCTACACCCCTCCATCAGACCCACATTTTTAATCCGCGCTAACATCGGTCTCCGCTCTGGAAAAAAGACTGTTTGTCTGGAATTTGCTGGTTACTGTATTTGTGCTATGACGTGGCAGAATGAATGAAATCAGTACAACCAGCTTTCATCTACACCCCTCCATCAGACCCACATTTTTAATCCGCGATAACATCGGTCTCCGCTCTGGAAAAAAGACTGTTTGTCTGGAATTTGCTGGTTACTGTATTTGTGCTATGACGTGGCAGAATGAATGAAATCAGTACAACCAGCTTTCATCTACACCCCTCAATCAGACCCACATTTTTAATCCGCGCTAACATCGGTCTCCGCTCTGGAAAAAAGACTGTTTGTCTGGAATTTGCTGGTTACTGTATTTGTGCTATGACGTGGCAGAATGAATGAAATCAGTACAACCAGCTTTCTTCTACACCCCTCCATCAGACCCACATTTTTAATCCGCGATAACATCGGTCTCCGCTCTGGAAAAAAGATTGTTTGTCTGGAATTTGCTGGTTACTGTATTTGTGCTATGACGTGGCAGAATGAATGAAATCAGTACAACCAGCTTTCATCTACACCCCTCCATCAGACCCACATTTTTAATCCGCGATAACATCGGTCTCCGCTCTGGAAAAAAGACTGTTTGTCTGGAATTTGCTGGTTACTGTATTTGTGCTATGACGTGGCAGAATGAATGGAACCAGTACAACCAGCTTTCATCTACACCCCTCCATCAGACCCACATTTTTAATCCGCGCTAACATCGGTCTCCGCTCTGGAAAAAAGACTGTTTGTCTGGAATTTGCTGGTTACTGTATTTGTGCTATGACGTGGCAGAATGAATGAAACCAGTACAACCAGCTTTCATCTACACCCCTCCATCAGACCCACATTTTTAATCCGCGCTAACATCGGTCTCCGCTCTGGAAAAAAGACTGTTTGTCTGGAATTTGCTGGTTACTGTATTTGTGCTATGACGTGGCAGAATGAATGAAACCAGTACAACCAGCTTTCATCTACACCCCTCCATCAGACCCACATTTTTAATCCGCGATAACATCGGCCTTCTCTCTGGAAAAAAGACTGTTTGTCTGGAATTTGCTGGTTACTGTATTTGTGCTATGACGTGGCAGAATGAATGAAATCAGTACAACCAGCTTTCATCTACGCCCCTCCATCAGACCCACATTTTTAATCCGCGATAACATCGGTCTCCTCTCTGGAAAAAAGACTGTTTGTCTGGAATTTGCTGGTTACTGTATTTGTGCTATGACGTGGCAGAATGAATGAAATCAGTACAACCAGCTTTCATCTACACCCCTCCATCAGACCCACATTTTTAATCCGCGCTAACATCGGTCTCCGCTCTGGAAAAAAGACTGTTTGTCTGGAATTTGCTGGTTACTGTATTTGTGCTATGACGTGGCAGAATGAATGAAACCAGTACAACCAGCTTTCATCTACACCCCTCCATCAGACCCACATTTTTAATCCGCGCTAACATCGGTGTCCGCTCTGGAAAAAAGACTGTTTGTCTGGAATTTGCTGGTTACTGTATTTGTGCTATGACGTGGCAGAATGAATGAAACCAGTACAACCAGCTTTCATCTACACCCCTCCATCAGACCCACATTTTTAATCCGCGATAACATCGGCCTTCTCTCTGGAAAAAAGACTGTTTGTCTGGAATTTGCTGGTTACTGTATTTGTGCTATGACGTGGCAGAATGAATGAAATCAGTACAACCAGCTTTCATCTACACCCCTCCATCAGACCCACATTTTCAATCCGCGATAACATCGGTCTCCGCTCTGGAAAAAAGACTGTTTGTCTGGAATTTGCTGGTTACTGTATTTGTGCTATGACGTGGCAGAATGAATGAAATCAGTAAAACCAGCTTTCATCTACACCCCTCCATCAGACCCACATTTTTAATCCGCGATAACATCGGTCTCCGCTCTGGAAAAAAGACTGTTTGTCTGGAATTTGCTGGTTACTGTATTTGTGCTATGACGTGGCAGAATGAATGAAATCAGTACAACCAGCTTTCATCTACACCCCTCCATCAGACCCACATTTTTAATCCGCGCTAACATCGGTCTCCGCTCTGGAAAAAAGACTGTTTGTCTGGAATTTGCTGGTTACTGTATTTGTGCTATGACGTGGCAGAATGAATGAAATCAGTACAACCAGCTTTCATCTACACCCCTCCATCAGACCCACATTTTTAATCCGCGATAACATCGGTCTCCGCTCTGGAAAAAAGACTGTTTGTCTGGAATTTGCTGGTTACTGTATTTGTGCTATGACGTGGCAGAATGAATGAAATCAGTACAACCAGCTTTCATCTACGCCCCTCCATCAGACCCACATTTTTAATCCGCGATAACATCGGTCTCCTCTCTGGAAAAAAGACTGTTTGTCTGGAATTTTCTGGTTACTGTATTTGTGCTATGACGTGGCAGAATGAATGAAATCAGTACAACCAGCTTTCATCTACACCCCTCGATCAGACCCACATTTTTAATCCTCGATAACATCGGTCTCCGCTCTGGTGGAAATCTTGGTGGAAAACCGACTTGGTCCTTTCCCGTATTCCGGGACATCTTTCCTCTCAGTCCTTTCTGTTGTCCCATTAGCCGAGCTGCGAGTTTAGACGATGAGCCATCACCTTCATGACAGCCTGCTTCATCTTCGGCACCGCCCGCCTTCCTGTTCAAGTGTCCGTTGAGTTCGTGATCTTCGAGGATCCTCTCTCTCTCCCACTCTCCGTTCCGCATCTAAAAGCCTTTTGCGGTCAATGTGTGCCGCAATCTTGTCGTTGCTTCACTCGCCCCGCCTCCTGGTCAGTGTCATCCTTTTTCTGATGTGGCACACGGCTCATTCGTAGTAGTAGCCTGATCGCGCATAACTCGCGGCGCTCCCTCTCTCGTTTCCGCCGTTTCACCAATTTATGGTCCTCTCTCTATCTCTATCTCCATCTTTTCTGATGTGTGCATTTTGCTCTTCTCCTTATCTGTCCAACAAGACTCGCTCCGCCAACAAAATGTTTATCAAATGATTCACGATTCCAGTGTCTTCTGATAATTTTGGATCGTATCACAATTTTCGGCAAGATAGCAGACTTTTCATATATTTCTCGGGAAACAGTTTTCTATTTCCTGAATCTCCTCTACCACGTCCTAAGCTTCACTGGTTTTTTGCGCGTAATCCAATTAAGCCTTCTGTCATACCGTGACGTGGCATTGACCTCATCTTTTCGGTGGCACATAGAACGGACGGGCGTACAGCTTGTTTCCCCCACCCCGCCCCCCTCTCTCTCTCTCTCTCTCTCTCTCAGGGCTTTTCGTCATTATCCCTCCCAGTCTTGCTGCCGTTCCCCCGTTTCTCACGCTTTTTCTTCCCATCTCCTTCCCTTGTCCCGACCCGCACCGCACCTCCCGTTACTGTTCTTACTTGTACACATGGTCAAACATACCGTTTTTCAGTCCATGTCTCGCTGCGAGTGGATCGGAAGATCGGATCAGAAAGGAAACGGAGTAACATCACTTGGATCCGGTCCGGCTTAGTAGTCAGTAGGAAATGTGAGTTTGAACGAGATAGAATTGCATTCATAGGAACTTCTTCTTTCAGAATTAAGATGAGTGCTCGCGATCTTAACTGCCTGAAGGATGACAGCGATTCTCAAGCCAAGGAAGCGCGCGGCTGCCTGTAAGTGGGGGAAATCAGTGGGATCATGGAGCATCCTTCTGTTATAGTCCTGAGCACCTCGACTAGGGATTACTGGTGCATTAATGAACCCGCATAGGAACAAGTGCGCGCAGACAGGGAACAAGCGGGAAACCGTGCGTTGATGTTGGGGAGTGGAACAAAAAGGGGATCCTCGTTCATGAGTACTTCCGCGAAGAACACAATATGATTTTTTATTTCAGTGTCAGCATCCGGCCTCCCTGCCTCTCGCAGGGTCCCTGTGAAGAAGGTCACAGTTCCTGTGACGAAGAAAGTAGGCAACGATAAAGAGCAGAGGAGACGAACGCAGAAGAGGTTCTTCGAGACAGTCGAGATGAGAGTCTAGGCAGAGATGAGAGTCTAGGCAGAGCTGTCGACCGACAACATAATAAACCTTGCGTCGTACCTTCTCGGGTGCTCGAACAGCAGTCTCAAGTCCCAGCTGCGGAAAGTCAGCAAAGCGAGCGAAATCATCAGACTACCATTCGAAATGAAGAAACGAGTGGTGACAGCAGCCGCACCGACAGGATCTGAGTCAGGAGACTCTGAAATCAGACAAAAAACGGAAAACAAGAGACCGATGAACCCATTGAAGAAGATGGACCCTGTAAAAATAAGAAGTAGAAATCCGAAATCAAATTGTCATTTCAGAGTCTCGCGATCCGTCTCGACACTGC
Organism: Caenorhabditis afra; assembly: GCA_963570955.1. Lineage (NCBI taxonomy): Eukaryota > Metazoa > Nematoda > Chromadorea > Rhabditida > Rhabditidae > Caenorhabditis > Caenorhabditis afra. The sequence goes on along the minus strand of OY751537.1, from coordinate 1,162,639 downwards.
AAACCATGGGCCAGCCTTCCGAGCCATGAAAAAAGTCGCAGAAAAACAGAACCACTACAGTCAGCTGTGGTGACGACAGAAAGGCCTGGAAAGGAAAGATGGCGAGGAATCCGGCGAAGGACGAGGTCGGCTTTCAAAGGTAAGATTTCCGCTTCCGGTGCACTGAAACAGACCGCTATTTGCAGGGAATTGATTCCTTTCGCGATGAACAGCAAGTACACGCCTCCAGAAGAGCGCGTGCTTCTGACTTCGAACCTCTCGCCGAACGTGTACGACAATCTTCTCGTCTACTCTGAGCATGAGGTCAAAAGCTTGGCCAGAACTGAGATTCCCGAGAACATGTTCTACACATGTTCGGATAGAAACACTGTCCCTGAGAGCCGCTATCAGGAAGTCACGAGTTTCACAAAGCTCTCCGAGACGAAAGAGAACATCGTGAGTTTGAATGGAGAAGAATTTGAAACGAACTGAGCTTCAGATCCGCTGCGACTGCTGCTCCAAGGACCCCACCGTCAAGTGCTGGCAGGACTCGGACTGTTTGTGCTACAAGATGAACGTGGCTCTGATGGAGAGACAACGACCGGAATACCATGACAACTTTCATGGGAAAACGACGTTCTCCACTTTCGAGCCGGTCATTTTGAGAAACACCGAGTTCTACGAGACGATCGGATCCGCGTGCTCACTTGCATGCGCTTGCTCTGGTAAGTGCACGAACAACGTCACTTTGATTCCAGAGAAGAAGGTCAACGAGTACGAGATCTTCAAAAGATCGAGTCTGCTCGGCTTCGGAGTGCTAGCATTGCTGAGCTTCATTCCGGCTGGAATGCCGTTGATGAAGTTCGTCGGCGAAATCGAGAAGAGCGACGACATCGTCGGCGAGGCCAACAACTACTCCTACGCGATCGTCGATCCGGAAATGGAGCAGACAAGACGCGGTGGTGCTTGAACCCGCTCACTGTCGGCAACATCGCTGCGTCTCGACACTGGACAAAAAACGGAAAACAAGAGACCGATGAACCCATTGAAGAAGATGGACCCTGTAAGAATAAGAAGTAGAAATCCGAAATCAAAATGTCATTTTAGAGTCTCGCGATCCGTCTCGACACTGCAAACCATGGGTCAGCCTTCCAAGCCATGAAGAAAGTCGCAGACAAGCAGAAATACTACCGTCAGCTGCTGCAGATTGTGGAACACGGCGAAGTGCTGATCGACGCAGAACGGCGAGTGAGGGAGAGGATCCTCGAATAACTCGAATACGTACATTTTTATGTTTCTTATTAATAAAAACCGTTCGGGGAATATCCATCTGTGTTTCTGTCTGTTTATTTGTCCGCATTTCAAGAGCAAGAAGAAACAAGAATGCCACCACAAAATTACGAATCTGGGACCCCCATGAGCCACTCGGCCACCGGAACCATGTTAACGCACCCACCTCTAGTGCGGTGAAAGCCAGTGGGTAGACGCGGCGGTAATCTGCTTTCCATGTAAACATACGATATCTGCGGTGAAGATTAAAGAAAGGGTTTTTATTGAAATTCAAAAAAAAAATAAATTTACTCAAAATTTCACATGTGTGCATGGAAAAATTTAGCTTCAGCGCGCCGTTCAGGAACCCTGCGATATAATTTTCATTAAGGGGCTCATTTTTCTTTCACTTTGCAATTCTCGATTTCTCAGGGTCTATAACGTATTCCTTGAGGCAGATGGAAAGAAAAAGGGCAAAACCAGTAGCAACTTCAAAATCTCGATCTGAAGGAGGCTTCTTTTTAATCAACGTACGTAAACCGAAAAGTTTCGTTGGAAGATGTAAACGGATAAGGGTTTCGTTTCTCGAACAAGACATTTTCGGTGTATGAACCTTCGTATTGCCAGAATAAGGACTGTGCGCATTGCTCGTAACATCACTTAAACGGAATAGCTCGCAACATAGCTTAAAAGTTTTTCTTAAAGACAGAACCTTAGAAAATTCCGAAAGTTGGCTGGAAATGTTTTGAACTCTTAATTGGTGATATAACCGAAAAGTGTGTGTTTTGCTGCTATTTCAAACTTCCAACCTTTTTGCAAGGCGATGTTTACATAATTCCAGTTACTGGACCGTATACGTTTTTACACCCCCGTTTTTTTGAAGTTTCAAATGAAAACCGTTATATGATTATGGAGATAGCAAAAAAGTCGATTGTTTTTGTCGGGAAACCGGGCCAACATTTTCAAGTCGAGCAATTTAAGAAAACTTCTCGAATTGGATGACTGAAAGTAAAAACCGACTGAAAATGCTAAAAACTAATGAAAAATATGAAATTTGAATCAACAAATCATTTATGCATGGAGAAATTTAGCTTCACCGCGCCGTTCAGAGACCCTGATGTAAAAGATTCCTTAAAGGGCTCATTTTTCTTTAACTTTGCAATTCTCGATTTCTCAGGGTCTATAACGCATTCCTTGCGGCAGAGGAAAAGAAAAGGGCAAAACCAGTAGTAACTTCAAAATCTCGATCTAAAGGAGGCTTGTTTTTTATCAGCGTGCGTACACCGAAAAGTTTGGTTGGAGGACGTAATGGGATAAGGGTTTCGTTTCTCGAACAATACATTTTTGGTGACGAGTTTTTTTTTCAATTTTGGGACACCGAAAAGATTTTTTTCAAGTCGAGCAATTTAAGAAAACTTCTGGAATTGGATGACTGGAAGGAACAATCGACTGAAAATGTTGAAGACCACGAAAAACAACGAACTTTGAAGCAACAAATCATGTTTTCTACGCTACATATTTTGTCAGATACACGTTTTTGATTCCAAATGACAGGTTGTCAGGAATTGATGCGAAACATGCGGTTCTCGTATCGTTTTCTTTTTCCTCAAGGTCCAGAATACCTTCCTAAACTTGTTGCGTCAATATGCTCATCTGACTGCACAATGAGTATATTCCAATAGTTCAATTTTAACCTATTATTGATGAATATCTAATGCGGAACAATCGGTGATTTCGTTTTTTCATGGAACAGTTTATTTACAGGGTGCCTGGTAAATACCGTTACACGATTGAACCGTCATAACTTTCTTCAAACTAGTCCGTTTTTCACCAGATTTGGAACAAACTTGGTTGACAGGATACGGAAACGACTTTTGAAACTAGTTCTTGAATCTTTATCCTTTTTCCTTCACTATCGCCTTCATCCTGTTCGGGTCCGCACTCATCGAGTCACGCGGTAGTGGGCGTCTATTTCTTCCCATTCCTCCAGAAGTGAAATTTTTAGAACTCCCAAGTTTTAGTAGTTTTTAGGGAAAACCTTCTGGGTGAATTATCCCCACAGGACCTAGTCCTAAGGATTCAGTTCCGGGGAGAAAGCAGGTCAATTTTCCTTGCAGTTGAAAGCCCGAAATCAGATTTCGCACCTCTACAGTGCACCTGGTGCATTTTGAGCCGGATCACCGCCTTATTGAAAGACGTTCTGGTTGATATCAAAGTTACTCTAGGACCCAGGAACGCACGTTTGTGAAAGGATTTCGAGGTCTCGATGATGGTTCTTCAATTATGGCCTAAGTGGAAAAATGAGATGATTGCAAGGCGGTGCACGTTAGCTTTCACCATCACTCCCAAACAGAACTGTGAGATCTGTCATTTCAGAAAACAATAAAAAACAATGTAACAAACAAATTAATAACTCTAGGCGCACCGAAAAACCGCCAGTTTTGACGCCAAGCTGACACAAAGTTGTGTAACGGTATTTATCAGGCACCCTGTAGGTGTCTGCGACCGGTTGTGGTCGGATTCAGAAACGAATAATAAAATAAGTAATCTTTACTCACTTTTGACTTTCTAGATGAAGTTTTCGACCATTATGCCATAAGACTTTTTTGTTCGCCGTAAAATTCTGCGTCGATTCATATACATATCGAAATTTTGCGAAATTTTCGATTTTCGACTAGTCAGGGGGGTCTAACCGACCCGTTAGTCACTTTTTGTGACTAATTTTATTGACAAAAATCTATTCAAGTCTTAAATGATCTTGTGTAAAAAAATCAGAAAGCTAGGACGAAATCGACGATCACCCGGAATCGAACCTGGAGGGGGGTCTAGAAAAGGTGTTTATATGGTGTCAGGGGGGTCATACCACAATAAGAAAAAAATTCATTGGACGTGGCGGGACTCGAACTCGCGATTCTCAGTTGTGGGGGTTTGGGTTAGTGAATAAGGCATGCTGCTGGAGGGTTAGTATAGTGAAACTCCATTTTCAGAACCGACCGCCAACTGAGCGTGTTACCACTACACCACACGCCCCTGGTGGGATGGTGGGGCAAAGGGCCTATATAAGCTGAAAGGTTCCGATGGTCCCTTTCGAGAGGGCTAAAATGGCTCATTTTGATGATAACTAGGCAAGTATTTATGAATCTGCTCAGAATTTCAAGATGGATCGAATGGCGTTTCCGATTTTTTGATTCAGAACACTTTGAAGACGTCGATTTCTTCAGATGGCCATCAGAAGACGTTAGAGAAAAATTTCGTCAAAATAGTTCCAAATTGACTGTTTTTGTTCAGAATTTCACAGGGATTTCGATGGAATTGTCGGTTTAAGTTTTCAGAATACCTTGAAAGCGTCGAAGCGATCAGAAGACGGGGGGGGGGGGGGGGCAATCAGAAGACGGGGGGGAGGGGGAAGTCATTAAAACAGTTCTGAAATACGGTATATTTTTCTGTTTTCTTTTATCAATCTATGCATAGAGAAATTTAGCTTCACCGCGCCGTTCAGGGACCCTGCGATATAATTTTCATTCAGGGGCTCATTTCTCTGATAATTTGCAATTCTCGATTTCTCAGGGTCTATAACGTATTCCTTGAGGCAGATGGAAAGAAAAAGGGCAAAACCAGTAGTAACTTTAAAATCTCGATCTGAAGGAGGTTTCTTTTTAATCAACGCACGTAAACCGAAAAGCTTCGTTGGAAGATGTAAACGGATAAGGGTTTCGTTTCTCGAACAATACATTTTTGGCGTATGAACCTTTGTATTGCCAGAAAAAAGACTATGCGTAATAGTTTGAATAAAACCGAGGTTTCTGAAAATTAGCTCACATAAGACGTATGTAGCAGAGATGTGCGGAAATGAAATTTTGAAATCCGGAAGACGGAAGACGGAACAAAATTTTTCGTTCCGGAAGACGGAAGACGGAAAACGGAACAAAATTTTTTCCCGGAAGGCGGAAGCCGGAAAGCGGAAAAAATTTTTTCCGCCCTTCAGGCGGAATAGTAAAATTGTTCCGGAAGACGGAAGACGGAAGCCGGAAGAGGAAAAGTGACGGAAGACGGAAGACGGAAGGAAAAAAGCAATAGTGAACGCCGAAAATCTTGATAAAATAGATCTAAAATAGTGAATTCTTAGTGGATCTGTACTCAGAGAGGTCGGGACTATACGTACTTATACGTAGCAATGAAAAAAAGGCCAATTTTTGGAGGCGGGAGGTCGAATATATTTCCGCCCTCTGAGCTCGGGCGGAAGGAAGGAAGACGGAAAAAAAATTTCCGCTCCCCAGGCGGAAGGAAGGAAGACGGAAGAGGAAAACTGCCGGAAGACGGAAGACGGAAAAAGGAAAACGGAATTCCGCACATCTCTGGTATGTAGCTCCTCATTGAAACATTTTGAAAGTCAGTTTAAAAGTGCGGAGTATATGTTCATATTTGAATACCTATTTGAATGGATTTTTTCGTTTTTAGTGATAATAGTTCTAACTGTGAACCTAAAATGACCAGACATGTTCAAAATCGGTCCGGGCCGATGAAAATGTGCCTTCCCGGCCCGGCGGCCCGAATCGGAAAAATGTTGGGAGAAATATGAAACAAATTTAGAAAAACTGTGTTGTTTCTTTTGCAATCCATCCTTTAATGTTAGATTCGAGTGTCTTATCGAGAAAAGTGCAATTTGGGCGCCGAAACGTCAGCGAAAGTGTCAAAAAGTGACTACTGAACGTCTCATTTGGAAAATCCGGGCCGACCGAGACGGGCTGGGTCGGGCCGGGACAGTACCTCAAAAAATTTCTGATGTTGGCAGAAAATTGTTTGGACTCTTGTTTGGCGATTTCACTGAACAGCGTCAATTTTGCCGCTGTTCCAAATTTCCAGAATTTTTGCGCTTGTAAATGACAATTGGCTCAAAATGTTTTGAATACTTGTTTTAAATATTTTTTCGGTTTTTTGCTTCTTTCGAGGGGTCCTAAGAATACTGTTGCCAGAGGATCTTTCTGGCGCTGTGGGGCGGCATAATGTCGCAGGACTCTGAAATTTTGAGCCAGGGAGTTATTTTCAGGGTTGTCAAATTCCGGGCCGGGTCGGGTCGGTGGACAAAGTCTCCGGCCCGGACAAAAAATTTATTTTTTCGCACATTTTTTCCGTTTTTTTTTTCGGGTTTTTGAATTGAAAATTGCGTGCGAAAACCATACTTTGTGGTGATAAATTCATATCGCTGCAAATTGAGATTTTTTGCAAAAAATTTGCATGGCTGGAAATTCGAGATCGGTTTCCGCCCATTTGGCAGAATTCCGATGTTTGAAAATACAACTACTCTGAAGTTTCTATCATTTTTTGATACAAACACATGCATTTAGCGGTAAATTAAGCACTTTGAAATTTTCACTGAAATTCCGGACCGGGCCGGGCCAGGCCGTGCCGGAGGGGTCATATTGTTGATAATTATCTAATGCGGAACACTGGTCGGCGGTGATGCCGTTCTTTCGTGGAACAGTTCTTTTTGGTGTCTGCGACCAGTTGTAGTCGGATTCAGAAACGGATAATATGATTCAGAAACGAATAATAATATGATTAGTAATCTTTACTCACTTTTGACCCTCAAAATGACGTTTTCGACCGTTATGCCATAAGACTTTTTTGTTCGCCGTAAAATTCTGCGTCGATTCATATACATATCGAAATTTTGCGAAATTTTCGATTTTCGACTAGTCAGGGGGGTCTAACAGGCCCGTTAGTCACTTTTCGTGACTAATTTTTTTGACAAAAAACTATTCAAGTCATAAATGATCTTGTGTAAAAAAATCAGAAAGCTAGGACAAAATCGACATTCACCCGGAATCGAACCTGGAGAGGGTGTCTAGAAAGGGTGCTTATACGGTGCCAGGGGGGTCATACCATAATAAGAAAAAAATTCATTGGACGTGGCGGGACTCGAACTCGCGATTCTCAGTTGTGGGGGTTTGGGTTAGTGAATAAGGCATGCTGCTGGAGGGTTAGTATAGTGAAACTCCATTTTCAGAACCGACCGCCAACTGAGCGTGTTACCACTACACCACACGCCCCTGGTGGAATGGTGGGGCAAAGGGCCTATATAAGCTGAATGGATTTGATGGTCCCTTTTGAGGGGGCTAAAATGGCTCATTTTGATGATAACTAGGCAAGTATTTATATGAATCTGCTCAGAATTTCAAGACGGATTGAATGGCGTTGTCAGTTTTTTGATTCAGACAACTTTGAAGACGTCGATTTTTTCAGATGACCACCAGAAGACGTTAGAGCAAAAGTCCGTCAAAACAGTTCCAATTTAACTGTTCTTGTTCAGAATTTTAAAGCAAATTCAATGGCGTTGTCTGTTTTTTAGTCTAGATTACTTTAAAGGCGTCAATACATTCAGAAGACCTCCAGAAGACGTTAGAGCAAAAGTTTATCCAATCAGTTTGAGCTTGACTGTTTTTGTTCAGAATTTCACAGCGATTTCGACGGAATTGTCGGTTTGAGTTTTCAGAATACCTTGAAGGCATCAACGCATTCCGAAGACCATAAGAAGACGTAGGGACAAGAAGCCATTAAAACAGTTCAATAAGCCGGCCTGGCATACTTGAAAAAGTCGGCCCAGAAACGAGAATTTTGAAAAAATTCCACAGAAAGTTTATTTTGTCTTTCAATCTTTTTATTTCTGTACATTTTTTTTATTTTTCTGTCCCCTTTTCGTTTTCATTTTCCCAATCATGGGCCGTCAAACCAAAACCGGGCCTGGCCGAAAATCTGCTACTCTGGTGACTACCGAATACTTCATATTGGAAATTCGGTCCCATTGGATCCAGCCCGCGCGAAGTCTGATCAGAAACCAAATTCCACATACCCCTGTGGGCTTAGCTATGTATAGGAACATTCTCAAATCGACTCCTTGATTGTTTCAGAGCAAAAGTGGCCTCCATCCTAGTACACTCGCTTCTTTTCTCCGCACGTGAATTTCATGTGCACCCGTGTTGTTGGAAACGCAGAGAAAGCGCGAAGAGGCGAGAAAAAAAGGGCGTCGCCATCCGTCAGTGCGACGTCGCAGCGCGACATCGCAAAGCGGCCCCCTCTCCCTTCCCCTTCTCGCTGGCAAGTCGATGATCATGAAGCAGCGAAAAATAGCGTTAGGAAAGATGCAGACAAAAAACGAGAGAGTACATGCCCCCGCGGAGAGCGCCTCCCCTCCGTCGGCGCAAACAAGTGAGGTCACTCGCTCGCACACACACCAGCCTCCCCTCGCCAGGGCCTTCCAACGGGCAGAAGAAGATGGAGAAGATAGGAGAGAACGAGAAGAAGAGGAATGGGAGAAGGAGGTGAAAGAGAGACCAACTATTGAAGAGGAAGTTGGAAGCAGCGCCGATTGGACCCGGAATGAAACAAACAACGATCATGATTGTTACTGATTGAAATTGAGCACTAGTTTTTGTGGTTTTTCGACCAGAATGAGCACGTTGAAAACGAAGAAAACAAACAAAAATTAATTTATCTAACGGCAGAGAAAAATTAACTTGAGATCACACTGACATTCAAAAAATTTGCGATGAGGTATTGTACATAACAGTCACAGGCTCTTTCTGGATTTTCAGCATCATTTTCATCTGTTTTCGATATGGTGTCACAAAATATAAGGTGATAAAGGGATCAAATAGAGTTGGTAATGCAGGAACAATAAATATCAGGTATTGCTGGAACACCAACTCGGTTTCTGAAAGACACAAAAAACATACGTTTGAATGAAGTTTTGCGTAAATATAAATGAACCTACTTGTTATTATCACGAAAAATAAGGCTGCAAAAACTGGAACATAGACGAGCAACGGAAGACACACTTGAAGCGTCAGACCATTTACAAACGTTTGATTCTGAACTTTTTTCAACGCCGAAAATCGATCCATACTTCGGTTCAGATACCAAAGTGTTTTTCTGGAATTTCGAGTTTTTTCTTTGCGATTCGACGATTTTGAGGAAAATCAGCTCACCTTCTTAGAAATAGGCCGATCGGTGGCAGGAGGATAACTGATCCAGACAAAATATAGAAATTGATTTGACTGGGAAGACTGGTCAGTAGAGAACCAACAACTGCATGCTCGGTTACATTTCCGTTCAAGGATCGGTAGTGACCACGTATTTCAGAAGGTAACGACAGGGTTATCACTAAAGTGACTTCCATGCCCTGAAATTTTTGAAGTTTTACAGCTCAAAAATGTTTTGTGAGGCTTGAAATATGCAAATTTACGGTTTTTTTTAAATTAAAAAGTTATGCTGAAAAATTTCAGATATGTGATTTTTTTTAATTGAAAATTTTTAGGCTGCAGCATTTTAGATTTTTAATTTTTCCAATTAAAAAACTAATATGCTCAAAAATTTCGGGTTTTCAATTTTTTTTACATAAAAAATTAATATGCTGAAAAGTTTCAAGTTTCAATTTGTTTTTAAATATAAAATTAATAGACTAAAAAATTTTAATTCTTCAAAGTATTTAAATTTAAAAAAAGTATGCTGAAAAGTTTCAATTTATTTTTTTTATAAAAAATTAAAAGCTCAAACGTTTCAAATTCCAATTTTTGAAAATTAATAGACTCAAAAATTTCAAATTTTTTATTTTTTAAATGAAAAATCCGTATGCTGAAAAATTTTAATTTCTATTTTTTACATTTAAAAAAATCAATATGCTGAAAAATTTCAGGTTTCTATTTTTTTTAGGCTAGTAATTTTTCAGATTTTAATTATAAACTTTTTAAAAAGAAAACTCACAATCGAAATGATAACCGGTGTGAAAAGCATAACCACTGTTCGGATAATTCTGCTATTTGGCGGATTGACACTTCTGGCAGTTTCATATTTCAGATAAATGGTAGCAAACACCGACATACTACTTATGAATGCAGCCGTCTGAAAAAGTTTGTTAAAAAATATATATTTCTCACGACCTCAAAAATTACCTGTAAAACGTGATAAACCGAGTATCCGATGAAAGCTTCATAATGTCGAAGTGGTCCATAACTCCATAGTTCCATCGGCGACAAATGCGAGACTTGCCGCATTTGTGTCAGAAAACTCGAAGTGATGTGAATAATTTGAAAACAGGAAGTGTTGAATAGGAATGTTTTCAGCAATTTCATATTTTTCGGCGAGTGTTTGAAAATGAAGAAAATCAACAAGGATTGACTAGAAATGGAGAATCCGAAAAAAATCGGGTAAATCACTGATAATACGTCTTGATAGATGGCAGATGACATACCCGAAACTTTTTTTTTTAAATTTTCGATGTGATAATTGAAAGATTTCGGAATTTGTCGTAGACAATGACAAAGTGAAGATCTATGAGGTGAGTAATTTTGTGGTGATCAGCCAGACACTTGGTGACGTCCATGGAGCATGAGCAATTAGAACTACCTGGGGAGGAAACCTGGTATTAGTCAGAAGTGGAGAGCAGAACTGCTGGTTGTGAAGACGTGATCTTCGAAAGTTGAATATAGCTTGATTCCGGAATCTTGCGGTTTATTCGAGAGCTTTGTTTTACAACAAAGTAAAATGACATTAGAAAACCCGAAAAGGAACCAGAAAGTTACAATAATAAAACTTAAGTAAATAAAAAAAATGATACTAAAAAAATCATGACATCGGAAAAAAAACAAAAAGTGGGCTAGAAAAGACAAGAAGAGTGTGACATGGTGGTGAAAATTGTAAAATATGAATAATAAAGCAGGAAATTTGAAAGTCGAAAAACTATAAGAGGAACAAATATTAAAAAGATGAGATGATGAACTGAAAATCAAAAAGAAAATGACATCAAACAAAACAGACACTTTAGAAGAGAAAAATAGCAGAAGTTTCTAGAGATTCAAAACAAATTCAGAAAGGACTCCGGCCGGCTGGAGAAGAAGAGAAGTGGAGACAGAGAACGACGACGCAGTTCAAGAAGGGAGTCGGCCCATGCAGTTGGCGTCACCGCAGCTGCAAAAAGAAAAGTTTGAATTATGAAATTTTCAGATTTAAATTGCACTTACAGACAAGACGGTCCGTTGTTCGCTGGATTTGGGTAGTAGTAGCGAAGCGTGACCTCCTCGCCTTTCTTGATGTCCCGTGTGGCGAACACCGCGATCCGTGGGATGGACACGTCCGTGTCGTCGACACGAGAATCAACCTCGAAAAAGAGGCAAGTGTGGCCGCACGAGTGATTCAGGAAACGCATGATGTTTCTAGAAAAATTACAGTGTGAGAATGAATCAAAACAGATTTTCAACTGACCCTGCTTTCAGGGAATCCGAGTAGATGTCCACCTCCGTCATGACATCCCAGCCAGCTTCGTACGAAGTGTCTTTCTTCGACTTCTTGCGATTCTTAGGCTTCTTCTTCGCCTTCACCTCGCCGGCATACTCTCCGAGAAACTGTCCGGTTTTGATGTCTCGGATTGCCCGGAGCCCCTTTCCTTTTGGTCCTTCGTGCGATACGACGACAGGAAAGGGGTGCACAGTCTGGAGGTGGCGGCGGGGGCATCTTGCCGAGCATCCGCAAGCGCTCGAGCACTCGACGATGACGCGGAGGCGGTCGTTGAAGTGCTCCAGGTCGAGAAGAACCTCCTCCCCGTCATGCTTGTAGTGCATGTTCTGGACCGGCACGTTGTCGGTGTCCGTGAACAAGCCGTAGAGGAGGCGGAACCGCTCATTGCATTTGCAACCGCGCGGATTCTCGCACAGAGTCCTTGTTTCCTCTGGCCCGTTGTTGCGGTCGTCTTGCTGGGCACGATGCTTCCGTTGCAGGTCCTCGAACGGGAGGCTGGCGTCATCTCTTTTTCTCCTTCGCATGACGGAAGCTGAAACTTCGTTCGCGGTGACGTGCTGAAAAAGTCAATAATTAAATAACTGCACAAAAATTATGTGAAAAAACTGACTCTGAAGAAGTTCAGCTCTTCTGCCGGCACTCTCCTCCACGTTTCCGGCTCTGCGGGCTCGTCGCTCTCTGGCTCTGCTGGCTCGTTGCTCTCTGGCTCGCTTTCTTCTCTCTTCTCTACCATGACGCCTTCGAGATTCATGTTCTCGGCGTTTTCGAGGACGGTCTTGATGTTCTCGAGGACGGTCTTGACGTTCTCGAAGACGGACTCGACGTTCTCGTTCTCGAGGTGTTGGCTGTTTTCGACGTCCCGGTTCTTGAGGTTCTCGAAGTGGTCGAGGACGGACTCGACGATCTCGTTTGCGAGTTGTTCCATGTTCTCGCCGTTCCCGTTCTCGATGTTCTCGAAGTTGTCGAGGACGGTCTCGACGTCATTGTTGTCGTTTTCGAGGACGCCCGAAACCAAGTTGACTTCAGTGTCGTTCTCGATCTCCTCTTCACCGACGTTGTCAAACTCCTCGTTACCGGCGTGGTTGGTCTCCTCTTCACCGACGTTGTCAAACTCCTCGTTACCGGCGTGGTCGGTCTCCTTGTCACCGGCGTGGTCGAGCTCCTCGGGACCGGTGCTGTCGAGCTCCTCGTGACCGGCGTTCTCGATCTCCTCAAGACCGGCGTTCTCGAGCTCCTCGTGACCGCCGATTTCGAGCTTCTCGTGAATGTCGCTGTCGAGCTCCTCGTGACCGGCGTTCTCGAGTTCCTCGTGACCGGCGTTTTCGAGCTCCTCATGACTGTCGGTGTCGAGCTCCTCGGGACCGGTGTGGTCGGTCTCCTTGTCACCGGCGTGGTCGGTCTCCTTGTCACCGGCGTGGTCGAGCTCCTCGGGACCGGTGCTGTCGACATCCTCGTGACCGCCGATTTCGAGCTCCTCGTGACCGTCGCTGTCGAGCTCCTCGTGACCGCCGATTTCGAGCTCCTCGTGACCGTCGCTGTCGAGCTCCTCGTGGGCGGCGTTCTCGAGCTCCTCGTGACCGGCGTTCTCGAGCTCCTCGTGAACGTCGCCGTTGAGCGTCTGGTGACCGTCGCTGTCGAGTTCCTCGTGACCGGCGTTCTCGATCTCCTCGTGACCGGCCTTCTCGAGCTCCTCGTGACCGTCGCTGTCGAGCTCTTCGTGGGCGGCGTTTTCGATCTCGTTGTGACCGGCGTTCTCAAACTCCTCGTGAACGTCGCCGTCGAGCTCCTGGTGACCGTCGCTGTCGAGCTCTTCGTGGGCGGCGTTTTTGATCTCGTTGTGACCGGCGTTCTCAAACTCCTCGTGAACGTCGCCGTCGAGCTCCTGGTGACCGTCGCTGTCGAGCTCTTCGTGGGCGGCGTTTTCGATCTCGTTGTGACCGGCGTTCTCAAACTCCTCGTGAAAGTCGCCGTCGAGCTCCTGGTGACCGTCGCTGTCGAGCTCCTCGTGGGCGGCGTTCTCGAGCTCCTCGTGACCGTCGCTGTCGAGCTCCTCGTGACCGCCGATTTCGAGCTCCTCGTGAACGTCGCTGTCGAGATCCTCGTGACTGTCGCTGTCGAGCTCCTCGTCGGTGTGATCGCCTTCGTAGTCGAGGTGATTGCCGTTGCCTTCGCCCTCGTCGTCGTCGTCGAACTGGACGTCTTCGTTTTCGTCATCGCTGACTACTCCTTCTTCTTCTTCTTCACTGTCGGACTCCGCGTCACTGAACATTTAGAAATTAATTTTTTTTTGTAAATTGATAAATCTACGCCTCCCTCAAAATTATCTGTCATTTTTTCAAAATTTAAAATCAACGGCTAGGGGGTCTTGTGGCGGAGAGCAGTAGATTTATGAGTGGCAGCAGTTGCGAAATTGCGGAATTGCAATCAAAAGTTGATGATCTTGTTCCATTTTGATATTTTGGAATGATAAAGAAAAAACAAACAAAAAACTCAGAAAGAAAAAGGAAAAACGATTGAAAAACAGCGGTTTTCGCTAGAATTTCTGAAATTTCTGAAATTCCGTAAATGTAAATGCCACTCTTCGCTACACGACCCAAGCAGCCGTTGATTTATTTCAGATTTTGTGTTATCTGTTTTGGTTCAAATGAAATGTTCTCGATTCCGCAAATAATTTACGGGGAAATTGGGAAATCAAAAGGGCGCCCGTTACAATAGTTCTTACAGTGGCAGCGCAAATTTATTCCAAAGGTTTCGCAAAAATGTTTTTGCAGAGTGTTTTTCAGAATTTTTCCAGTTTAATTTAATTTCTTTGCTCGAACATCAAAAATTTCAAATTTGTAATGTTTACAAGTAGAAAGTGATAAAAGCATGAGGAGAATCGAAATAACCGATTTTTTTTTTATTTTTTGAGTTTAGGGTAATTTGCAGTCTCAAAATATTAATTCGAAACGTTTCCTGGTCTTTTTACCGAGAGCAACGCTTTGGGCACCATACTTGGAAAATTTCGGGGCGGGTCGGGTCGAGAAAAAATTTTGCCGACCCACCCCGCCCCGCCTCGACCCGCTTAAGTAAACCTTCAAAAAAATTTTTCCGGTTTTTTTTCAAATATTTTTTCCCACAAGTATTATTTTTGCTCTAAAGACTTGTCTGTCACTTATGAGCCAGTTTTCCGACCCTTAATCGAGAACAACACTCGAGATTTCACAATTTCAGTACAACGACACTTCGAAATTTCACGCGAATCGGTTTTCCAAAAAAAAGCGGGTCGAACGGTGCGGGAAGGGTCGGCGAAAGTTTTGAAGTCGACCCGCCACGACCCGCCCCTTCGCAAGTCTGCTGGGCGCTGTTATGAATTTCCCGCGATTCCCTATGGATTTTTTCAAAAATGCGGTTACTTACATCGGTACATGGCGTGGCGGTGTTCCCAGTGGAGGAGATCCTGAAAAATAGTTGGTTTATTCCACATTTCGAGAATCGCACTTAAAACTTACCATCGACTCGTGGCTTACGAGGCCTGCCTCTCGCTCGTTTCGGTCCAATTGGATGCTTGCGGGGGCGCCCTCGTCCGCGCTTCGGTTGAGGCGGACCTGAAGATTGTAAGGTAAGAATGAATTTCTAGCATTGCATATTAAAGCTCACCATCGACAACGACAACATCGTCCGGGTCTCTTGGTTTTCGCGGTCTGCCTCTTGCTCGTCTCGGTCCAATAGGATGCTTGCGGGGGCGTCCTCGTCCGCGCTTCGGTTGAGCCGGATCTGAAGATTGTAAGTTAAGAGTGAATTTCTTTTATTGCACAATAAGACTAACCATCAACAACCTCGTTTGGGTCTCGTGGTTTTCGCGGCCTGCCGCGTCCCCTTTTTGGTGGCGGAGTCCCTAAAAAAAATTAAAATGGGCTTACAGTAAATTTCAAGAATGATGGTTGAAATGAATCAACTGAATTCAAGACTCACCATCGACAACCTCATCCGGGTTTCGTGGCTTCGGCGGCCTTCCGCGTTTCCTTTTTGGTGCCGGTGGCCCTGGAAATGAATGAGTTTACAGTAAGTTTCGAGAATAGTTGGTATCAGAGACGAGCGGTATTCCGACTGCCGCCGTCCGACCGCGCTTGGCTCATGCTCGAGCGCAGATCGTGCTCAATGGGACACAATTCTCCCTCCCACACTTCTAATCCTATCCCGCTTCCAACCCCCTTCCCTTCGACTCTTCTGCCTTTCTACCCTATATCGTTGAAGACTTCTGCTGCTGTTCTGCATTAACCCATTCT